>JARBWK010000006.1:732719-776174 GCA_030556195.1 Anolis apletophallus
AAACATTTTAAAATTTAAAAAAATTTAAAAAAGGAAACGGAAGAAGGCAGTTGAATCCGTAGGTTCCCTTAGAAGATCAAAACGCTTCGAATAATAAATAACCGTGGGGGAACGGACACCTCCCGGGAAATGCACTGCTTTAGTGGCCCAAGCAGGTTGTCCGGTCGAGACCCTGCGACTCACAGCATGGTGTCGTTTCAAGCTGCTGGTTCTTCAGAACACCATAGACTTGAACAGTGACTTCCTCTCATTGCCGAGACATTACTTCCCAACCCTCCCTGCTTCTGTTTGAGTGGGTCTGCTGCACAGGATCACTATATGGAGACAACTAGAGGACATGTGGCGGAGTCTCCGTGACGAAGTGTCGAAATCAGCTTATAAACAATTCAAGGAGGTTTATGAGCAAGCTATCAAGGAAGCGAAAAAGGCCCATTATTCTTCCTTGATAGAGTCAGCTAGTTCACGCCCAGCCCAATTATTTAAGGTAATTCGGTCCTTGACAACAATCCCAACTGTCCCAAAAGATAGGGGTTTGGCTCCAACGGCTGAGGTTTTCCAGAACTTTTTCGCTGACAAGATTTCGGCCCCTCCGCGGGACATTCCTGCCACTCTTGATACAGTTAGTGAACTCGAGACTCCGCCGCCACTCGGCGGGCCCACCTTCACCCACTTCCAACCGCTGGACGCAGCAGCTGTCGATAGGTTACTGACTGCAACTAGACCAACTACTTGCTCCCTCGACCCGTGCCCCTCCTGGCTTGTTAGATCTTGCCGGGAGGGTATACGTGGCCCCCTGGGCACGATCTTAAATAGCTCCCTTGAGCAAGGAGTCTTCCCAGGGGGATTAAAAGAGGCTATGGTAAAACCGCTGCTGAAAAAGCCGAACCTAGATCCTCGGCTCCTCCAATTACAGGCCTGTTTCCAACTTGCCTTTTCTAGGCAAAGTATTGAGAGGGCAGCAGCGAGCAGCTGCAGCGGTTCCTAGACGACACAGCTGGACTTGATCCCTTCCAGTCCGGCTTCCGTATTGGGCATGGGACGGAGACCGTGCTTGTCGCCATTACAGACCAACTTCGCCGCCAGCTGGACCAGAGTGGATCAGCACTGCTTGTCCTGTTAGATCTGACAGCAGCGTTTGACACTGTAGATCACGCATTATTGACCCACCGTTTAGCCGCTTCCGGGGTTGGGGGACTGCCCTTAAATGGGTGGCCTCCTTCCTCCGGGACTGGGGACAACGTGTGGAGGGGCGGAGGTCTCCGGGAGACTCCCACTTGACTGTAGGGTCCCCAGGGGCCATCCTCTCCCCTTATTATTCAATGTTTATATGCGCCCCCTGGCCCAGCTGGCCCGTGACTTTGGTCTGGAGTGCCATCAGTACGCTGATGACACCCAGCTTCTGCTGAGAATGGACGGCAGGCCGGACTCCGCACCCGATTGTTTCCATCTATGCCTCGAAGCCGTGACTGGTTGGCTGCGTGCCAGCCGGCTGAAGGTGAATCCTTCAAGACGGAGATCCTGTGGCCTGGTCGGCCTGGACTGGGTGGGTGCCGTTGCCTACCCTGGATGGCGAGCGGCTTAACCCATCGCCGTCAGTTAAGAGCTTGGGGGTTGTGTTGGACTCCTCGCTGACCATGGAGGCCCAGGTCTCTGTGGTCAGCAGGACGCCATTTTATCACCTCCGACAGGCTAGGCGACTGGCACCCTACCTGTCCAGGGATGACCTGGCCACGGTAATCCAAGCGACGATCATCTCGAGACTAGACTACTGTAATGGCCTCTACGTTGGCCTTCCCTTGTCGACAATCCGGAAACTCAAGCTAGTGCAGAATGCCGCGGCTCGCTTGCTAGCAGGAGTGCCGGCGAGAGAGCACATTACACCTATTCTCCGGCAACTGCACTGGCTTCCTATTGAGTACCGGATTGCCTTCAAGGTGTTGGTTCTGACCTTTAAGGCCTTGCACGGCCTAGGGCCTGCGTACCTGAAGGACCGCCTTACCCCGTACTCTCCCCCGAGATCACTGCGCTCAGATGAGCAAAATCTGTTGTTAATCCCATCAGTCCGCTCCTGCCACCTGTCAACGACTAGACAAAGGTCTTTTTCTGTGGCGGCACCAGTACTTTGGAATGCCCTCCCGGACAGCACCCGAGCCATCTCGGAACTGGGCCTGTTCCGGAGGGCATGCAAGACGGCCCTCTTCGGGCTGGCCTTTAATTAGGCATACTGGACCAAAAACCATGATATATGTCCTCTTAATCCGTGTCTTGACAATGTAACCTGTTTTAAATGTGGTTTTATGTTTTTATGTTTTTATCAATTGTAGGGCCGCATGTTGCTATGTTGCAACATGCCGCCCATGTATTTTTGCTGTGATCCGCCCCGAGCCTGCTGGGAGGAGCGGAATACAAAAGTGAATAATAAATAAATAAATAAATATACATTGCCATATTTATTTATTTATTTATTTACGGCATTTCCCCCCGCTCTTCTCAACCCCCGAGGGGGGACTCAGAGCAGCCTCCAAAAGGCACAACTTGATGCCTACATCACAATCACAGTATAAAAACACAATATAAAACCCTCCAGCATTCGACACCAAAATACATTAAAATACAATTATATTCACATAGATTTTTACTAACTAGACCTGCGGAATCAAGTTCAGAGAAGTTAATTTTCATTTTTCTGTGCAGATTAAAGTGAAACCTATATAAACTAAGACGTACCCCATCGCCACGCCCACGTCGCCACCACCGCCCACGCCGCCGTCACGCCGCCACCGCCCCAACCGGCCCCATCAGCCGCGGCACAGTTTTCTGCGGCGGCCGGCGGCGCACGCGCACGAATGTCTACAGGCGCCTCTTGCTCTCTTCCCTGTCAGGAATGGAATCTCTATGCCTTGGGCCAGAGTAGATTCCACTCTGCCATGAGTGGGATGAGGTTCAGCTGAGTCAGAAGGAGAGAACTGCAGCCATGAACTTTGCTCCACTTCTCTGCTAAGGATCACAATGGGGTTGTGAACTTTGCTCTAGTTACCAGGAGGATATGAAGTAATATCCAAGAGGACTACTGGGTAGGCTGAGTCAGGGTGGCTGATGCAATCTTTACAGGATGTTACATAGGGAGGGGTTGGTATTTAGGATTGTGGTGGAAGGGTTGGTGTCTTAGCTTTACAAGTTTGCTGTACTTCAATAAATCACCCCTGGAAGACAAAGGACTTTGGCGTGTCTTTTCTGGTTGAATTGGAGTTCCTGACAGAAGCTAAGACCCCTGAAACTTTCCCAGGCGATGGAGAGGTTTTTGCATGAAGCGGAGGAATACCTGGAGAGCTGGGATTTCACTATGGATGCAGCCCAGCAGGCTCAGGACGGGAGTGGAATACCATGGATGAGGTTGGCCCCTGACCGGATTGGAGACCCAACAGCGATGGCGTGGGGCGGCTCCGTTCGGAAAGAGATACTCTCCCGTTTTGGTGCTGGAGATGGAAGTTGGATGTTCCATCCCAGCGTGTCGGTGGAGCGGGGGCTCGGCTGCGGCGGCGGCGGGGCGCAGTAAGTCTAAAGATGGGGCGTATGGGAGTGAGACCAGTGAGCCATGCTCTCCCACGGAGGTGGCAGTGTTGAAGGCTCGAATGGAGGCTATGGAGAAGACGCTCCGGAGGGTGTCACAGCAGTTGGCAAAGAACCCTAGCCAAGACTCCATGTGGGGCCCGGTCGGCGGAGGTGATTTTACCCGCTATTCCTGGATGGATGAGGAAAGGGTTGAAACCTGCCCTAGATCTCTGGCAGGAGTGTGGGGGGTGGACGCCCTGACTAGAGGCCCGAAGGAAGGGGTTGGAGGAACCCGGCCTAAAGTGACGAGTGAGGGGATTCCAGGTCAGCCCAAGGCTGCAGGGCTGGGCCGAGGTATTCAGTTGCTGAGGAGGGATGGTGGAAGTGGCCATGCCCCTGTCTCGGCCCCAGCTGGTGGAGAAAGAAGACCCTGGTATGGTGAGAGAGAGCGACCCCGGAAGGAACCACTTCGGGTGGAATTTGATGGCGAGGCTTGCAAGGTGGCCTTCTTTGTGGCGGCTGTGGGGGACCATATGGAGGACTACGGCCACCTGTACCCCAGTGAAGGCAGCAGGGTGCGAGCTGTCGGTGTAGTGTTGAAGGGAAGAGCGGCGGATTGGTACGTCCAGTGTCACGACCGGCGAGATCCGTGTTTGGGTGATCTACGAGAATTCCTTCGAGCGGTGAAAACTCGTTTCCGTGATCCGTTGGAAAGAGTAAAGGCGAAGGAAGCGTTGAGGTGCTTGAAGCAAGGTAGCAGGTCGGTGACGGAGTATGCGGAGGAGTTCATGAGCCTGGCGGGGAAGGTGGTGGAGTGGTCCCAGGCAACTCTTTTGGAACTGTTCAAAGAGGGATTGCGGCGTGAACTACTGGAATGGTGTTTGCATCGTGGAGACCCAGTTAACGTTGATGGGTGGATTCAGTTGGCTGGTGCTGTCGAGGGAATCCTGGCTCAGGTCCAGCGACGGAAGTCTACTTCTGGACCTTTGCGGAAACCGCGGCCCTACGCTGAAGCGGCCGGCTGGGAATGAGAGCCAACTGAGAGGAACGGGAACTTGTGGCAAGTTAAAGGAAAAGGCTTATGCTACATTTGTTCTCAGTCTGGACATTTCGCAATTCAGTGTCCACAAAGAAGAGGCCCTGATGGCAGACCTGTGGCGGTGGCTAGAGGGGCTTTAGGAGAGAAAGTCGAAGAAGGGGAAGGGGTGAGTGAGAAAGCCCCAAGCATTATGTGTGACATCGAGTTAAAGAAGAAGGGACAATATCAATCACATCAAGCATTAATTGACTGTGGGTGTTCTGAAAATATTATATGTCCCACATTAGTTAAGAATCTAGAATGTGAAACTCAGGAGTTACCGATTCCAGTGCACTTTGCTCAATTAGATGGTACCTTTGTGGAAGGAGGGCCCTTTTCCTTTAGGGACCAAGTGGTTAAAGGGTAAAGTTGACAATTGGGAGGGAACACTGGATTGTGTAGTGGCCCCAATTAAGGAACATGATATAATTTTGGGATTGCCATGGTTACAGCAGGCTGACCCGGTTATTGACTGGAAAGCGGGTACCCTAAGGTGTCGGACGGAATTGGATGTGAATGTGAGCATGACTGAGGGGAAAGGGGAAAAGGAAGAGCCAATGATTCCAGAAGAGTATGCTGATCTAAAGGATGTATTTAATCCAGTATTAGCAGATGGTCTTCCCCCAGTCAGGAGGGTACAATGTAAGGTGGAATTAAAGGAAGGAGCTGTATTGCCCAAGCCCAAAATATATCCTATGACGGAGAAAGAAAAGCTAGCGTTAAGAGAACAAATCGATGACTATTTGAGGAAGGGGTTTATCCAAAGGTCTGAGTCTCCTATAGCTGCTCCAGTCCTGTTTAGGGAGAAGAAGGATGGCAAATTAAGACTGTGTATTGATTACCGAGGGTTAAATGCTATCAGCACGATCAATTGTTATCCCTTGCCTCTGATTAAGGACCTATTAGGACAGATGGGAAAGGGGAAGTACTTTACTAAATTGGACATTATAAATGCTTTCCATATGGTTCGGGTGAAGGAAACGGATAGGTGGAAGACAGCTTTTCGTGCCCACTCGGATTATTCGAGTGGTTAGTCATGCCCTTCGGATTGTCCGGCGCCCCGGCATTTTCATGCAGCTGATAAACGAGGTGCTGCACCCCTGTTGTATAGGGGGGTATATGTATATTTAGATGATATAGTTGTGATTTCGCAAACCAAGGAGGAGCATGTGCGGTTGGTCCGAGAAGTGTTAGAGAGATTGAAGGAGGCAAGGCTATATGTGAAACTGAGCAAATGCGAATTTATGAGAAATGAGATTGACTTCCTGGGATATAGGATTAAAAGAGAGGGGGTGAGTATGGACCCAGCCAAGGTGGCAGATGTATTAGCTTGGGAAGCCTCGAACCAGGAGGCAATTGCAGGCGTTTTGGGTCTGGCTAATTTTTATAGATCTTTCATTTCGGGGTTCGCAACGATCGTATTGCCCCTTACCGAGTTGTTAAAGACAAAAGGTATGGGAGAGGGTAGGAAGGTGAGGGCACCTGGGGCTAAGTTGAGTTGGACGCCAGGGTGCCAGAAGGCTTTTGAGTTACTGAAGAAGGCATTTACTGGAGGGCTTTATTGAGACACCGGATCCCGCCAAACCTTTTGTAGTGCAGAGTGACGCCTCTGCTTGGGCATACGGAGGGCTCTATTGCAGAAAGATGAAGGGGGTGCTAAAGCCCTGTGCATTTTTCTCCAAAAAGTTTAATGAACAGCAGCGGAGTTGGCCCATATGGGAAAAGAGGCGTTTGCCATTAGATATGCTTTGCAAACGTGGCGACAATTTTTGAGGGTGCTGTTCATCCCTTGAAGTGTTGACGGACCACCGGACCTTGCAGTTCTTGAGGGAGCCCCAGAAGTTGTCACCCAAGTTGTTGAGATGGGCTCAGTACTTGGCTCGATTTAATTTTGTGTTGAGGCATATTAGAGGAAAGACAATGTGGTGGTGGATGCGTTGTCACGTTATCCAGTGATGGGGGGAGAACCTCCTGCTGGGGTAGGGAGGCTGTTTACTAAGGATCAATGGGGTTTGAAAGTGCAGACCCGAGCCCAATGTAAACTGGAAGCGAAGCAGGACAAAGAGGAGTTGGAAGACTGGATGAAGGAGTTCCAGCGATGTTATGAAGGGGATGAGTGGTTAAAATCCCATGAGACTGAGTGCAAAAGGACCAAGGGGTTGTGGCTAGTACGAGATAGGTTGTATGTACCGGCGGTACTGAGGAATAGGATAATGGAGTTGTTTCATGATCATAAATCTGCAGGGCATTGGGGATTCACCAAGACCTTCTTGGCAATTAGGAGTAGATATTGGTGGCCGGGAATGAGGTTGTTGGTGAAAGATTATATCAACCGATGTGAGGCTTGTGCTAGGGGGAAGTTGTCTACTGCTAAGCCTCCAGGATTAATTCAAGTGGTAGCCTCTCCTGTTAGACCCTGGACCCATGTAAGCACTGATTTTGTGGGGAGTTGCCCTCCAGTAGGGGATACAAGTATATTTGGACGATCGTGGACCTGTTTTCTAAGCAGGCTCATTTTGTTCCTCTAACAGGATTGCCGTCGGCGGAAAAGTTAGCCAAGCTATATGTGCAACATGTGTATCATTTACATGGATGTCCCGAGCAGGTGCTCAGTGATAGAGGGGTGCAGTTTACTGCCAAGTTTTGGGAGAAGTTTTTAGAGACGCTAGGGGCAGACCATAAATTGACCACCTCTTATCATCCATGTTGTAACGGAGGCGTTGAGAGAACATAAAAATCATTAGCTAGCTACTTGCGGATCTTTGTGAATGAGCAGCAGAGCGACTGGGCGGATCTGTTGCCATATGCGGAGGTAGCGTATAATGGCTCTGTGCATTCCTCCACGGGGAAAACTCCCTTCTCCGTGGTGTATGGGCAGGAGGTAGTCCCGTTGCCGGTTGGACTAGGTGCTTTCGTAGAAGATTCAGGGGAATGGAGGAACAGGGCTCAGGAGGAGTGGATAAGAGTGACGGAATCTTTACGGAAGGCTCAAAGTACATATAAGCGTTTTGGGGATAGGAAGCGACAAGAGGGAGAGGCGTATAAGGTGGGTGATCTAGTATGGTTGTCCACCCAAAATTTAAAGCTGGGATTACCCTCTCGTAAGCTGGGCCCAAAGTTTATAGGACCATTTCGAGTGAATGAGTGTGTGAATGAGGTTTCTTATCGGTTGGCTTTACCAAAGGTTATGGGAAAGATTCATCCTGTATTCCACTGTAACTTATTGAAACGGTATGTGAATCCCCTCGTACCACAATCTTGACCAGTGTTTTGTTTCCCCAGGGGGAGGACGAAGGAGGCATAATGTCAGGAATGGAATCTCTATGCCTTGGGCCAGAGTAGATTCCACTCTGCCATGAGTGGGATGAGGTTCAGCTGAGTCAGAAGGAGAGAACTGCAGCCATGAACTTTGCTCCACTTCTCTGCTAAGGATCACACTGGGGTTGTGAACTTTGCTCTAGTTACCAGGAGGATATGAAGTAATATCCAAGAGGACTACTGGGTAGGCTGAGTCAGGGTGGCTGATGCAATCTTTACAGGATGTTACATAGGGAGGGGGTTGGTATTTAAGGATTGTGGTGGAAGGGTTCGGGTGTCTTAGCTTTACAAGTTTGCTGTACTTCAATAAATCACCACTGGAAGACAAAGGACTTTTGGCGTGGCGGCGCGGCAGCGGCGACGAGGTACGGCTTACTTTCGGGGTACGGCTTATATTAGCCGACCCCCCTGACACCCCCGATACGTCTTACAATCGGGGGTGTCTTACTATCGGGGAAACACGGTATGTTTATGCATCTGTTCCCCTGAAATACATCCAAATTTAATTGCTTAGCAAATTGTGAATGGATAAACAGCAGGCGTGTTAAGTCACTTGAACAGATCCACTTAAGAATTTGTTGGGGGAGTTGACTTTTTGTTGCAAGTGGCCTTGTTTATGTCGGTATATGAAGGGACAATGGGACATGTAATCCCATATATCCAGTTGCAGGTAAAAACAGTAAAAGGTGGTTGATGGGTATTTGGCAAAAATAGAAGCAAAAAGAACCAAGTTTGGCTTTATATAAAAAACCCAAACTTTTATTTACAAAATATAGCTTTGAATAAACAAAAAAGCAATAACATGCTCTTTCAACATAGTTCGTGTAGAGATGAAAAAAAACCAAAGCAAATAATGCAGTTCTCTTCTTCAATATACTTCTACACGTTCTTTAGTAACAGGCATTTGTGTTAATTCACAGAGAATTGCAATTCCCAGCATCTCTGTTACCATCTCAGCATTGTTGCAGCTCATGAATGCATTTCTTCAGATTACAGCATTCCAGCAACACAGGAAACCATTTACTCCAGGCTTCAGCTTCCAAGCATTTAGATGCACTTCTTCAGTCTACAGCAGTGTTTCCCAACCAGTGTGCCGTGAGCTATCATCAGGTGTGCCGTGGGAAATTGGAACCTCCAGGGGGGCGGGGGAGTCTAGTGTGTTGAAGTATAAAAACCCTAAGAAACCTACCTTGATAAAGGCACAAAATTACAACCACCCCCCTCCCCACCCGTTGTCTACTTGGTCTCTCCCTCTCCATGCATTGGGAAGGCCCGCCTCCCTTTCCCCAAGTAGAGACCTCCTCTTGCCTCCTGGGGGTTCTGTGTGGGAAGTTTGGCCCAGTTCTATCATTGGTGGGGTTCGGAATGCTCTTTGATTGTAGGGAAACTATAAATCCCACTGAGGAGAATATCCCTCTGAATAAACAGATGCCACAAGCAAGAGTAGCAATATATCGATGTAATGCAATATGTATCAAAATGTTAAAAGGACATCCCCATGCTAGTCATAAGGCAGTATATCAATCTATGTATATAGTACACATCAATGTTAGAAATACAATGCAAAATACAATGCACAATACAATGAAATACAATACATTCCAAGTGGGAAATTACAGTACATGAATGGCAGTCATAACATCATCTCATCTGTGTGAATGCACCGGTAAATATACATAAGTACAAGGCCCCAGCATACGCTGGAAGAGTAAATCTGACATAAATATAGGCATAAACAATCAATAAGGCATAATACATTCAAATAATAGTAAAGACCAATACTCAATATCTCAGGTGGAGAATGGCAACGGAGGAAGCCGAAAGTCTGTATTCTAATGCCTTGTTAGGCTCGGTTCACCCGATGGGAAGTGTATAGGGCACGTAGCGTCACTGGTGTGTGACACGTAATCTAGTCGCCCCAGAATTGCGTCATAGATTGAAGAGGTCGCCAGTCAATGACGTTGCGCGAATAGCGCTCCAATTCAAAATAAAGTTAATGGCAGGGAGAAGCCCCAAATCAATATAATGAATATTGTAGGATGAATATCCCATGCAGGTGAGCTAATCGGCTGAATGAAGCCTCCGTGTGATCTAAGGAGCCGCTGAAGCCGGTAATCACTCACTCGGTAAACACTTTTGATACATATTGCATTACATCGATATATTGCTACTCTTGCTTGTGGCATCTGTTTATTCAAAGGGATATTCTCCTCAGTGTGTTTGCTTATACTGTATACCAGTCCCAACTGTGTTTTGTGTTTGTATGTGCTAGAGCAGCTAGTCTGTTTTCAGGGGTATGGATAGCATTGGCATTAGACGTTTTGATGAAGCCCAAATTAACACTGAATTGAGAGATTGGTCTCTCAGAGGATTAGGAGGGGAGGGGGCGTCCTCCCTTAGTAACGCTACAGGGACTTCCTCTATTGAAGAGTTGAAGGTCAAGGAATTAAGGCTGACTCGCGTCCAATTGAACGCAGCAGCCCTAGCAGACTACACTAGGCAAGACATCATCCCTAGAGGGCTCAGAATTATTTTACCCCCTGGTGCCTATGAATGTGACGACATATTTGTAAAAGAATGGTATGATATTATCGAAAGGTGCTCTAAGGACCTGATCATACATCTTCTGCGTAGGACTAACAAAGAGGTGGACAGCTTAAGAGAAGAGATCCACACATTAAAAACGGATCTCAAAGATACTCTAACTCCAGCTAACATTGAGGACATCAAAAAGGAATGTGATAAACTATTTAAAGACGTTAAACAGTATAAAATTAAGACATTTGAAAGGGACATTGAAGACTACAAGAAGAATAGGATCTATGATTGGTCCAAAAGGTCCAACTCTAGATCACCCTCAAAGGTCAAATTCCAAGGTGAGAACAATAATACTTCTGCCTCTTCCACTGAAGAGCTTAATAGAGACTCAGAAGCAGCCTCTGGGAATAACGCTTTGCCTCCCAGACGGTATCCACGCAGACAGCGCCACAACCAGGGGTACTACAATCAGCGGGATTTTCGGAGGGGCAACCCCCAAGGGAGAGTAACCTAGTAATGAATTTATCTAGAGTTAATATACCTCCACATGTGATTAAGATATTGAATAAAGGTCCTTCATTTGTCATGACCCCGATGTGCCGTGATATTGATGTTAGACGCGATCTAGCTACTTTATTTAGAATTGTCAGACTCAAGGAGTTCTACTCCAAGGACACTGATCCTCCCACTTCTGCCCAATCGGAGGATACTTCCCCTGTGATGCGCATTAAGAGCAATTTCGTACCCAACATGCCATCACATAATGTAAGAACTTTCGAAAATATGGTGCTCAAAGAAGTCACGGCCCTTAACCATAGACATGATTTAGAACATTCCAAGCTATCAAAAAAAGACATGGATATAATCAGAGAATTGGGTAATCATCCCGAAATAATCTTCAAAAGGGCAGATAAGGGAGGGGTCTTGGTCATTCTCAACAGAGATGACTACTCCAATGAAGCTTTAAGACAACTCAACGATCACAAATTCTATAAACATCTTTCTTGCGATCCCACTTCTCGCTATTCCAATATCATTTCCAATATCATCCACCATGGTGAAACTATGGGTTTCATCACCCCTAAAACAGCCCAATTTCTTACTAATCTCCATCCTCGCGTCCCGATTTTCTACCATATCCCCAAGATACACAAAGGGATTAACCCCCCGCCAGGACACCCAATTATTTCAGGCTGTGGTGGTCTATTGGAACCATTAGCCCAATTTTTAGACAAGATGCTACAACCATATGTCAAATCAACGCCTTCATACATTCGTGACACTAAGGACTTGATATTACAAACTGAAGGGATGAGTGTACCCCCTGACACTTACCTTGTCTCCTCCGACATTTATTTATTTATTTATTATTAACTTCGATTTAGTATACCGCTCACTCCGGAGCTCAGAGCGGTTTACAGGAGAAGCATAAACACCATGGATAATAAAACAAGATTAAACAGTTAAACACATTACACATCGAGCAATTAAAACATATTAAAAACACAAGCCCTCAGTGAAGGCTGGGGGAACAAAATAGGGATCTGGAGAAGGCATAGGCAGCATGGCACCCAATGTGATTGGGTTAAGGGCCAAACGCCTTCCTAAAGAGCCAAGTCTTCAAGGCCTTGCGGAAGGGCAGAAGAGCACGGATGGCGTGGATCTCCTCCGGGAGGCCATTCCAGAGACTTGGGGCAGCTATAGAGAATGCCCTCCGCCGTGTAGTGGCCAGTCTGCAAGTTCCGAGGGAAGGCACCTCAAGGAGGTTAAGCTCCTCAGAACGCAGTGATCTCGCGGGCACATAAGGGGTAAGTCGCTCCCTCAGGTACACTGGCCCCAAACCATAAAGGACATCTCTGCCCTTTATACCAATGTCCCTCTAGAAGATGCGAGAGAAACCATTGCCGCCATTTTTTACTCCAGGCCTCAACCGCAAAATCCCCCTACGGGTTTTCTATTGGAACTCCTTGATTGTGTGCTGGAATATAACTATTTTTGTTTTGAGGGCATCTTTTATTTGCAGACCTCTGGGGTGGCAATGGGTTCCCCCCTTGCACCTACAATCGCCAATCTATATATGGCTTCGCTAGAACGCATTCACATCTGTGATGCGGACCCCTTTTTTCAACATATTTCCTTTTGGGGCAGATATATAGATGACATTTTTTTCTTAATGAGGGGTGACACCACGACATCTACATGTGACACCTGGCTCTCCACTTGGCACCCAAACATTGTTTTCAATACTATATATGATTTACATGAAGTCAATTTTTTAGATGTTGCCATACATAGGATAAACAATAAGCTATGTGTCAAAAATTACAGCAAACCTACTAACAGGAACTCCCTGTTACATTATCAGAGCTTTCATCCTTTCCCCCTAAAGAATAATCTGCCCTATTCCCAACAGTTAAGAATGAAGAGGAACTCAACTTTTCCACATACCTATGAAAGGGATTCTCGATGCATGCTAGATAAATTTCGAGATAGGGGATATCCCCAACACATCTTACAGCAAGCCAAACACAAAGTAGACAACTTACAAAGGACCCACACCCTAGAGACATCCACTAGACTAAGACCCAACAGACTCATTTGGCCTCTGACGCTCTCTACCCACTCTACCGAGATGCTGCAGATAGTCAAAAAGTACTGGCCCCTCATAGCCGACATTCCAGATCTACAACATGCACCTATGCCTGCCTATCGACGCACCACTAACTTGGGTGATCTCTTGATCCATACGGATCACAGACTACATAGCTCACACAGTGTTCTCACGCCGGGCATGAGACGTTGTGGCAATTGTAGTGTCTGCCAATTCGCATTGGAGACTCGTGAGCTATATGTTACAAATAAATCCAGGTCATTTAAGATCAAGGATGCCATCACCTGCAAATCTGTTGGCTGCATTTATTGCATTGTGTGCTCGTGCAACCAAATTTACATAGGCCAGAGTTCTCGCATGCTCAAAGTTAGGATAGGGGAACATCGTAGTAGAATAAGATTAGGATCTGAAGAATCGACATTCTATTGCCATTTTAAATCCATACACAAAGGCAGAGAGGAGTTCCACTTCATGGGGCTTGAACGGGTTAAAACCCATCCCCATGGAGATATCAGACAACAGCTACTTCGCAAAGAAAGTGCTTGGATTGCTATGGTCAGAAGTGAGACCCCTAGTGGCCTCAATGAGCCTCTCAGCATTTCCAATCTATTGACTTAATCCCTTAATTTCCCTTACTACAATCAGCTGCTCTAAGGGTATTTATACCCCACCCTCTAATTCCTCCCCACCGTATGGCGGTCACCCTTACTATTGATGCAACTAGATGACTACAGACAGGTATGTTGCCTACCCTGCCTTTGCTTCCACCCTTCTCCCTGTGACTGGAGATATTCTGAGATAGATTTTGTTCAATTTTAATTTCAGATTTGTTGAAACTTTATTGAAGCCACAGATATATCTGTGTTTACTCTCGCCCTGAAGATGGACCCATTGAGGTCCGAAATGGGTGCAGCGCAGTGGTAAATCCCCGTAGGCGTTTGCTTCATTCCACCTTTGGCATCCCTTTCCACTCTCACCTGGGGCAGGGGCTCAAGAAATAAGCCTGCAGTTGATTTCCAGCGTTATTACCTCCTTTTCGCCACTCTACCGGCTATATAGCCAAATATTTCCTTTACATTACAGTGCAACGGCGCGATGCGGCAGCAAGAACGCCGAGCTCCGTTGGGGCTCACACAGTCTTCCCCAGACAACTGCGTTCCCCGCTGCACCAGTCACCCCAGTTGGGGGGTCGGTTTGGTGGGGAGTTGGGGGAAACCCGTGGACGCCGCCTGGGGCCTCGGGGCCTCTTGGAGGCCCTCCAGATGGAGGCCGAGGAGGTCTTGGAGGCCCGAGACCCAGCCCGGCACTCCAGGCCACTGGAGGTGCTGAGCCTGAGGAGGACCTTGAGGAGGGCTCCGGAGGCTGCAGAAGAGCCGCAGGACCACCCGCTGCGGTCCCCCGTTCCCTGGCCGGGGTTGGAAGAGCGCGAGGACTGGGAAGAGGAGAAGACCACCACTACCTCCCTAGCCCCTGGCAACATACCGGGCGGCCTATCGGGCCTGGCGGGCCTCCCCCACCTCCTTCGCGGCCTCGCTGAGATGACCGAGCGGCTGGCCGCCTGCTTGGGCAAGGTGGGGAGGCTGAGCCTGGAGCTGGCGTCCTTTGGTGGCAAGCTTGAACCCCTGCCATTCAGCCCTCCCCCTGGGTCGAGAGGGGCACGGGTGGCGAGCACGCCGGTTGCCTCTCACCAGGCCCTGGCCCTGGGATGCCTCGGCGCTGAGGTGGCGGAGAGGAGAGTGGCTGGAGGCGGAGGCGGTGGACGCGACGGGAGTGACGAGGGGAGGATGAGCGAGGTGACGGCAGCCGGTAGTGAGGCCTCTCCGGGAGCCATGCCGGGGCCTTGGTGGAGCCCCTGGAGAGCGCTGGGGTGATGGTCTCCCCCGGCTTTAGATGGGGGGGCAGAGGCTGAGGCCGCCAAGATGGCGCCGAGCCCGATCAGCTCGGCGTCTCTGGCCCTGCCCCCTCCACCCACATTGGAGCCTACGAGCCAGCCCCTTTCTGGCTCGAATCTGCACTCTGGCCTGGATTTGCTGCCCCCTGCTGGACTTGAAAGATCATTGCAGCTGGGAGCTCATCCAGCATTGCCTGATTCTGACTCCCCCAACATTTCTCTGGTGCTGGCCAAGGCCCCTGGGGCGCAGCCCCGGCGCCGCGCTTGCTGCCTGCGGCACTCTCCTCTGGCCCTACCTAGTGCCCAGGGGTCCACCCCAATTCGGAGGGGCCGGAGGAAGAGGAATAGACCTGGCCAAGAAAGACGCAGGCGGCAGCGGAAGAACAGCCTAGCGCGAAGTCAGAACTGCCAACGGCCACTGCCCCCACTAATTGGTCGGCCCGTGGCACCAGCCAACATCAGCAGCCCGGCCCCAGCTAAGCCTGCCGTCTTGACCTGACCAGAGGCCAGCCCTTCCGCCCTATGCCTCGACCCCCTCTCAACATCACCGGCTAAGCCAGACACCTGCAGACTGTTACCAGGTGCTCCGAGACAGCCCCTACGGGGAAGAGAGAAGACCATCAAGCAGCAGAGAACACGCTTTGGCCCCCGAACCTTCTGGGGGGCAGGCTTCGGCTGGCTGGCACGCGCCTCGGGCCTGCCCACCGATGGGAACTCCGACGGGAGCCCTAAGCACCCCCGTAAAGGGGGGAGGGGATATAATAATAGGTCGCCCTTAAAGACTACCAAGGGGATGGCCCCGCCCCCTAAGACTATCAAGGGGATCCCCTCGCCCCCAGATGAGCGGGGCCCGATATTCTCGGATCCGGCTCCCCAGGCCCCTGGGAGGGCCGAGGCGGGAGGGGGGCGACTAGGCTCAACGGGCAATGGCCAGGGTTCTCTACCATCTGCCCCTTTTCACGGGGTCTGCCGGAAACTAAACCCCCGGCGGCCCCCTCTGACTTAGGTTTCTCTGGTATCTCAGTGATCTCGGGGCGGGGTGTGTACGGTAGGCGCAGGCCAAATGCGAGACCTACTGCGAGATCCAGGCAGAGTCGCGTTACGACTCGGCCGGGCTCTGACCTGCGTCCTATCCCCAGACACGCTGTTGATAGACCTCCAGCTATCCCCCCTTCCTCTCTGGTGCTGGTAAATGCCCGATCCATCAGGAACAAGAGACCTACTGTCACCGAGACCTGGCTCCAGGAGAGCGATAACATCTGTCTTCAGGAGCTGGTTCCCCCTGATTATGTTGCCACGCACCAGAACAGGACCGAGGGATGGGGGGGTGGCAATACTCTCCCATGATGGATTACACCTTAGAGTGATCCCCGCGCTTACCACCTCAGGGCTTGAAAGTGTCGGCCTAGTGTGGGAGTCCCAGGAGAGCCTGGCTGTTCTGCTGGTGTACCGTGCGCCTAGCGCACCGGCCGAAAGCTTGGCGCGGCTGCTTGAGACTGTGTCGGAGTGGGCATTGAGGTTTCCCAGGCTTATTGTCCTGGGGGACTTTAATGTCCACGCCGACACAGCCTCCACTCCATCTGCCGCCGCGGACCTAGTATTGACCATGGCGATACTGGGCCTCTCCTTATGTAACTCGGGGCCCACATACTCGGCTGGGCACACCCTCGACCTGGTCTTCAGCGCGGGGGTTCAGGTGGACCTAGCCTCCGTAATAGAGGTTCCATGGTCGGACCACCGTGCTCTAAGGATCCGGGTTGAGCAACCGCCCCCCATGCAAGGGCGCCGAACAGCTTTTTGTTCGCCCGAGGAGACTTATGGAACCCGAAAGGTTCCTGAATGCTCTGAGGGATCTGGAGTCTATCAGCGTCTCAGTCAATGAGCAGGTTCAGGCCTGAGCTCTTGACGAGATTGCCCCCAGGCGCCCTCTCCGACCCCGCAAACATCGATCCCCTTGATATACGGAAGATCTTAGGTTGATGAAGCGGGAAAGGAGACGGCTGGAGAGCGTGTGGAGGGAACTCCGTGACGGAGCCTCATTATCAGCTTATAAGCTTTTTAAAGATGCTTATGAGCGTGCTGTCAAGGCGGCCAAAAGTGCTTATTTCTCCGCCTCGATAGCGTCTGCTAGCTCACGCCCGGCTCAATTGTTCAAAGTAATTCGGTCTTGGACGACGGTCCCTACCGTCCCAAAAAACAGTGACCAGGCCCTTACTGCCGGTGCTTTCCAGAGCTTCTTTGTAGACAAGATACTGAGCCTCCGCCGGGATCTCCCAGCCACGGTTGATACAGTAAGAGAACTGGAGACTCCGTGGCCCTCCGCCGGGCCCACCCTCGACCGGTTTCGGCCACTGGACGCAGATGCTGTTGATAAGATTGTGGCTGCGACCAGACCTACCACCTGCTCCCTCGACCCGTGCCCCTCCTGGCTTGTTAGATCTTGCCTGGATGGGTTACGTGGGCCTCTGTTGAACATCGTTAATAGCTCCCTTGAGCAAGGAGTTTTTCCAGAGTGCTTGAAAGAGGCGGTGGTAGCTCCATTACTGAAGAAACCGTCTTTAGATCCGTCGGTTCCCTCCAACTACCGACCAGTGTCGAACCTTTCGTTCCTGGGGAAGGTAGTTGAGAGGGCAGTAATGGAGCAGTTGCAGTCCTTCTTAGATGATGCAACATGGCTAGACCCCTTCCAGTCCGGCTTCCGTTCGGGGCATGGGACGGAGATGGTCCTGGTCTCCATCACAGACCAACTCCGCTGCCAGCTTGACCAAGGCGGGTCTGCGCTGCTCGTGTTATTGGACCTCACGGCAGCGTTTGACACGGTCGACCACAATCTTTTGACCCACCGCCTGGCCATGGCTGGAGTGAGGGGGACAGCTCTTAAATGGCTGTCCTCCTTTCTCCACCAGCGGTCTCAGCGTGTGAGGAGGGGTGGGGTGGTCTCCGAGGGCTCCACATTAGCTTGTGGAGTTCCGCAGGGGGCCATCCTTTCCCCTCTATTATTTAACATCTACATGCAGCCGCTTGCACAGCTGGTGCGGAGTTATGGGCTGGAGTGCCACCAGTACGCTGATGACACCCAGCTCATTCTGAGGATGGAGGACAGGTCGGGACCCGTCCTCGATAATTTCCAGCGCTGCCTCGAAGCCGTTACTGGATGGCTGCAAGCGGTGAATCCGGCGAAGACGGAGATCTTGTGGCCGGGTCGCCCGGGAGGTGGGGATGTCCAGCTTCCGACCCTGGACGGTGCAGCGTTATGCCCATCGTCTTCCGTGAAGAGCTTGGGAGTCCACCTGGACTCCCAGCTGGCCATGGAGACTCAGGTCTCTGCGGTCAGCAAGATCGCCTTCTTTCATCTCCGTCAGGCAAGGAGGCTGGCCCCCTATCTGTCCCGGTCCGACCTGGCCACGGTGATCCAAGCCACGGTCATCTCGAGGCTAGATTACTGTAATGCTCTGTACGTTGGCCTTCCTCTGTCGGTGACCCGGAAGCTCAAGCTGGTGCAGAACACTGCTGCCCGGCTCCTGTCTGGCACCCCAGCAGGTTGCCGTATAACACCTGTTTTGCAGGATCTGCACTGGCTGCCTATTGAGCACAGGATCACCTTCAAAGTGTTGGTTCTTACCTTTAAGGCCTTACACGGCTTGGGGCCAGCGTATCTGAGGGACCGTCTCACCCCATATCACCCTGCGAGATCACTCCGCTCAGAGGACTCTAACCTGCTAGCCGTCCCTTCTGCTAAAACGGCCAAGAAAACTGCCACCCGCCGAAGGGCCTTCTCGGTCATAGCGCCGGTATTGTGGAATACCCTCCCGGCAGCTACACGAGCAATTTCAGACTTACTCCCGTTTAGGCGGGCATGTAAGACCCACCTCTTCCGGCTGGCGTTTCAGGCTTAGGTCCACTGGGCCCCCCAGCCATGCTAATATTGCTCGACCACTGTCACTTCCCCAACCGTGTGCTTTTAAATAACGTTTTTATCGTATAGTTTACTGTGTATTTTATCTGCATTTTAACCCTTTGTATACTGTATGTTGTTTTACCTTTTGGCTATGAGCCGCCCCGAGCCTGCGGGGAGTGGCGGCATAAAAGCCGAATAAATAAATAAAAAATAAATAAATAAACTGCATGCGGGCGCCTTTTTTTCTTCCCCCCACCAGCCCCCCTTCTTCCGAGTGAGTGATTACCGGCTTCAGCGGCTCCTTAGATCACACGGAGGCTTCATTCAGCCGATTAGCTCACCTGCATGGGATATTCATCCTACAATATTCATTATATTGATTTGGGGCTTCTCCCTGCCATTAACTTTATTTTGAATTGGAGCGCTATTCGCGCAACGTCATTGACTAGCGACCTCTTCAATCTATGACGCAATTCTGGGGCGACTAGATTACGTGTCGCACACCAGTGACGCTACAGCTCATTTAGCTAACGTGCCCTATACACTTCCCATCGGGTGAACCGAGCCTAACAAGGCATTAGAATACAGACTTTCGGCTTCCTCCGTTGCCATTCTCCACCTGAGATATTGAGTATTGGTCTTTACTATTATTTGAATGTATTATGCCTTATTGATTGTTTATGCCTATATTTATGTCAGATTTACTCTTCCAGCGTACGCTGGGGCCTTGTACTTATATATATTTACCGATGCATTCAGCACACAGATGAGATGATGTTATGACTGCCATTCATGTACTGTAATTTCCCACTTGGAATGTATTGTATTTCATTGTATTGTGCATTGTATTGTGCATTGTATTTCTAACATTGATGTGTACTATATACATAGATATACTGCCTTATGACTAGCATGGGGATGTCCTTTTAACATTTTGATACATATTGCATTACATCGATATATTGCTACTCTTGCTTGTGGCATCTGTTTATTCAGAGGGATATTCTCCTCAGTGTGTTTGCTTATACTGTATACCAGTCCCAAATGTGTTTTGTGTTTGTATAAACTATAAATCCCAGCAACTACAACTCCCAAATGTCAAGGTCTATTTCCCCTGAACTCCATCTGCGTTCATATTTGGGCATATTGAGTATTCATGCCAAGTTTGGTCCTGATCCAACATTGTTTGAGTCCACAGTGCTCTCTGGATATAAGTGAACTACAACTCCAAAACTCAAGGTCAATGCCCACCAAACTCTTATAGCATTTTCTCTTGGTTATGGGAGTTCTGTGTGGGAAGTTTGTGTCTTTCTGCCATTCCTGCCAGGATATCTATGTTGTGTTCATCTAAACAGGCCCAGGTTTCACACTGAGTGTATAAATACATTCAAAAACATATTAACTATATGTATGACTGTGTTAGAGTGTCATTTTGTGTCATTTTGGTTGGTGGTGTGCCCCAGGATTCTGCAAATGTAAAAAGTGTGCCGTGGCTCAAAAAAGGTTGGGAAACACTGGTCTACAGCATTCCAGCATACCAGCATCACAGCAGTATATCAGCCAGGAAACTTCAGCTAGCACAATAGCCAGCACAGACAGTAAGAATCTGCAAAAGCCTTCTTCCTCCACACTCCAAGCTTCAGCTTCCAAGCATTTAGATGCATTTCTTCAGTCTACAGTATTCCAGCATACCAGCATTACAGCATACCAGCAGTATAATAGCCAGCACAGACAGTAAGAATCTGCAAAAGCCTCCTCTCCCCACACAGCTCATCTGTAACATAGAAGCTTTTATGCAAACACAGCTGCCACACCCTACTTGATTCAGGAAACGCTCAGCTGCACCTACTCATTCACTTAAACAAAAGCTCCACGCTCAACATAAACTAAGAGAAACAGTTACTCATAACTCAAACAAGTTGTTTTAAATCTTTACAGTCTGACAGTTTAGAATGTCTGGGGCGTAGTTTATATATGTGAGAGTCGGCATAACAAGTAAAAACGACTTCTTAAGCTGAAAGTATTGGTTATACAGTATATAATTTTGTAAATGTAACAAGGGGTACCAGAGTAGTTTCCACAAGGGCTTGCCCTGCTTCTGAGCATCTGGAGCCATATTTTTATCCTGCGTGGAGAAATGCATGCATTGCTTAGTCGGCTTGGTAATTGCTGGCCTCCCCCATCGTTCTATAAAACCATTTCTTGGTTCCTGGACCTTAGCCATGGCTCTGCATATGCTTTCAGGGCAGCCGTCTCTTTTTCGGTGCAGCCATTTTGTCTCACTTCCGAAGGAGATATTTATTTATTTATTTATTTATTACTTCAAACTTGTATACCGCCACTCCCCGAAGGTTCGGAGCGGTTTACAGAAGTTCAAGTAACACAACAAGAGCAAGAATAACACGACACAATAGGGAGGGGGGGAAAGAGGGGGTAGGGGAAGTCAACCAGCCGGCGATAGCCCGCTAAGGTACCATCCCGCCATCAAAAGAGGGCAGGCGGGGAGGCCTCAGCAGGATCGCTGGCACCCGAGAGTAGGTGGGGGTCGGGGCCGGCAAGCTCCCAAATGGTAGCCTGCGCTGCATTCCACAGGATAGGGGCGATTACGGAGAAGGCCCCCCTGTCTTGTGGCCGTTAGATTGTATTTTTGAAGCTAGGAACCTCCAGGAGTCGACCTGATTCAGAGCGTAGTGGCCTAGTGGGACAGTATGGGATGAGGCGGTCCCTAAGGTACACTGGCCCCAGACTGTTCAAGGCCTTCAAGGTCACTACCAGCACTTTGAAAGTGATCCGGCATTCAACCGGTCACCAATGCAGCTCGCGGAGGACAGGTGTTATGTGGCTGGTCGTCAAGATGCCAGCCAGCAGCCGAGCTGCCGCACTCTGAACCAGTTTCAATTTCCGGATCACTAGCAAAGGAAGGCCAACGTAGAGAGCATTACAGTAGTCCAGTCTCGAGATGACCGTGGCTTGGACCACTGTGGCTAGATCGTGACGGGAGAGGTAGGGAGCCAGCGTCCTTGCCGGCTGAAGATGGAAGAAAGCAACTCTACTGACGACTGAGATGTGCGCCTCCATCCTCAGTTGAGAGTCCAGGGTGACACCAAGACTTTTAACTGTAGACCAGTGTTTCCCAACCTTTTTTGAGCCACGGCACACTTTTGACATTTACAAAATAAGAACATAAGAACATAAGAAGAGCCATGCTGAATCGGGCCTCAGCCCATCTAGTCCAGCATTCTGTGTCACACAGTGGCCCACCAGTTGTACACGGGGATCTCGAGCAGAAGGGAGGGCAAAACCCTGACCTGCTCCCGACCCCCCACAACCAGTACCCAGGGAAATCCTGCCTACCTCAACCAACTCCGAGGTGGCACTTGAATGTCCTTTTCAGTAACTAAAATCCTGCGGCACACCACCAACCAAAATAGAGTGACACAAAATGACACTCTAACACAGTAATACATATAGTCAATATGTTTTTTTAATGTATTTATACACTCAGTGTGAAACCTGGGCCTGTTTCGATGAACACAACACAGATATCCTGGCAGGAATGGCAGAAAGACACAAACTTCCCACACAGAACTCCCATAACCAAGTGAAAATGCTATAAGAGTTTGGTGGGCATTGACCTTGAGTTTTGGGAGTTGTAGTTCACCTATATCCAGAGAGCACTGTGGACTCAAACAATGTTGGATCAGGACCAAACTTGGCAGGAATACTCAATATGCCCAAATGTGAACACAGGTGGACTTTGGGGGAAACAGACCTTGACATTTGGGAGTTACAGTTTCTGGGATTTATAGTTAACACACAATCAAAGAGCATCCTGAACTCTTGCAACAATGGAATTGAACCAAACTTGGCCTATTGAACTCTCATTACCAACGGAAAGTACTGAAAGGGTTTGCTTGGGAATTGACCTTGAGTTTGGAAGTTGTAGTTCACCTACACCCAGAGAGCACTGTGGACTCAAACAATGTTATGTTATGTTGTTGTTTGTTTTCTATCCAGAATCACAATGTTGGAAGGAGGCTCACCACTTTAAGGTCCCTCAAACAGGCATGGGAAAGCTTCGGCCCTCTGGGTGCTTTGGACTTCAACTCCCACCATTCCTAACGGCCTGAGGCCCTTTCCTGCTTAAGCGGCTGAGGGGGAAAAGGAAAAGGGCCTGAGGCTGCTGGGAATGGTGGGAGTTGGAGTCCAAAACACCTTGGGCCCTCCGCCCAAGTTGGCCCAGGCCTGGGCTAGATAGCCTCTAGGGGCCCCTTCCCAAGGTTAGTGCTCTATTGGAGTCCAAAAGCCGGCTGGCCGTCTGTCGGGAGGCCTTTGGTTGTGCCTGCTCGCCCAGCAGAAGAGGGTCAGGCTGATTGAGGAGGACATCCGGTGGCCGCTCTGGCCCGCCGTGACTTTATGACCAGGAGGCCGGAAGTGACGTGAACGCCGAAATTGGGGCGGGACTTCCGGCCGCCGGCAGGAAGCGCCCCCATTCCGCGCGCAGGCCCGCCAGTCAGGATGCGCCTCTCGCTGGCGGCGCTGATCTCGCACGGGCGGGTGCAGCGGCGCTTCGGCCAGGGCCCGCGCTCGCGGCTCGACCTCCTCCGGAACCTGGTCACGGGCCTGGTGCGGCACGAGCGGATCGAGGCCCCCCGCGCACGCGCAGACGAGATGCGCTTCTACGCCGAGCGCGTGAGCCGCGGGACGGGGGCGGGGCCTAGCTGAGGGAAGGCCGTCCAATAGGGAGTGGTTGTGGGCGGGGCCCTCGTGGCTTTCGTCCAATCGGAAACGGCGTGGGCGGGGCTTTCCCTTCAAAAGTCCTTTCTGGCGTTCTTTTTCTTGGGCTGTGGGCGGGGACTCCGGGACGGCTATCCAATGGGACGTGACGTGGGCGGGACCTTGGGGATTTTCGTCCAATGGGAAACTATGTGGGCGGGGCTTCCTTTCAAAAGTACTTTCTGGCGTTCTTTTTCTTGGGCTGTGGGCGGGGACTCCGAGACGGCCATCCAATGGGACGTGACGTGGGCGGGACCTTGGGGATTTTCGTCCAATGGGAAACTATGTGGGCGGGGCTTACTTTCAAAAGTCCTTTCTGGCGTCCTTTTTCTTGGGCTGTGGGCGGGGACTTCGAGACGGCCATCCAATGGGGCGTGACGTGGGCGGGACCTTGGGGATTTTCGTCCAATGGGAAACTATGTGGGCGGGGCTTCCTTTCAAAAGTACTTTCTGGCGTTCTTTTTCTTGGGCTGTGGGCGGGGAGTCTGAGACAGCCATCCAATGGGACATAACGTGGGCGGGAACTTGGGATTTTCATCCAATGGGAAATTATGTGGGCGGGGCTTTCTTTCTAATGTATTTCTGGCGTTCTTTTTCTTGGGCTGTGGGCGGGGATTTCGAGACGGCCATCCAATGGGGCGTGACGTGGGTGGGACCTTGGGGATTTTCGTCCAATGGGAAACTATGTGGGCGGGGCTTCCTTTCAAAAGTTCTTTTTCTTGGGCTGTGGGCGGGGGCTCCGGGACGGCCGTCCAATGGGAGGTGACGTGGGCGGGGCTTCCCATCCATGTGCCCTTCTGACCTTGTTTACCTTTTTCCTCTCTTTCAACGCAGCTGATTGACTTCGCCAAGCGGGGCGACACCAACCCCTGGTCCATGCGCATGGCCGACTTCTGGCTCACGGTGAGCGGCGTTAGGGGGCCCTCCCTTGGCAGGCATGGCCTTCCCTTGCCTTTCCCTTCGCTTGCATTGGATAATAATAATAATAATAATAATAATAATAATAATAAACAATACTTTATTTATATCCTGCCATTCTCACCCCGAAAGGGGACTCGGGGTGGATCACAACACACACACACGGCAAACATTCAATGCCGCTTTGTATATACAATACACAGACCGACAGAACAGAAGGAGGTGCCATGGAAGGTCGGGCTCAAGTCCATGGGGTGCTGTTGCTCTATCCTCTAGGACAGTGTTTCCCAACCAGTGTGCCAGGGCACACTAGTGTGCCTTGCTAGATCATCAGGTGTGCCGTGGGAAATTGGAACCTCCAGGAAGGGGGGGGGGGGAGTCTAGTGTGTTGAAGTATAAAAACCCTAAGAAACGTACCTCGATAAAGGCACAAAATTACAAACACCCCCTCCCTACCCGTTGTCTACTTGGTCTCTCCCTCTCCATGCATTGGGAAGGCCCGCCTCCCTTTCCCCAAGTAGAGACCTCCTCTTGCCTCCTGGGGGTTCTGTGTGGGAAGTTTGGCCCAGTTCTATCGTTGGTGGGGTTCAGAATGCTCTTTGATTGTAAGGGAACTATAAATCCCAGCAACTACAACTCCCAAATGTCAAGGTCTATTTCCCCTGAACTCCATCTGCGTTCATATTTGGGCATATTGAGTATTCATGCTAAGGTTGGTCCTGATCCAACATTGTTTGAGTCCAGAGTGCTCTCTGGATATAGGTGAACTACAACTCCAAAACCCAAGGTCAATGCCCAGCAAACTCTTATAGCATTTTCTCTTGGTTATGGGAGTTCTGTGTGGGAAGTTTGTGTCTTTATCCTTATGTTCTTATGTTCTTTCTGCCATTCCTGCCAGGATATCTATGTTGTGTTCATCAAAACAGGCCCAGGTTTCACACTGAGTGTATAAATACATTAAAAAACATATTAACTATATGTATTACTGTGTTTGAGTGTCATTTTGTGTCATTTTGGTTGGTGGTGTGCCCCAGGATTTGGTAAATGGAAAAAATGTGCCGTGGATCAAAAAAGGTTGGGAAACACTGCTCTAGGACGAAGAGCCATCAGGACTTCCTCCTTCCTTTTGGTCGCCCAGCATTTTCTGAAAGGAAGGAAGAGGAATGAAGAGGGAGAATGGAGGAAAGAAGGAAGGGGAGGGAGGGAAAAGGAAGGAGAGAAGAAAGAAAATGTGAAGGGGGGAAGAAAGGAAGGAAGAGGGAGAATGGAGGAAAGAAGGCAGGGGAGAGAGGGAGCTGCATGCTGGGAAACCGAGGCCCGGGCTGCTCTGGAGAGCCAGATGCAATCATGAAAAGAGCCACACCTGGCTCCCGAGCTATAGGTTCCCTACCCCTGAGCTAGGCTGATAGTTGGCCACTCACACCAACCCGGGGCTTCGAACTTGCAACCTTTTGGTTGACAGATCTTATAATTGGTGATGATTTACCAGCTGTGCTAAACCTCCGGCATTGCCTTGCTGTTCATTCGCCTTGCTGTTCATTTAGTTGCATCCCGTTGCATTCCTTACATTGAGTTGCATTGCATTGCAATCTGTTGCTTTGCCTTGTAGTGAACTCCCTTGCATTGCATTGCCTTCGAACTGCATTTATTTATTTCTTTTGCATGGTTTGTTCTGCTTGATATGGCCTTGCGGCTAATGCAATAAACAACAACAACAATAATAATAATATTTAAATAAACTGGGCCAGAGTGTCTCCTGTGCTATGCTAATAATATTATATATATACATATATTATTTATAATATTATCATGTAATATAATATAATACTACATGTAATATTACTAATAATATTACAGTATAATGGGATAGTACTGATCTCTGATGATGCCAGCCAAAGATGCAGGCGAAACGTCAGGCGAGAATGCTACTGGAACCTGGCCATACCTGCCAGAAAACCTACAGTAACCCAAACACCCTTTTCTTTTCCTTTGTTCTCTATCTTTTACACCAGGCGTGGGCAAACTTGGGCCCTCCTTCCAGGTGTTTCGGCTATTAGAAATTGTGGGAGTTGAAGTCCAAAATACCTGGAAGGAGGGCTCAGGTTTGCCCATGCCTGTTTTATACAGAGATCCACCCCCTTTGCCTTAGTAACATGTGAGTCGCCTTACCTGTCTCACATTCCTTCTTTCTCCTTTTCGTGACCTGCTCTTTCTCTTTAGCTCAGTCTAGCTTCGTGAAATTCACTTTCCATGTTCCTTGCCCCCACAGGAGAAGGACTTGATCCACAAGCTCTTCAAGGTGCTGGCCCCACGCTTCGAGGCCCACTCAGGGAACTACACGCGCCTGCTCCGCATCCCCAACCGGGAGAACCTGGACCGGGCCCCCATGGCGGTCATTGAGTACAAGGGGAACCCGCTGCCCCCGCTGCCCATCCCCAAGAGGGACAGCAACAAGACCCTGGTCAACCAGCTCCTGCAGGGCTTCTGGCGGGACCACCGGCTGGCCCAGAAAGCCAAAGCAGCCGAAGCCCAGGGCGGCCCCTCCTAGGGAGACGTTGACTGAGCCCGGTGCCCTCCTCCTCTCCAGCCGGAAGCGCCCTCTCTGCAGGAAGACCAGGAAAGGGTCCAGGATGCAGCAGGACGCCTTGCCTCCGTGACAGGAAATGAGCGTTTGTTGACACAAACTGATTGCTAATAAATATGGACTGTGGCGCCTCTCGGCATCTGCTCTCTTGTGCCTCCAGGAAGAGGAAGGGGACTCCCCTGCGTCGCGAATACTTCTTGAAACTAAAAAGCCTTTTAAAATATTATAAATTTATTTAAAACTTTTATATCCCAATCTACAATCTAAAAACTTCATACAATAACAAAAGATTAAAATACATATCGCAGGGCTGTCCAACATCTTCGGGCCCAAGGGCCGGAATGCAGGTGACGGATCACCTTGGGGGCCAGAGCGGAGGGCGTGGCCACAGTGGGGGCGTGGCCGCAGTGGGGGCGTGGCTGCTCGTGGGGGGCGGGGCCGCTCCCGCCCTGGTGCGCATGCCCAGCGTCCTGCGCGGCCCGCCCCTTTTCGGCGGGGTGTTGTCAGGCGCCACACCTGACGTCACCCAACCCCGTCGAAAAGGGGCGGGTCACGCAAGATACCGGGCTTGCGCGCCAGGCCAGGATCGGCGAGCCGCCCTCCGCCATGTCCAGCTGCTGCAGAGTCAGAAGGAACGGTAAGCTCCCGGGCTTACCTTCCTTCAGGCGATCGCCAAGAGCTAGAGAGACGGAGGCGCCCTCCCGGCGCATGCTTGGCATCTTGCGCGACCCCCCTTTTCGGCGGGGTGACGTGAGGCACCGAAAAGGGGCGGGTCGCGCAAGATGCCGGGTATGCGCGCCAGGGCGGGAGGTGGGCCGGGGGGATCGGCGGTCGCCCTCCGCCGTCTCCTGACTCTTGCAGCCGCGCCTGAAGGAAGGTAAGCCCGGAGCTTACCTTCCTTCAGGCGCGGCCGCTGCAAGAGTCAGGACACGGCGGAGGGCGGCTCGCCCGATCCTGGCCTGGCGCGCAAGCCCGCGAGCGGCCCCTGCGCGAGCGGAAGAGGTGGGGGAAGTGCCGCCCCTAGGGCATCTGGCGTGGCTTCCCTCCGCCTCCTCCTCACTTGCGCCGCCCCCCCTCGCGCCGTCCCCCCTCCCCCAAGATCGAAATTTTTCAAATTTTTTTCCAATTTTTTTTTAAAAACCCCTGATGTCTTGCAGGGGGTTAGGGGTCCGTGGGGAAGGGGCTTGGGGGCCGTGTACGGCCCCAGGGGCGCCAGTTGGGCAGCCCTGACATATAGAATAAAATTACAAATAAGCCAAATCGGCAAGATAAAATCATGGTCCAACTCAGCCCGTATGTGTGGTCGATAACTTTGGTCTGTAACCAGTCTCCGCCATTATTCTGGGAATGCTTCATTCCATAGCCAGGATTTCACTAGCCTCCTAAAGGACAGGAGGGAGGGGGCAGATCTGATCTCAATCGGGAGAGAGTTCCATAGCCGAGGGGCCACCACAGAGAAGGCCCTGTCTCTCGTTCCCACCAGACACTATTGTGAAAGTGGTGGGACTGAGAGCAGCCCCCTCCCCCCCCGAAGATCTTAATTGTTTCCATCAATGCATTGAAGCCGTGACTGGATGGCTTCGTCCCAGCCGGCTGAAGGTGAATCCATCAAAGACGGAGATCCTGTGGTTGGGTCGCCCTGGGGTGGGTGAGTGCCGGTTGCTTACCCTGGATGGCAAGCAATTAACCCCCTTCACTCTTGGCAAAAAGTCTGGGGGTCCAATTGGATCCACTGCTATCCATGGAGACCCAGGTCTCCACGGTTAGCAGGATAGCATTCCACCACCTTCGACAGGCTAGGCGGCTGGCTCCTTACCTAATTGATTTTATGTGTTTTATGTGTTTTATGTGTTTTACATGTATCTCAACTGATACATGTAAAGCCTGCAGGGAGGAGCGGTATACAAAATTGAATAAATAAATAAATAAATAGCCTTGGCGGTTCATAGGGGAGAATACGTTCAGACAGGTAAACTGGGCCGGAACCATATAGGGTTTTGTAGGTCAACACCAGCACTTTGAATTGTGCTCGGAAGCTAATATTTTATTTTGTCCCAAATGCTACAGAGTATACCATAGAGCAGGGGTGCTCAGGACGTCGATCGCGATCGACTGGTCGATCCTGAGGCCATCTGGAGTCGATCCCAGCTGATGCGGCACTTCTAGAGGGGATGGAGCCAAGCTCTGCCAGGCCCCGCCCCCTCCTCACCGGCTTTAGCTCTACCACAGCTTCTGCAACCTTGAGAAGGGTAGAGGAGGGTATTACTAAGCCAGTGGTGGCTAGCTATGCCATCACTAACTTGGCATACCCCCTCTGCCCTGGAGAAGTTGTGAGAGCTCCAGCCAGGGGGCGGAGGGGGCGGAGCCAAGCGGCGCCAGGCCCCCCCCTCCCCACCAGCTTTAGCTGTACCACAGCTTCTCCAGGGCAGAGGGGGGTATGCCAAGCCAGTGGTGGCATAGCTAACCATCACTGGCTTGGCATACCCCCCTCTGCCCTGGAGAAGTTGTGAGAGCTCCAGCCAGGGGGTGGAGGGGGCGGAGCCAAGCCGCACCAGGCCCTGCCCCCACCTTAGCTCCGCCCTGCTTCTCTCAAGGTAGATCTTTCTGTCTTAGATTTATTATAAGTAGCTCGCATGCTGAAAAAGTGTGGGCACCCCTGCCATAGAGCAATACAGACTGTATAGCAGGCATGGGCAAACTTTGGCCCTCCATTAGGCTGATAGGAATTGTGGGAGTTGAAGTCCAAAACACCTCAGGGGACCAAGTTTGCCCGTGCCTGCTCTATAGCTGCGTTGGGTACACAAACAAAGGGGGTATCGCATTTTACTTCAGCATTCACACACTCCTTATCATGCTTACATTACCATCTCTTTCTCTTAATGCATACAATACCATCTCTTCCAGCCTCCTGGTCATAGAGTCACAACGGGCCAGAGTGGCCACCGGATTTCCTCTTCAATCAGCGCTAACCCAAGCGAAGGGAGAACTTTGAAATATTTCCCAGGTGATGCAAGCCATCTGTAGGAGCTGATTTTTAAATCATTCTCGGAATCCTCAAATTTAATACAGCCGTGTAAAATACCGATCCCTCTCCCGCAACTCCCATCCCCCCCCCCCCCTGCAACTTCCGCTTCCTTCCCAGTTGTTCTGAGCTGTAAACAATGCACAAAGTGCAAGCGCAAATATAAAGTGCAACAAGCTTAGTCGCAACATAAGTAAGATGGAGGACAATGATTACTATAAAGTGCAAGGCAGGCTTCTAGCATGTAAAGTGCGAGTAGATAAAGTGCAAAGGGTCACAATGGGAACTACAATTAAGGACCAGATCTAGCACCAAGCTTGATTATATCAGCAAATAACAATAGCAGCAAACGAACGACAATTTGTGCAAATGATGGAGTGGCAATGATAGTATATCCAATCACACTGGATGGCCCAGTGCCATAGCTTAGTAGGCAGGTGTATCTGTAAGAAGCGAGTCCACTGTCCTGGGTCTTGAGTGACGCCCACCCAAGCGGCCTGTGGAAAAAACCAACCGGCACCCGCTGGAGTCACAGCAACCCTCTCAAAAGACTACAGGTGGTCCTGTTTGCAGGGGAATTGTCCTTGTCAGATCAGTAAGATGGAACAATTGGTGGAAAGGATTGGGCGCTCGGGGCCTTCTAAGATGGCGACGGCGTCTTGGAGTTTACCAAACTGTTGAGGAGGCCATTAGGCTTCAAAATGCTAAAAGTGCTTGTTATATGGACGGGAAGCAGGCAAGGATATTTGCTCAAAGCAGAAGAGAGTGGGACTGTGGCTGTATGACCATCTGTTGGGAGGGATTGAATGGTGCCTCCCCCCCCCCTTGGGCTGGGTGGTCCTTGAGGTGTCGTTCAGAGACTAGATGGTTGTCTGTTGGGAAAGCTTGGATAGTGTAATCCTGAATGGCTAGCAGGTGGGGCTGGATTGGATGACCTTTGGGGTCTCCTGTAATACTTAAGGTGACACTACGTACAATATGAATTTTGTTCCTGGGTTATAAATGCCATTTCCAGATTGGTTCTATCATTTAAAAAAACAGGTAAAGCTGCAAAAACTTGGTTGTGGTGGGACATCCTGCAGCGCATTTTCCGATAGTTTTGCAAGCAATGCCTCATAATGCCAGCTTACTTGTCTGAACGCATCTGCCTCTATGTCCCATCTAGCAGGCTAAGAACATCTGGGGGGCCCCTGCTCTCGCTCCCGCCAGCACCGCAAATTTATTATTTCGATTTGTATACCGTCCTTTCCAGCTGGCTCAGGACAGTTTACAGCATATTGGTGTGCAGCTGGACTCCTCGCTGACCATGGAGGCGCAGGTCTCCGTGGTCAGCAGGACGTCTGTCTTCCACCTATGACAGGCTAGGCGACTGGCCCCCTACCTGTCCAGGAACGACCTGGCTGCGGTAATCCAAGCGACGGTCATCTCGAGGCTGGACTACTGTAACGCCCTCTACGTCGGCCTTCCCTTGTCGACAATCCGGAAACTCAAGCTAGTGCAGAATGCCGCTGCTCGCTTGCTGGCGGGATCGCCAGTGAGGGAGCACACATCCTCCGGCAACTGCACTGGCTCCCTATTGAGTACCGAATTGCCTTCAAGGTGTTGGTTTTAACCTTCAAGGCTCTACACGGCCTAGGGCCTGTGTACCTGAGGGACCGCCTTACCCCGTACATTCCCCTGAGATCACTGCGCTCAGATGAACAGAATCTGTTGTCAGTACCATCAATCCGCTCCTGCCATCTGTCCGCAACTAGACAACGAGCATTTTCCGTGGCAGCTCCAGTGCTATGGAACTCTCTTCCGGACAGCACCCGAGCCATCTCGGAGCTTGCCCCTTTCCGAAGGGCCTGCAAAACCGCCCTCTTTGGATTAACCTTCAACTAGACGCACTGGTCTAGGAAAGTGCCTGGTCGTCCTTTACACTATGATGTGATGTAATGTGTTTTAATGTGTTTCATGTTTTTACTGTAGGGCTACGTGTCTGTGACATGTCTGCCCATTTTATTGTTGTTATCCGCCCCGAGCCTGCAGGGAGGAGCGGAATATAAGATTGAACAATAAATAAATAAATGAATGAATATTGAGCTACATCAAAAACATCTCAAGCAATCGCAAGGAAGCGTAAAACAATACAATAAAAACAGGTTAAACAATATTCCGCTGTAACCAAGAGTGGTCAGAGACTGAATGCTCGCCGGAACAGTGCCGTTTTGCAAGCTTTCCGGGAAGCCGGTCGCTCGTTAGCTGCTCGAACTTCAGGCGGCAGACTGTTCCACAGGTACGGTGCTGCCACAGAAAAAGCTGTCTGTCTAGTTGACGACAGGTGAACGGTTTGCAGGGAAGGGATCTGCAAAAGATTGAGGTCTTCAGAGTGAAGCGATCTCTGGGAACATATAGGAGTAGGCGGTCCCTCAAGTACACCGGCCCCAGACCATGCAAGGCCTTAAAGGTCAGAACCAACACTTTGAAGACAACCCGGTGCTCAATTGGCAACCAGGGCAGTCGCTGCAGAGTTGGAGTAATGTGAGCCCTGGCTGGCACCCCGGCCAGGAACCTTGCTGCTGCGTTCTGCACCAGTTTAAGCTTCCGGATGACCGACAAAGGAAGACCAATGTAAAGGGCGTTACAGTAGTCTAGCCTCAAGATGACCGTCGCTTGGATCACCGTGGCTAGTCATTTCCGGTGAGATAGGGTGCCAGCCGCCTAGCCTGCCGCAGATGGTAAAAAGCAGATCTGCTGACAGCAGAGACCTGAGTCTCCATTGTCAGCAGCGGTTCCAACTGGACCCCCAGGCTCTTTACTAAGTGCGACGGGCATAGTGCCTCGCCGTCCAGAGTAGGAAGCCGGAGCCCACACCCACCTGGATGACCCACCAGAGGACCTCCGTCTTAGATGGGTTCACTCTCAGCCGACTGGCTCATAGCCAACCAGTCACGGCTTCAAGGCATTGTTGGAAACAATCGGGTAGAGTGGCCGGCCATCCATCCAGGCCTGGATTACCCATAAGGCCACCCGAGGCCATGGCTTCGGGCGGCACGTTTGGGGGGGCAGCGGATCCAGATCCCCAATTTTTTAAACAATAAAATCCAACCAAAAATTCACCAAAAAAAGGGGTGCATGCGTGACCGCCCCCTCCCTTTGCTTTGCTCCCCTCAGCTTTGCTTTAGGAGGGAGGGAGGGAGGATCGGCTCCGCTCCTTACTCCGCCCCTCCCCGCCCCCCGGCCGGATTGAAGGTAAGGAGGGCGGGGCGAGGAGGAGAAAGAGGCGCCCTCCCGCCGCACGTCCTGCGTGCCGCCCACCCCCTTTCAGCGGGGCTGGCGTGACACAAGGGAGGAGGGGTGGCGGCGGGACTCCTCTCTGCCTCCTCCGTGGCGTGGCGTGGCATCGCCATGCGGGGAGAAGGAGGCGGAGAGAAGCCGTGCCGCTGCCGCTCCTCCCTTGCGTCGCCACGCCACGCAAGGGAGGAGGGGCGGCGGCACAGCTTCACCTCCTTCTCCCTGTCTGGCTCCTCGCGGCTTCGCCCTCACCCCCAAAGCGTCACAACAGCTGTTGGGATGCTTTGGGCGAGGGGGTGAAGCCGTGGAAGGCTCCCCGTGGCTCCTCCTTCTCTCCCAAAGCGTCACAACAGCCTCGGAAGCGGGTGAAATCGCCCGCTTCCAAGGCTATTGTGACGCTTTGGGAGAGGGGGCGGAGCTGTGTGCTCAGGGGCGTGGCCGGGTGGCCCCCAGGTGATCACTCACCAGAAGTCCGGCCCTTGCGCCGGCAGAAGTTGGACAGCCCTGATATATCTATTGCATATCTTTATAGTATCTTAGTCTTTGATGTTTTTGTACTTGCTACTCTACAGTACCTTTTGTGTTTACTAGTTATCCACATACTGATGACACTCCAGACCGAAACTCTGCACCAATTTGGCAAGTGGTGGCATGTAGATGGTAAACAATAAAGGGGAGAGAATGGCTCCCTGGGGCACCCCACAACTTAAGGGGAGCCCCTCGGGAACCATAGCTCCCCTCTCCACTCGCTGTCCCCGATCAAGGAGAAAGGAGGACACCCATTTAAGAGCAGCCCCCCTAACCCCCGTCATGGCTTGGCGGTGGGTTAACAATGCGTGATCTACCATATCAAAACCTGCCGCGAGGTCCAATAACACGAGCAGCGCTGATCCCTCTTGATCCAATTGGCAGCGGAGCTGGTCCATGATGGCGACCAGCGCAGTCTCTGTCCCGTGCCCAATACGGAAGCCGGACTCGTAAAATTAAACAGGAAATAAAACTTTTGAAGCAGGAACAGAAAATGTTTCAAATTGTGTTGCGTGATGTTGTGATTCTAGGCTTCGGTGATACGTGTAAGGTCAGCTTGTCCTTCCCGGACCACGTATTCCTTCTTCATCATGGGCCTGGCATTAAGCAGAAGCCCTTTATGACCGGCTAGTAAAGCAAAGTGTCTCTTCCCCTTCATTTTCCTCCATTGTCCTCCTCGACCCGCCCTGCCCAATAATACCCGAAACGGCAACACCTCTTCTGTTTCCTAAACAGGCCTTTGGTTACCCAGAAACACAAGAAAGAAACACAAAGGCACACGGGTCAGCTTTCCCCAAAGACCAGCCCACACGGAGCAGCTCTACCTGGTCCCATGACCATTTCCCCCCGTGTGCCTATTGAGATTCAATCATGTGTTTTGGCCAAAAGCTTTCCAAGGCTGGCATTTGGCCGCGTGCCCGGCTGTCCGGTTTCGGCTGGCAAAGCAGGCCTCCGCTGGGCAGCCCTTGTGCTGGAAACAAGGCCCTTGCTTTAGAAAAACCTGGAGGAGGAACCGAACAGGATCTCAGGTGAACCAAGTCCCAGGCCTGCCTTCCCCCAGGATTCGGAAACACCGGCCATGGCCTGTTTTCCTTCCACAGAAACACCTTTGGTCCAGGGATTGCGATTCTGCAACGGCAGGAAAAGAGTGGAGGCTCTCACGTGGATTTCTCTTGGAAGAAGGAGAATGTGGTGCCAGTCTTGCCTTCTTCCCCTGAGCGCATCTGCCCCAGGCGTGGGCACACTTTCCCACTGGGCTGGGGGCCGCATGCTAGCACTCCCCGCTGGACTGGCTGCCCAGTGATGGATGGATGGATGGATGGAAGGAAGGAAGGGTGGTAGGGAATAGAGGGAAGAAGAAAGAGGGAGGGAAGAAAGGGAAGGAAGGAAAAACAAAAGAGAAGGAAGGAAAGAAAGAAAGGAGAAAGGGAGGTAAGGAGGAAGGAAAGACAAAAGGGTGGAAGGGAAGAGGCTTGGCCCGTTAGGACAGCAACCGGGCCAAGCGGCGCTGACAAAGGAAAGAGAAGGATGGAAGGGAAGGAAGGAAGGAGAAAGGAAGAGGGAAGGAGGAAAAAGGAAAGGAAGGAAAGAGGGAAGGAAGGATGAAAGAGTGGGAGGGAGGAAAGGAGGAAGGAAAGGCCAAAAGGGTGGAAGGGAAAGAAAGAGAAGGATGGAAGGGAAGGAAGGAAGGAGAAAGGAAGAGGGAAGGAGGAAAAGGGAAAGAAGGAAAGAGGGAAGGAAGGATGAAAGAGTGGAAGGAAGGACAAAAGGAGGAAGGAAAGGGAAAAGGGTGGAAGGGAAAGAAAGAGAAGGATGGAAGGGAAGGAAGGAGAAAGGGAGGAGAGAGAGGAAGGGAGGAAAAACAAAAGAAGGAAAGAGGGAAGGAAGGATGAAAAGAGTGGAAGGAAGGAGGGAGGAGGAAGGAAAGGCCAAAAGGGTGGAAGGGAAAGAAAGAGAAGGATGGAAGGGAATAGAGGGAGGAAGAATGAGGGAGGGGAGAAAGGGAAGGAAGGAAAAACAAAAGAGAAAGAAAAAAAGAAAGGAGAAAGGGAGGTAAGGAGGAAGGAAAGACAAAAGGGTGGAAGGGAAGGAAAGAGAAGGATGGAAGGGAAGGAAGGAAGGAAGGAGAAAGGAAGAGGGAAGGAGGAAAAAGGAAAGGAAGGAAAGAGGGAAGGAAGGATGAAAGAGTGGAAGGAAGGAAAGGAGGAAGGAAAGGCCAAAAGGGTGGAAGGGAAAGAAAGAGAAGGATGGAAGGGAAGGAAGGAAGGAGAAAGGAAGAGGGAAGGAGGAAAAAGGAAAAGAAGGAAAGAGGGAAGGAAGGATGAAAGAGTGGAAGGAAGGAAAGGAGGAAGGAAAGGCCAAAAGGGTGGAAGGGAATAGAGGGAGGAAGAAAGAGGGAGGGGAGAAAGGGAAGGAAGGAAAAACAAAAGAGAAGGAAAGAAAGAAAGAAAGAAAGGAGAAAGGGAGGTAAGGAGGAAGGAAAGGCCAAAAGGGTGGAAGGGAAGGAAAGAGAAGGATGGAAGGGAAGGAAGGAAGGAAGGAGAAAGGAAGAGGGAAGGAGGAAAAAGGAAAGGAAGGAAAGAGGGAAGGAAGGATGAAAGAGTGGAAGGAAGGAAAGGAGGAAGGAAAGGCCAAAAGGGTGGAAGGGAATAGAGGGAGGAAGAAAGAGGGAGGGGAGAAAGAGAAGGAAGGAAAAACAAAAGAGAAGGAAGCAGAAAAGGAGAGGGAAGGAAGGATGAACAGGTGGAAGGAAGGGAAGGAGGAAGGAAAGGACAAAAGGGTGGAAGGGAATGGAGGGAGGAAGAAAGAGGGAGGGGAGAAAGAGAAGGAAGGAAAAACAAAAGGAAAGAAGGAAGCAGAAAGGGAGAGGGAAAGAGGGAAGGAAGGACAAAAGGGTGGAAGGAAGGGAAGGAGGAAGGAAATGACAAAAGGGTGAAGGGAATTGAGTGAGGGAGAAAGGGAGGAGAGAAAGAGAAGGAAGGAAAAACAAAAGAGAAAGAAAGAAGGAAGCAGAAAGGGAGAGGGAAGGAGGGAGGAAAGTGGGAAGGATGAAAGGGTGGAAGGGAAGAATGGATGGAAAGAAAGGAGAAAGGGAAGGAGGAAAAGGGAAGGAAGGAAAGAGAAGGAAGGACAAAAGAGTGGAAGGAAGGGAAGGAGGAAGGAAAAGGCAAAAGGTTGGAAGGGAATGGAGGGAGGAAGAAAGATGAAGGGAAGAAAGAAAAGGAAGGAAAAACAAAAGACAAGGAAAGAGAAAAGGGAGAGGGGAGGAAGGATGAAAGGGTGGAAGGAAGGAGAAAGGGAGGTAAGGAGGAAGGAAAGACACAAGGGAAGGAAGGACAAATGGGTGGAAGGGAAGAGAAGGATGGGAGAGTGAAGGAAGGAAAGGGGGAGAGGGAAAGAGGGAGGAAGAAAGGGAAGGAGGAAGGAAAGGACAAAAGGATAGAAGGGAATGGAAGGAGAAAGAGGGAAGGATAAAGAGAGAAAGAAGGAAAGAAATGGAAAGGAAGCAGGGAGAGGGAAGGAGGGAGGAAAAGGGGAAGGATGGAAGGAGAAAGGGAGGTAATGGAGAGAGGTAAGGAAGAAAAACAAGCGAAAGAAGGACAAATGGGTGGAAGAGAAGGAGAAAGGGAGGATAAAGAGGGGGGGGGGGGAGGAAAGAGGTAAGGAAGGAAGGATGAAAGAGAAGGAAGGGTGGAGGGAGAAGGAGGGAGGTGAAGAAGAAGGGAAAAGAGAAGGAAGGATAGGGTGATGAGAGGAGGGCCGGAGAAAAGAGCCCAAGGGCTTGGGTTTGCCCATACCTGATCTACACTGTAGAGTGAATGCAGACTCGGGCCCTCCAGGTGTTTTGGACTTCAACTCCCACAATTCGGGCTGTTAGGAATTGAAGTCTAAGAACACTTGGAGGGCCCAAGTTGGCCCATGCCTGAGCTACACTGTAGAATGGATCCAGTTTGATACCACTTCCACTGTCCTGGTTCAATGCAATGGGATCCTGTGAGCCTTTGGGACAGTGCAATAAGGTCATAATAACAACCCGGAACGGCTGGTTTGAGATGCTTTTTGACACATTGATTTTAAAGGGGACGCAACTGATTTTGATGTTTGTGTATATGTATAGTTGTTTTTATTCCAGCCTTGAATGTTTGCTGTATTGACGTTGTGCTCTGCCCTGAGTCCCCTTCTGGGTGAGATGGGTGAATAGAAATGATTTCAATACATAGATAAGTTGCCATTTCATGAGGCACCAAAGGCTGAAGACCTTGTAAAACTACAGCTCCCATGCTTCCATAATTCCATTAAGTCACCAGAATTAAAAGTGGGGCCAACCTGCATTAGTTCTACAGTGTAGGTATACAGCTGCGCCCGTACCTAGGGAAGTCTGATCTGGCTACGGTCATCCTCGCTCTGGTCACATCCCGAATAGATTACTGCCACGCACTCTACGTGGGGCTGCCTTTGAAGACAGTTCGGAAATTACAACTAGTCCAACGGGCGGCAGCCAGGTTACTAACGGGAGCTACATACAGGGAGCACACCACCCCCCTGTTGTGTCAGCTCCACTGGCTGCTGGTCCACTTCCGAGCTCAATTCAAAGTGCTGGTTTTGGCCTTTAAAGCTCTATACGGTTCTGGCCCAGCTTACTTGTCCGAACGCATCTGCCGCTATGTCCCACCTCGTAACCTAAGATCACCCAGGGAGGCCTTGCTCTCGCTCCCGCCAACTTCTAAATCGCGGTTGGTGGGAATGAGAGGGCCTTCTCGGTGGTGGCTCCCCGTCTGTGCAATGCGCTTCCAAGCAACATACGATCAACCCCATCCCTCTTGGCATTCAGGAAAGGAGTGAAGTCCTGGCTGTGGGACCAGGCGTTTGCGCATTAGCACAATGCAGCACTTTGGACTGGATTTGTAATGGCAAGTTGATGGATATGGCTCAATGCTCATGTTATGGACGAAATACTGTCCTAACTTAAGAGAATGTGTATGATGTGCTAATGTTAATTGTATGTTCATGTATTCTAATGCTGTATGTTTTTGGTTTTATATTGTATTTTATTACGTTGGCATTGAATTGTGCCTTTTGTTAGACCAGTGTTTCTCAACCAGTGTGCCATGGCACACTAGTGTGCCGTGAGCGATCATCAGGTGTGCCGTGGGAAACTGAGAGTTCAATATGCCAAGTTTGGTTCAATTCCATTGTTGCAAGAGTTCAGGATGCTCTTTGGTTGTGTGTTAACTATAAATCCCAGAAACTGTAACTCCCAAATGTCAAGGTCTATTTTTCCCAAACTCCATCTGCGTTCACATTTGGGCATATTGAGTATTCATGCCAAGTTTGGTCCTGATCCAACATTGTTGGATCCAGTGCTCTCTGGATATAGGTGAACTCCAAAACTCCAAAACTCAAGGTCAATGCCCACCAAACTCTTATAGTATTTTCTCTTGGTTATGGGAGTTCTGTGTGGGAAGTTTGATTCCATTCCATCATTGGTGGAGTTCAGAACTCTCTTTGATTGCGGGAGAACTATAACTCCCAGCTGTTGAGCAAGACCTTCGTGTGTGTCTTTTCGCCATTCCTGCCAGGATATCTAAGTTGTGTTCATTGAAACAGGCCCAGGTTTCAAGCCTAGGAAGGGAGGGGGGGCGCCGAAAAGGAGGAGTAGGCGGTGCCAAGGGGCAGCGCGTCATGCCAGGCTTGCGCCGCCTTCTGCCCTTTTCAGCGGCTCCCCGGCCTAGGGAGGGAGGGGCGCCGCGGTGCCAAGGGGCAGCGCGTCACGCCAGGCTTGTGACGCGCGCTTCTGGCGCCGCCTTCTGCCCTTTTCAGCGGCTCCCCGGCCTAGGAAGGAGGGGGCGCCAAAAGGAGGAGTAGGCGGTGCCAAGAGCAGCGCGTCATGCCAGGCCTGTGACGCGCTGCTCTTGGCGCGCCGCCTACCTCCTTTCGGCGGCTTTAGGAGGGGGGGGGCCTGGGCTGGGGCGGGCCTGGGGCGGGGCCGAGTGGCCCCGCAGGTCATCAGTGACCTCTTATCCGGCCCTGAACCCGCCAGAAGTTGGACAGCACTGGTTTAGATGAAGTGTTACAGAAAGGGAAGCAACAGGATACTTGCATGTAATTGGCTTGCTTGCAGAGAGAAGGGTTTCGTTTCTAACTAAGGATGCTTGCCATCTACACTGTCGAATTCATGCCTCTTGGCATCACTTGAACTGCTGTGGCTCAATGCTACTGAAGCATGGGAGTTGTAGCAAGCTTGATGAGGCCTCAGCAGAGAAGACTAAAGAACTTGTGAAACTATAATGTGGATTCCATAGCATTGAGCCATGGAAGTTCAAGTGGTGTCAAACTGCACTAAGTCTAGAGTGTAGAGAAGACCTGGGCAACCTACGGCCCGCGGGCCGAATGCAGCCCGGCAGCCGATTCTGTCCAGCCCGAGGAGAAGGGAGTCGGGGCGGGGCCAAAAGGAAGGGGTGCCGCTGCTGCCATCCCATCAGGGTTGTGGGGCCTGTGTCGGCAAACAGCCCACCACTCCGGAGAACAACCGAAGGAGCAGCGGCTTTGGAGTGGCTGCCATCCCGGGAGGCGATCCGGGCCTGCAGCGGGAGAAGTCGTTGAACTGCGGTGGCTGATCACCCTGGCGACCCGGAAGACTTGATCGTCTTCCGGTTCGCCAGGGCAATCACCCGCCGCAGCTCACCGACTGTTCCCGCTGCAGGCCCGGATCACCTCCCGGGATGGCAGGCACTCCAAAGCCGGGATGGCAGGCACCCCATGGCAGGGCAATCAGCTCGGGAATGGCCGGGGGCGAGAGCGGGCGGAGGCCTGCAGCCTCCGATCGTCTGCTGCTCTGCTCTGCTGCTGCGGCGGCTGGGTCCACTTTGCCATCCTCTGGGCTGGGTCCATTGGGCCATTCCATCTTGGGATCCTTCCTCTCTTGAGGATGTCAGCCTCCATCTTGGTTCGCACCTTGTCTTCTTGAATTTCATTTCATTTTATTTTAGTGGTTTTTATTATTATTTTATAATAGTAATTTTATTATAATAATATAATAAATAATATGTTATATTATAATTTCAATATAATGTCTATATATATACTATAATATAATAATTATGATATTAATACTAATAATATATGAATATTTCTTGATATATTAATATGTTAATATTAATGATGTGTAATATATAGTAAATATAGCAAATAAATAAGTAAATAAATAAATAATGTACATTAGAATGTCGTTCAGCCTTTAGGTGCGGCCCTCCATAATATTTTTTGGCTCTCGTGTGGCCCCTTGAAAAAAAAAATAATCCCCCTGGTGTAGATGCACTCTTAAGTTGCCGTAACTATTCCTCAGGTACATCAAACCTCTCCCAAAACGTAGCAATAGCAATTCCTGCTTCATCCTTTGACAATGTGGTTGGAAATGGCCCTGGATGATGTGTTACATGATCACTTGACCGTATTTACAAAAACCACACAGGGTGAAAATGGGTACAGTGTTCACTCGCTACTTCGCAGTTCGCTTATGGCGGACTCACTGTTTTGTGTTTTAAAAAAACATAAATGTAAGTAGCGAGGAAACACTGTAGCGAGGAGGGAAGAAGAGCCACTCCCTCGCTCTCTTTACCTTCCTCTTCCTCCTCCTTGTCATTGCCTGGGCCTCTTGCCGCCGCCGCTTGGGCCCTGTGATTGAGGAAACGGTGGAGTTGTTGCGAGGTCCAAGCGGCGGCAAGAGGCCCAGGCGGTGACAAGGAGGAGGAAGAGGAAGGTATAGAGGGTGAGGAGGGGAGGGCAGGGGGCATCTCTACTTCGCAGAATTTTACTCATTGCAGGTGGAGCTGGAACGTAACACCCGCGATATGTGAGGGACCACTGGATAGGGCTTCTTTATGTACAGGAGATGGTGGGGAAGTAACACAGGAACTTGGTGTCAGCTTATGGGTGGTGAGATGGCCTCAGTGTCTCTTGTCACGCTCCAAGCTCAGGCTCTTCTTCTTGCCATGGCTCAACACCAGAACACAGTACAAAACATTGCCATTTCATGGAGCACGTCCAATAGGAATTTTCTATGGTCTCAGGGTGGGTTTGCAAGGGGGAAGCTGCAGAGGCAGCAGTAGCTGGTGGAAGGGGATCAAATCTACTACTCCAGGGCTGTCCAACTTCTTCGGGCCAAGGGCCGGAATTCAGGTGACTGATCACCTTGGGGGCCGGAGCGGAGGGTGTGGCAGCTCGCAGGGGCGTGGCCACAGTGGGGGCGGGGCCACTCCCCCCTGGCGCGCATGCCCAGCGTCCTGCACGGGCCGCCCCTTTTCGGCGGGGTGACGTCAGGCGCCACGCCTGACGTCACCCAGCCCCGCCGAAAAGGGGCGGGTCACGCAAGATGCCGGGCATGCGCCGCTGCAAGAGCTAGGGTCACGGCGGAGGGCGGCTCGCCGATCCCCGGCCTGCCTCCCGCCCTGGCACGCATGCCTGGCATCTTGCGTGACCCGCCCTTTTTCGGCGGGGTGATGTCAGGTGCCGAAAAGGGGCGGGTCGCGCAAGATGCCGGGCATGCACGCCAGGGCGGGAGGCAGGCCGGGGGATCGGCGAGCCACCCTCCGCCGTGACCCTAGCTCTTGCAGCGGCCACGCCTGAAGGAAGGTAAGCCTGGGAGCTTACCTTCCTTCAGAGGCGCGGCCGCTGCAAGAGCTAGGGACACGGCGGGGGCGGCTCACCGATCCCGCCCTGGCGCGCGCAAGCCCCGCAAGTGGCCCTGCGCGAGCCAGGAACAGGGGAAGTCCCACCCTAGGGCATCTGACGTGGCTTCCTCCGCCTCCTCCTCACTCGCGTCGGCCCCGCCTCCTCGCCCCCCCCCCCAAGGATGAAAATTTTTGGAATTTTTTTTCCAATTTTTTTTTAAAAACCTGATGTCTTGCAGGGGGTTAGGGGGCCGTAGGGAAGGGGCTCGGGGGCCGTGTACGGTCCCCGGGCCCCCTGTTGGGCAGCCCTGTACTACTCAATTCATCCACATTTCCAGAAGTCAACGGTGGAGCTCTTCCATTAAACTTATGCCTATGGTCTACCCCATGGTAACTCAGTGCCCAATTGGGTGGGCAAAGGGACTCAATTGCTATTGTGCAGGCAAAAAGACGTCTCATGCAAGTAGGTACTGAATACTTCTTTGCGCAATGCAACCTGTTCTTCCTCTAGCATAGATATGACAATGATTTTTGAACTGATGTTTTTGAGAGCAGTGCAACCAAATGAAAGAAAGAGAGACAAAAAGACAGAATTTTTTTTCTATAGATGTGGTTTTTATTAATTTTCCATGATCTAGTTGCCAAGATCAATTTGGCAAGTTTTGAAAGTAATAAAACTAATAACATTCCTCACCGGTGGCCGCTGCCGGGTGCCCAGAGGAAGGCAAAAAACCTCCAGGGTTCTTGGCCAATTGGCCCTGGAGGAAAATTCCTTCCCGACCCCAAAAGTGGCGGT
>JARBWK010000006.1:776274-1061274 GCA_030556195.1 Anolis apletophallus
CTCAGGGAGCGCACAACTCCTCTGTTGCGCCAGCTCCACTGGCTACCAGTTTGCTACCGGGCACAATTCAAAGTGCTGGCTTTAGCCTTTAAAGCCTTCTGGTCCAACTTACATGTCCGAACGCATCTCCCCCTATGAACCATCAAGATGTTTAAGATCATCTGGAGAGGCCCTGCTCTCGGTCCCGCCTGCATCGCAGGCACGATTGGTGGGGACGAGAGACAGGGCCTTCTCAGTAGTGGCTCCCCGGGTTTGGAACGTCCTTCCTAGTGACAGCAGATCAGCCCCCTCCCTCCTGACCTGGCTGTTTGACCGGGCATTTGCAGATGTAGTATGATTATTAATCGAGACCTAAGGAACGACGCCGCCGCAATTGGAAATCGATATAATAACGAGACGCTGATATTGTGTTTAATTTAAATTGCTAATTTGTATATGATGTGATTGTGTTGGTAACTGCTGATGTGTTTATCTTGGGCAGTCCTTGCCATATGTACACCGCCTCGAGTCGCCTTTGGGCTGAGAGGGGCGGTATAGAAGCAAAGTAAATAAATAAATAAAAAGGAGCTGGTAAGAAGGGACTGGGCCAAGCTGGAAAATTACATAGATGATTTATCAAATAGGTTCCCTGAAGGTACAATAATAATGACTGGTGACCCGAATGCCCAGGTTTGGATTTATTTTCAACTTATTAGCCCGCATCCAATCAATCACTGATGACAGGCACTGGTTTAGGGGCAGGGCAGCACCCTTGGCTTTCAGTGGAAAGGAGTAATAGAGTTGGATGTCATCAACATAAATTTGACACCAAATTCCCAAACTCCAGATGATCTCTCGCTGCAGTTTCATGTAAATGTTAAACAGCATGTGGGACAGAAATGAACCCTGTGGGACCCCACAGGCCACCGGCCAGGGAGTCAAACAGGAGTCCCCCAGCTATGCCATCTGGGTCTGACCCTCCAGGAAGGACCGGAGCCATTGTAAAACAAGTCAAGGATCCCATCCAAGACCATTCACACTATATACTTTTCATGTCCACTCAAACTAATAAGTTGTCAGAAAATATTTTCTACCTTTTGGCTGAGACTAACGTTGTGGTTACTCACAAGGTGTCTCTTTTTGCCTTGGCAGCACCAAAAATCAGGGCAAGATTAATTTCTGATATTGCAGTAAAATAAATGAACTACAACTCCCAGAAAGGAAGGTAAGTTCCACCCCCCAAACCCCTCCAGTAATCCAATTTTGGCACATCAGGTATGTTCTCACAAAGAACAAAATAATTCCCTTGACTCGAAAGGTCAGGGCCTTGGATTCATTAACACAGTGTTTCTCAACCAGTGTGCCGTGGCACACTAGTGTGCCGTGAGCGATCATCAGGTGTGCCGTGAGAAAAGCTCTCTGCTCCCCTTCCTTGCCCCCTCCTCCTGCCAACTTCCTGCTGCTTGGGAGAGGAGGAGGAAGGGCCAGGCGGCGGCGAAGAAAAAGAAGGGACCGGGGCGCCGCCTCGTTCGGCCGTTTCCCCATCCAGCCTCCAATCCGCTATGACTCTCGCCCCTTGCTTGTTGAAGCCGCGCGGAGGAGCCCTGCCTACTGAAGCCCGTCCACCGCTCATGCTCCTCCTCTGTGGGAGTGCTGAAGCCGGGGGAGCATGACGCAGCCTGACTTCAGCCTGGCTTCGCCCCTTCCCAGCCTTGAGGGGCAGTGCCAAGCACTCCCACAGCTTTGCCAGCCTTGTGGGGGCAGTGCCAAGCCAGTGGTGGCAGAGCCAGCACAATGCTGGCTTGGCACTGCCCTCTCAAAGCTGGCGAAGCTGTGGGAGAACTGAAGCCGGGGGGAGGGGGAAGGGCATGGTGCACCCTGACTCGGCCCCCTCCCCTGGCTTCAGCGCTCCCACAGCTTTGCCAGCCTTGAGGGGGCAGTGCCAAGCCAGCGGTGGCAGAGCCAGCACAATGCTGGCTTGGCACTGCCCTCTCAAAGCTGGCGAAGCTGTGGGAGAACTGAAGCCGGGGGGAGGGGGCAGGGCATGGTGCGGCCTGACTCCGCCCCCTCCCCTGGCTTCAGCGCTCCCACAGCTTTGCCAGCCTTGAGGGGGCAGTGCCAAGCCAGCGGTGGCAGAGCCAGCACAATGCTGGCTTGGCACTGCCCCCTCAAGGCTGGCGAAGTTATGGGAGAACTGAAGCCAGGGGAGGGGGCGGGGCATGGCGTGGCCTGGCTCCTCCTCCTCCCCAGCTTCGGCACTCCTAGCAGGTCACCATCCCCCAGCCGTTCTTTACTGTGTTACAGTGTCATTTTGTGTCATTTTGGTTGGTGGTGTGCCCCCAGATTTGTTTTATGTTAAAAGTGTGCCACGGCTCAAAAAAGGTTGGGAAACACTGTGTTAGACTGCTCTGAGTCCCCCCTCCCTCGGGGGTAGAAAAGAGCGGGGTGGAAATGTTGGAAATAAATAGATAAATAGGTAGACCCGGCATCTCCCTGCAATGGCATGTGTACACATTACTATTATTTTTATATTTATTTATATCCCTCTTTATCTCCCCCGAAAGAGACTCAAAGTGGCTTATTTGTATATTTAGAATATACAAATATGCAAATATATACCAGAAGTCCACAGGTAGTTATATACACTCCACTTGCCTCATTTCAAAATGAACTCTGAGGATGGCAATAGCCACAGATGCAGGCGAAACGCCAGAGAATAAAACTGGAATAAGGCCATTCAGCCTGGAAAACTGAATTCGCGACTTTGGTCTGGAGTGTTATCAGTACGCTGACGACACCCAGCTTCTGCTGAGAATGGACGGCAGGCTGGACACCGTACCCGATTGTTTCCATCAATGCCTTGAAGCCGTGACTGGATGGCTGCGTGCCAGCCGGCTGAAGGTGAATCCGTCAAAGACGGAGATCTTTTAGCCCGGTCGCCCTGGGCTGGATGAGTGCCGGTTGCCTGCCCTGGATGGCGAGCAACTTAGCCCATCATCCCTTGTTAAGAGCTTGGGTGTCCAATTGGACCCTTTGCTATCCATGGAGACCCAGGTCTCCATGGTTAGCAAAACGTCGTTTTTCCATCTGCGACAGGCTAGGCGACTGGCACCCTACCTGTCCAGGGACGACCTGGCCACGGTCAGGGGCGGTCTCACCTCTCCTGGGGGGGTAGGCGAGCCTCATTTCTGCGCCCCCCATGGCTGCTGGACGCGGCAGCCCACGCGGCGACGTCACCACGCATGCGCAGGCGTGCATGGCGCAGCCTGCGCATGCGCAGTGACGTCACACGCGCGCTTGGGTGACATCACGCACACCTGCGCATGCGTGGTGACGTCACTCGCAGCTGCGCGAGTGCGTCACGCACGCCTGCGCATGCGCAGTGATGTCCAGCGCGGCTACATCGCGCCTGCGCCGCCAGCTGCATCACCGGCTGCGCGCCGGGCGGGGAGCACTGGCTCCCGGGCAGGAGGCGCGGCGGAGGGGCGGCCAGCGTGGCGGCGCCCCTCGCAGGCAGCGACGCCCCTCCCAGGACCCGTCGCCCTACGCGGCCGCTTACATGGCGGAATGCCAAAGGCCGGCACTGGCCACGGTGATCCAAGCAACGGTCATCTCGAGGCTGGACTACTGTAACGCCCTCTACATTGGCCTTCCCTTGTCGACAATCCGGAAACTCAAGCTGGTGCAGAATGCTGCTGCTCGCTTGCTGGTGGGAGCGCCAGTGAGGGAGCACATTACTCCCATCCTCCGGCAACTGCACTGGCTTCCCATTGAGTACCAGATTGCCTTCAAGGTGCTGGTGTTAACCTTTAAGGCCTTACACGGTCTAGGGCCTGAGTACCTGAGGGACCGCCTTACCCCGTACATTCCCCCGAGATCACTACGCTCAGAAGAACAGAATCTGTTACTCGTTCCATCAATCCGCTCTTGCCATCTGTCCACAACCAGGCAGAGAGCTTTCTCTGTGGCGGCCCCGGTGTTGTGGAACTCCCTTCCAGACGACACCCGAGCGATCCCAGAGCTTGCCCCCTTTCGAAGGGCCTGCAAGACTGCCCTCTTCAGACTGGCTTTTAATTAGTCTGGCGTGTCCTGGGCCTTGAGTTCTAAGGAATTTGTAACTCCTCTGAATTTTAATTCTGTAAGTGTCTCGTGTTTTTATGCTTTTATTGTATGGCTGCATGGCTCTGTTACACGCAGCATGTTTTATTGTACGTTGTGATACGCCCCGAGCCGGCAGGGAGGAGCGGATTATAAGATTGAATAAATAAATAAATAAATAAATAAAACGCACAGCAACCCGATAAGGCGGAAGCCTGGTTGTGTACATCCATTTACAGCACTATAAATGGGTGAATTTGTAAGTTTCCACAACCAAATATGGCCGCTTCTGGAGCAAGCACCTGCACTGGACGCTTCCATGCCTATAAAGCAGGCCTGGGCAAACTATGGCCCTCCCGGTGTTTTGGACTCCAACTCCCACAATTCCTAACAGCCTACCGGCTGTTAGGAATTGTGGGAGTTGGAGTCCAAAACACCGGGAGGGCCATAGTTTGCCCAGGCCTGCTATAAAGGATCAATGGTAAAGGTAAACTCTGTGTGTGACTTATTTACTTCAGGCAGGGTGGACCTTCCTATTTCACCCCACCGCTACCACCAATTATAAAGGAAAGGCTTGACTAGGTGAGCCCTTGGCTTATTTGTGGCTGGAATGTGCTGGATACACACGCAGGCTTTTTACTCTGAGGTAACACTGAGGTGGTTCTTAATCATTACACACTGCCACCAAGAGTTCTTCAGGAAATTGCTTTTAAACTTTTTGGACAGAGGCACTCGCGAGATTGATGTTTTGAACAACAAAACAATAAAGTTTATTTAAGAGAACTTTCAAAAACAGGTGTCAAGCTTAAGGGTTTAGAGCAGTGTTTCCCAACCAGTGTGCCGGGGCACACTAGTGTGCCGTGAGCAATCATCAGGTGTGCCGTAGGGAATTGGAACCTCCAGGAAGGGGGGGGGGAGAGTCTAGTGTGTTGAAGTATAAGAACCCTAAGAAACCTACCTTGATAAAGGCACAAAATTACAACCACCCCCCGCCCTCCCCACCCATTCTCTACTTGGTCTCTCCCTCTCCATACATTGGGAAGGCCCGCCGCCCTTTCCCCAAGTAGAGACCTCCTCTTGCCTCCCGGGGTTCTGTGTGGGAAGTTTGGCCCAGTTCTATCATTGGTGGGGTTCAGAATACTCTGATTGTAGGGGAACTATAAATCCCAGCAACTACAACTCCCAAATGTCAAGGTCTATTTCCCCTGAACTCCATCTGCGTTCATATTTGGGCATATTGAGTATTCATGCCAAGTTTGGTCCTGATCCAACATTGTTTGAGTCCACAGTACTCTCTGGATATAGGTACACTACAACTCCAAAACTCAAGGTCAAGGTCCACCAAACTCTTATAGCATTTTCTCTTGGTTATGGGAGTTCTGTGTGGGAAGTTTGTGTCTTTCTGCCATTCCTGCCAGGATATCTATATTGTGTTCATTGAAACAGGCCCAGGTTTCACACTGAGTGTATAAATACATTTAAAAACATATTAACTATATGTATGACTGTGTTAGAGTGTCGTTTTGTGTCATTTCGGTTGGTGGTGTGCCCCAGGATTTTGCAAATGTAAAAAGTGTGCAGCGGCTCAGAAAAGGTTGGGAAGCACTGGTTTAGAGAGATTTTGGCATGAAAGCGTATGGTTCCTTTCAACAGCTCAATTCTTAGTTACAAAGCTCAACTCCTTTCTCCTAGCAGGATCTCCTCTCTGTCTAGTAAATCTTAACTCCAACACAGATAGTCCTACTCTGAATCTATCTAGCAACACCTCTACTCACTATCTTCCCTGATAGCTGTAGAATCTACACACCAGCTAACTCTGCCAGCCACCTGACCACTCAAGCTTCTTCTCTCTAACACTAACTCCTTTGACAGCCAGACCCACACTGCTGTCAGATTTCAAAACGCCTCCTCTTCAGGGCAATTTTTTTTCTTTTTCTAAGTTAGGCTCCGCCCCTTCTTACTAGCCAATCCTAACTCCTCTCATTTCCCTCCAGGCAGCTCCTTAGGCACGCCCCCAGGCCCCGATTACCCATAAGGCCAGACTAGGCCATGGCCTCGGGCGGCAGGTTTTGGGGGGCAGCGGATTCGACCCCCCGAAAACATTTAATTTTTTTTTAACCGCCCCCTCGCAGCGCTTTCTCCCCGCCCTCTCCCGAGAGAGTCATCATACCTCGGGAGAGGGCGGGGGGAGAGCGCTGCGTGGGGGCGGGGAGGAGGGAATGGCGCCCTCCCCTCGACTGGGCCGCCCCCTTGCAAAGGAAGGAGGCAGGGAGGAGGAAGGGAAGCTCTTTGCAAGGGGGTGGCCCAGGCGGCCAGGAGGAGGGCGGGACTTCCCTTCATCCTCCTCGCAGCTTCCTTTCGGTCGCGGGAGGAGGAGGTGGACGGAAGTCGCGTGGCTTCCTGTCAGATTATTGCATTTTGAATAGCAATTCATGAGTCAGCACAAGATATATTTTTGCAGTTTGAGATGACCTGCAGTGTGACATGTTTGACACCAGATGGCGCTGTCTCAAGACTGCTAAATGGAACCTTGAGGAATGTCAGTTACAAAGTGACAGTTGGGATTTGTCAGTTGGGATTTAATATCTGTGAGGAAAGGATGTTTAGAAAGGTAGCTGTGATGGCTGTTGTTTTTCGATGTTTTGCCAGTTATTGTTAAATACAATTCAATACAAAGTTATATATTTACCTTGTGAATTGAATGAGAGTTTCATTATTCACTCGAACAGAGACTGGAGTTTTTGGGCCAATGGGGAATTAAACTTCTAAATTTCTGTTGCCTATCCGCTGTGACATAAATACTCAATGCCGAAGACTTCCGTCCACCTCCTCCTCCCGCGACCGAAAGGAAGGCACGAGGTGGACGGAAGCCGTGGGGCCGGTGCCGCACAGCTTCCGTCCACCTACTCGGGCCCTCCTTCCGGTTGCGGGGAGGAGGAGGCGACGGAAGCTGCACGGCCGGGGCAGCAGCGCCCTGGGGGCGTGGCTTTCCGCGCCCTGGGGGTGTGGCTTTCCACAACCTGGGGAGGCGGCATGGGGCGTCTTGGCCTCAGGCGGCCGAAGAGCCTAATCTGGGCCTGCACACCCCGTTTTTGAAATGAGAATCCTAAATTGATGCCTCCATGACACCTATCTTAAAATGGCTGCCAATGTCTTGGGCCTACTTTTCCAGGCTTTTCCTAGCCTTCCAGAAATGGAATTCATTACAATGCCCAACTCCCAAAGAAGCTCAGACACGTCTGTATATTTATTGTTTTATTGCAAAGCAAGTTATAGTTACAAGGGTTTTCAACTGGTTTGGATTTAAAAAAAATAGATGTATACATCTGAAAATTAAACGTATCTTAGTCATGGCCATGGCAAGCAGGAGTCCTTGGTCTCCATCACACCCTACTTGTATTGGAAGTACAAAGGTCAAAAGGTCAAAGCAACCTACTCTGCTGTTTGGAACCAGCCCTGATTCCCTCCTTCCTTCCTTAGGACAGAAATGTCTTTGAAACACAAATACTGCAAATGGCAGGAATGTGGAAGTATAGGAACGCTCATGGCCTTGGATCCCATTCCGCTGTCTGACCAATAGCCACTTGCCCCACACCCTTGGGCTGGGCTCCGCAAGGCCTTCCTTCATATGCTTGAGGTGGGATGTAAAGAATATTGAGGACAAATGCTTCCCAGCAGACATCACAACCAAATTGGAAGCTGTCACCTTTCAACCACGTCATGGTATGATATGCCCGAGTCCTATTGGTTGGCATTGCGGTTGAGGCAAAGGATGGTATGCTCCTATGTGATGGGAATGTCCAAAGCCAACCACAACTTTGTGGGGGGGGGGGGGGGAATACTGAAGGCCATTGAAAAAACTATTTAAAATAGTGTATATCCCGAAATGGGCAAACTTTGGTCTTCCCTCCAGGGAGTTGAAGTCCAAAACACCTGCAGGGAGGACCCAAGTTTGCCCATGCATGCCTGGGGTTGATAGACCCAGCCAAGGAAGCCACAGGCCAAGGGCTGAGCGGACAACGTCTGCCAGGCCAAGCTCGTAGGTGGGACCCATAGTTGAAGTTCATGTGCCAATGGGCGAGCAAAGGGCAGGTTTTGACCCTCGGTGCGAGTCTGGATTCAGCAGATTGGCAGCAACGACACGGCGGATGTTCCTCATGTTCTTCATGGGAGTCAGGAGGCCAAGGGATGGCCCTGGCTTGGCTGTCAGAGCCCGACGTCCAGAAAGGCCAAAGTAGCATGGGTGGTTCACACAAGGGCCTCCTGCCCATTGTCTCCCTCCCGGTGGCACCTGGGTGGGCCTCTGTGCCTCCCTTTCAGTGGCCTCGAGAGATGCTGGGCTGCAGCTTCCTGCCAGGAAAGAGGAGAGCCAGAAGGAGAACTGAACTACACTCTGTTTGCACCACTCTCTTTGCTCCTGGCTTATCAATGCCATTTCCTAACTGGTTCTATCATAAAAACATGGGAAAGGTTTATGAAATGGCCAAAACCTTGTCTTTGCGGGAGGGACGTCCCGCTAGTGCACATTTTGATATAGTTTTTCAAGGAAGATCTCATTGAGTTTCAACCAGCTCAACATAGTTGTGGCCCCAAAAATGAAATTTCTGGGGGGGTCAACTCCTTTCAAAGTAAGGACCACACAATTAACAAGAAGTAACACTTTCAAACCAGGAACAGAAAGCTGTTTGAATTCTGTTACAGAGTGTAATCATCATCATCCTCCTCCTCTTACAGTAATACAAGAGAGGGCATAATAATAATAATAATAATAGTAGTAGTAGTAGTAGCAGCAGCAGTAATAAGAATGGCAGATGTCATAACAACAACAATGTAGTAGTCTCAATCATCCCACAGCCCCCATTGGGAATTGGTAGAAATAATAATAATAATAATAATGGGAATGGGAATGGTGCCAAGTCCCAACCAAGTCAACCTACCGTATTTTTCGCACCATAAGACGCAGTTTTTTTCCTCCCAAAGTAGGAGGAAAAATCAGCCGCGTCTTATGGAGCGAAGAGGGGGGCAATAGTAAGCCTTTCCCTTGGCCGCCTCCTCCTCGGTCCCGCCTCCTCCTCCTCCTCCTCTGCCTCCGTCGCCGCCCGGCTCTGTCGCGCCGCCCGGCTCCGCCGCCTGCTGCCCGCCACCAGCCGCCTCGCCCTCGCCCGCCGCCTACCTCTGCCTCCCTCGCCGCCATCGCGCAAACGCGTCTGCGCGAGCACATCTGGCGTGTCTGGCGACGAGGCGCGCCTGGCGCGCTGATGCAGGCACGCCTGGCGCTTCGGGACCTACTGCCCATGCGCGCAGGCCCGGCGCGCCAGGGCGCCTGCGTCAGACACGCTTGCGCGACGGGCGGCGAGGGAGGCAGAGGTAGGCGGAGAGGCGGGGCGGCGGAGCCGGGCGGCGACGGAGGAGGCGGGACCGAGGAGGAGGCGGCCAAGGGAAAGGCTTAGGGATGGCGGAGGGCGCCGAGGAGGGTCCACCCTTCTAGGTGGGCAGGTCGCGCTTCAAGCAGGCAAGCGCCGGGGCCCACTTTTGGCCCAAAATATTTTTTCCAATCTTCCTCTTCTGAAATCTAGGTGCGTCTTATCAGCAGGTGCGCCTTATGGTGCGAAAAATACGGGTAGTTTGTGGCAGCCACGAAAACAAAGTGTTTAGAGTATAACATCTACTGCATTTACTCGAGTATAAGTCGACCCGAATATAAGCCAAGGCACCTAATTTTACCACAAAAAACCTGGGAAAACGTATTGACTCGAATATAAGCCGAGGGTGGGAAATGTAGCAGCGAATGGAAAATTTCAAAATAAAATTAGATACCAATAATATTACAGTAATTGAGGCATCAGTAGGTTAAATGTTTTTGAATCTTCACATAAAATTGTAATAAGATAAGACTGTCCAACTTTGATTCAGCCATTATTCCGAACTTCTTCAATGTAAATGTGCTCACTTATCCTTCCAATAATAATAGAGTAAAATAATAAATGTAATAAAAATAATAATAAATAATGTAAAATAATAAATGTACTACTACTAATAATAAATAGAATAAAATATAAAATAATAAATGTAATAAAATGATAAGAGTGTAAAATAACATAAATGTAATAATAATAAATATAGTAAAATAATACATGTAATAAAAGTGAAACAGAGAAAAATAATAAACATCCTTGACTCAAGGGGAGCTTTTTCAGCCTTAAAAAAGGACCTGAAAAACTAGGCTTATACTCAAGTATATACAGTACTTTCATAGTAAGGAAAGCACCATTAAACAAGAAATAATACTTTCAAACCAAGGCCACTTTGGCACAGCTGCCCTTTACCAGCCCGATGAGGCTGCCATGAAAGTGTGAGGTGGCAGGCCAGGCCTGTAGGGGAGGGGTGGGAAACTTTGCATCGTTCGGCAAAGGAAAAGTGAGCGTATATGGCAGCCTCTTGCCCAAAGCCATGGGTGCCTTTGCTCCTTAAGCCAAGATCTCTGGGTTCTGCGGGTGCACAGGGAATCATGGGTGGTTCGCCCTCTTTCTCCCCTCTAGGGAAGAGCTTTAGAGGTCCCGCAGCCTTAAGAAAGCTCAGCGCATGCTTAAGGACCCACCTTATCCAGCGTATTAAATGATGACCTTCTGGCAGATGGTACAGGGTGACAAAGGCAAGGAGCTATACATATATTGGACTTCATGGTTCCACATTGATGTGCCATTGGGGGCTGTATGGTGGTGGCGGGAGTGTTGAGGGGTGGGTGTGTTGTTCGGTGGTGTGTGCTGGGGAAGGCATTTCATTTCGTTGTGCAATAGCACCACGACAATAAAGTTACTCTGTTCTATTTTATGAGCGAGATGGGGGTTGCCTACCTGATCGCAGCCGTGAGGTTCCGATGCCACGCGTCCAAGTCCTCTTGGTCGCAGGACACCAGCAGCAACGTCTTGTGTGGGAAGGACAACTGGAAAAGGGAGGGCACAGAAGGTGTGGGGAGGGAAGGATGGACAGTAAGGCACTGGCAGCCTTCTCAAGAACGTGCTTATCGAAGCCCAGTTAAGAAGAGATTCCTGGCAGGGTTTCTGACTCCAACACAGAGCCCTCAAGCTACTGTACTCACCGTCTAAGCCAGGGGTGCACACACTTTTTCAGCATGCAAGCTACTTATAATAAAACCAAGTCAGAAAGATCTACCTACCTCCTCAAGGCTGGAGAGGGGAGGGGTGGGGGCGGGGCTTGGCACGGCCTGGCTCCGCCCCCTCTGGCTTCGGCACTCCCAGCAGCTGCTCCAGGCTTGAGGATGGCAGTGCCAAGCCAGCCTTGTGCTAGCTATGCCACCACTGGCTTGGCATTGCCATCCTCAAGCCTGGAGAAGCTGCTGGTAGAGCAGAAGCCAGAGGGGTGGAGGAGCCAGGCTGCGCCAAGCCCGCCCCTCCCCTCTGGCTTTGGAGCTCCCAGCAGCTTCTCCAGGCTTGAGGAGGGCAGGGCCAAGCCAGCCTTGTGCTAGCTATGCCACCACTGGCAGCATTGCCATCCTCAAGCCAGCTGCTGGTAGAGCGAAAGCCAGAGGGGTGGAGGAGCCAGGCTGCGCCAAGCCCCGCCCCCTCCCCGCTGGCTTTGGAGCTCCCAGCAGCTTCTCCAGGCTTGAGGATGGCAGTGCCAAGCCAGCCTTGTGCTAGCTATGCCACCACTGGCTTGGCATTGCCATCCTCAAGCCTGGAGAAGCTGCTGGTAGAGCGGAAGCCAGAGGGGTGGAGGAGCCAGGCTGCGCCAAGCCCCGCCCCCTCCCCTCTGGCTTTGGAGCTCCCAGCAGATTCTCCAGGCTTGAGGATGGCAGTGCCAAGCCAGCCTTGTGCTAGCTATGTCACCACTGGCTCGGCTTTGCCATCCTCAAGCCTGGAGAAGCTGCTGGTAGAGCGGAAGCCAGAGGGGTGGGGGAGCCAGGCTGCGCCAAGCTCTGCCCCCTCCCCTCTGACTTTGGAGCTCCAAACAGCTTCTCCAGGCTTGAGGATGGCAGTGCCAAGCCAGCCTTGTGCTAGCTATGCCACCACTGGCTTGGCATTGCCATCCTCAAGCCTGGAGAAGCTGCTGGTAGAGCAGAAGCCAGGGGGGGCGGAGCCAGGCCGCGCCAAGCCCCGCCCCCCCTCTGGCTTCGGCACTCCCAGCAGTTTCTCCAGGCTTGAGGATGGCAGTGCCAAGCCAGCCTTGTGCCAGCTATGTCACCACTGGCTTGGCATTGCCATCCTCAAGCCTGGAGAAGCTGAGAGTGCCGAAGCTGGGGGAAGGGCGGGCTTGCCGCGGCCTGACTCCGCCCCCTCTGAGAAGCGCCCCATCTGGCTGGGATTGACCTCCTATGGTCCCGGGATCGACTGGTCGATCGTGATCGACTTCCTGGGCAGCCCTGGTCTAAGCAAATTCTAAGCACTCTCTTGTGTGGGAGATACTTGTGGAAAACAGAAGCAGCCTTAATCTTCCTCTTGGTTGCAGCAATACAGATATTGACGCCTCTCCAAGGAGGATCCTCCAACAGACAATAACCTTCCATCCATCGTCATTCTAATAGCAAGCTGCTTATATGCGCACATATGATGCAACCCTGCATTTGTGGTTTCATCATCCTTACATACAATGCAACCCTGCATTTGTGGTTTCATCACCCTTATATATGATGCAACCCTGCATTTCTGGCTTCACCATCCACATGCCTCGTTGCTGAAACTCAACATCTTGCGTTTGCGGACTGTAACTTACCATTATACCCAAGTATTGTACCTTCCAAATATGCCAGAATTCCAACGACCCCAAGGGCTATCCCATCACCCCCATTTCAAAAGGGCAGGATGACACAACCCAAGCCCATCAACAATGGCCACCCAGTCTGTGCTTCTAATACCCCCCATAGACTTACGCTGAGGAGCCCCCCGTGGCCCCGGCTATGGCCGAAGACCTTGGCGACGGAGCACTGCGGCTGGAGCCAGAAGACCTCCTTGACGGCCACCTTGTGCGCATTCCAGGGGTGGAGTGGGTGGCATGGCTTGGCCATCAGCAGGACGTCCGAGAAGAGGAAGAACATCCGGGGCTGCAGCCCCTCTCCTTTAGGGGGCGCCACCATCAGCCAGCCCTCCTGCAGGAACCAGCGCCCTACAAGGAGGAGTCTCGGGGTCAGCAAAACATCCCGTGGAGGGACATGGGTGTCTTAGAGGGCTAAATTAAGTGATTTGGTTTCAGGCCTCTCAGAGTAGACAACATTGCTATAGAACAGGGGTGGCCACACTTTTTCAGCATGTGAGCTACTTATACTAAGACCAAGTCAGAAAGATCTACCAAGAGAGAAGCAGGGGCTTAGCTCCGCCCCCTTCCCCCTCTGGCTCCAGCATTTCCACAGCTTCTCAAGAGTAGAAGGGGGTAATGCCAAGCCAGTGGTGGCTATCTATGCCACCACTGGCTTGGCATTACCCTCTTCTACCCTGGAGAAGCTGTGGAAATGCTGGAGCTGGCGGAGGGGGCGGAGCTTGGCAGAGCTAGCCCCCTCCTCTCTGAGCATTTCCACAGCTTCTCCAGGGTACAGAAAGGTTATGCCAAGCCAGTGGTGGCATAGATAGCCACTACTGGCTTGGCATAACCTTTCTCTACCCTGGAGAAGCTGTGGAAATGCTGGAGCCGGTGGAGGGGGCGGGGCTTAGCGCAGCATGGCCCCACCCCCTCAGAAGCGCCCAATCCAGCTGGGATCGACCTCCCTCAGTCCCAGGATCGACCTGTCGATCACGATCGACTTCCTGAGCACCCCTGCTATAGAAGATTGACCTCCTGTCTCTGCTCTCAAGTTCTTGGTCCAAGTACTGTGTTCCCTCACTACTTCGCGGTTCACTTATTGCGGACTCGCTCTTTCGCACATTTAAAAAAAATTAATTTAGAATATATATCATGGTATTTTTGCTGTTTTGTAGGGGTTTTGCCACCGCCGCTTTCCAAGGCGCTTTCCCTCCTCAGTCCTCCCTCCCTCCAGACTTGAAAGGCCTTTCCTTCCTTTCCTTCACTTTATTTTAAGTTTATAAAGACCTAAAATGGTGTATAACTACTCAAACAAAACCTTTCTTTCTTGCTTGCTCGCACTTTCTCTCCTACCTGGTTGCATCACCTGTGTCTTCCTCCCTTTGAGCAGTTTCTGGATCCGACTCAGCTGGTCCACATTTTCATGGAAGCGAGCAATCTCCTGGACCTGGTGAACGGCCTCGCCCACGGACTTGAGCGCAGCTGCAAAGAGAGCAGGGTGGCACCTGAGAGAAGGGCGACGGGGGGCACCCAGAAACAGCTGCCTGAGCCAAGAAGAGCCTTTTGGGCAAGGGGCAGCCTCAAGGCACACAGCTCATGGTGCAGGATGCCCTCGGAAGAGAGTGGGATTTTAGAAATGGGAATCTTATCAGAATGAAGTTTTGAGAAAGGGAAGGAAGGAAGGAAGGAAGGAAGGAAGGAAGGAAGGAGGGAGGGAGGGAGGGAGGGAGGAAGGAAGGAAGGAAGGAAGGAAGGAAGGAAGGAAGGAAGGAAGATCCAAAGTATGCCAAAGGTTCAGAGAGATTGGAATGACTTGGAAGTGCAGGAGCTTCCTGGCTGTGCAAACTGTTCAGAAGGCCTGGGCAATCCATGGTTCTAAATGGTTCTAAAGTACTTACAAAACTAAAGTTCTGGTGGTGAACACTAGGTGGCGCTGGTGCTTTGCTTTTACAGTGTTGCTAAGGTTCTGGTGGTGAACACTAGGTGGCGCTGGTGCTTTGCTTCCACAGTGTTGCTATAGTTCTGGTGGTGAACACTAGGTGGTGCTGGTGCTTTGCTTTTACAGTGTTGCTAAAGTTCTGGTGGTGAACACTAGGTGGCGCTGGTGCTTTGCTTCCACAGTGTTGCTAAAGTTCTGGTGGTGAACACTAGGTGGCGCTGGTGCTTTGCTTTTACAGTGTTGCTAAAGTTCTGGTGGTGAACACTAGGGGGCGCTGGTGCTTTGATTCCACAGTGTTGCTAAAGTTCTGGTGGTGAACACTAGGTGGCGCTGGTGCTTTGCTTTTACAGTGTTGCTAAAGTTCCCCTCACTCCAGTCACGGCTTAATGATCTCCACCTTCTCTTTTGCAGGCTAAACAGATCCCAGGACTTTCAGACAATCTCCAGACCTTTGGTCCTTCTAGTCTCCCTCATTCTCTGGACCTCTTCCAACTTAGAGTCAATCTCTATTTTGAACTGTGGTGCCCAGAATGGGACACAGTGTGATTCCAGGTCAAGAGGTCTAACCAAAGCAGAAGAGAGACACCATGGCTTCCCTCGACTCCTTCTGATGCAGCCCAAAATCCCCTTGGCTTTTTGAGCTGCTGCACCACACTCTTGGCTCATGTTCAACTTGTTGTCCATGAAGACTCCCAGATCTTTTCCCCATGGGCTGCATTACACCCACCCGGTGTCTTGAGACACGAGAGATTTTGGCTCAGAGTCTGGAAGGCCCACCTCTCAGCTGCTCAGCATCCGGAATATCCAGGGGGGTGTTCTCCACCAGATCCAGCAGCAAAGGCTTGTACCTGTCCAAAGGTAATGGGGGGGGTTATATGCACCAGAAGCCCCCCAACTCCCCCTTTAATATTTTTTAGAATTATATATAAACATGATATAACAATTACAACTAGTACAAAGTTATGGAAAAAAATACAACAGTGACAATAGCAAACACAACCTACACACCTGTGAGCCCATCCTTGTGATACTGATACCCTATAACAGGCATGGGCCAACTTTGGCCCTCCCTCCAAGTGTTTTGGACTTCAACTCCCAAGGCTTTACCAAGCCTCCCAGGTAGGGAATTCATCACACCACCTTTCTGGCAGGGCTTTGACTGCACCTTGCTCTCTGGCAAAAGGGAGGGGCTGGACTGGGTGGCCTTTGCAACCCAGTGACTTACTGGTGGAGCCTCTGGAGGGGCAGCAGGAGCAGGTCTTCCAGGTGGGCACCCCCAAACTCTGGGCGGGTCTCCTGGATCCTCTTGAAGCGGGAGAAGGCCTTGTTCTTCCTCACCTGTCTCTGCAGGTACAAGGGGCAGGTATGAGTGGCAGGCGGACCAAGAGAGGGCGGCTATGGGGTGGTGTGCAATGTGTACATCTTACCTTCAGGGTCTCTCTGGCCCGAGGCAGGTCCTCAGCGTAACCGAGGAAGACCCCTCTCTGGGCACAGAAGACCTCCAGGCCCGGTCCAAGGAGGCCCTTCTCCAGGTGGCTCAGCAGGGCCCTGCAGCAGGGGAAGGAGGAAGGAAAGGTCCAGCGGTCAAGGTTGGAGGGAGACCTTCAAACAAAGGGTGTGAGGTTTTAAAGAGGCTGTTTGGCCATCTGACGGGCGTGCTTTGGTTGTGCTTCCCCGGCCTGGCAGAAAGAAGGAAGTTGGGCTAGATCAGGCATGGCTAAACTTCATCCCTCCAGGTGTTTTGGACTCCAACTCCCACAATTCCTTCAGAAGTGTTATTTCAGTTGCCCAAAAAACATCTGCTCTCCCTTAAAACGCCTTGGCTTGAATCACGCTCTCAAGAGACCAAAAATAAGTATACTTCTTTGAAAGTAACATAGTGGGTTAACTCACAAACTTCATGTACTCAGCATACAGAGACTTTGCATATCAATCCAGTTACAAATAGATCTGAAGTAGTTTCTCTGTGCGGATAACACAGAACATCTTTCTTAGAATCAGTAGTCTTTAGTCTCAAACATCTCTCTAGCTGAAGAGGCAGGTTCGCAGCTTGGGAGTGATCCTGGACTCATCGCTGAGCCTGGAACCCCAGGTCTCGGCGGTGGCCAGGGGAGCTTTTGCACAGTTAAGACTCGTGCGCCAGCTGCACCCGTACCTTGGGAAGTCTGATCTGGCTACGGTGGTCACGCTCTGGTCACATCCCGAATAGATTACTGCAACGCACTCTACGTGGGGCTGCCTTTGAAGACAGTTTGGAAATTACAATTAATCAAACAGGCGGCAGCCAGATTACTAACTGGAGCGACATACAGGGAGCATACCACCCCCCTGTTGTGTCGGCTCCACTGGCTGCCTGTCCACTTCCAAGCTCAATTCAAAGTGCTGGTTTTGACCTTTAAAGCTCTATACCAGGGGTGCTCAGAAAGTCGATCGCGATCGACTGGTCGATCTTGGGACCCAGGGAGGTCGATCCCAGCTGGATGGGACGCTTCTGAGGGGGCGGAGCCATGCCGCGCCAAGCCCCACCCCCTCCACCGGCTTCAGCATTTCCACAGCTTCTCCTAGGTTGAAGAGGGTAATGCCAAGCCAGTGGTGGCTATCTATGCCACCACTGGCTTGGCATTACACTCCTCTACCCAGGAGAAGCAGTGGAAATGCTAAAGCCAGAGGGGGCGGAGCCAAGCCCCGCCAAGCCCCGCCCCCTCCCCCAGCTTCAGCATTTCCACTGCTTTTCCTGCGTAGAAGAGGGTAATGTCAAGCCAGTGGTGGCATAGATAGCCACCACTGGCTTGGCATAACCTTTCTGTGCCCTGGTGAAGCTGTGGAAATGCTAAAGCCAGAGGAAAAGGGGAGGAGCTAAGCCCCGGCAAGCTCCGCCCCCTCCGCCGGCTTCAGCATTTCCACTGCTTCTCAAGAGTAGACGAGTAGAAGCTATCTATGCCACCACTGGCTTGGCATTACCCTCTTCTACCCAGGAGAAGCAGTGGAAATGCTGAAGCCAGAGGGAGGAGGGGGCGGAGCCAAGCCCTGCCAAGCCCCGCCCCCTTCCCCAGCTCCGCCCTGTTCTCTCTTGGTAGATCTTTCTGGCTTGGTTTTAGTTTAAGTAGCTCGCATGCTGAAAAAGTGTGGGCACCCCTGCTCTATACGGTCCTGGCCCAGCTTACTTGTCCGAATGCATCAGCCCCTACGTCCCACCTCGTAATTTAAGATCGTCCGGGGAGGCCCTGCTCTCGCCAACTTCTCAAACGCGGTTGGTGGGGACGAGAGAGAGGGCCTTCTCGGTGGTGGCTCCCCGTCTGTGGAACGCACTCCCAAGCGACATACGATTGACCTCATCCCTGCTGGCATTCAGGAAAGGAGTGAAGTCCTGGCTGCGGGACCAGGCGTTTGCGCATTAGCACCATGCAACATTTTGAACGGGATTTGTAAGGGCAAGTTGATGGAGGTGGCTCAATGCCCCTGTTACGGACAGAACAGTTTTTATCTCAAGTGTATGTGTGTGATGTTTTAATGTTAATTGTATTTTAATGTGTTTTAATTGTATTTATTATGTTGGCATCGAATTGTGCCTTTTGTTAGGCCGCTCTGAGTCCCCCCTCCCTCGGGGGTAGAGAAGAAGAGCGGGGTAGAAATGTTGGAAATAATAAATAGCTCAGGCATTGGTAAACGTGGGCCCTCCAGGTGTTCTGGACTTCAACTCCCACAATTCCTGGCCTCAGGCCCCTTCCTTTCCCCCCTCAGCCACTTAAGCAGCTTCCTGTCCGTGAGGACTCCCAAGATCTTTCTGACACGCGCTGCTATTTAGCCAGGCGTCCTTCATTCTGTATCTTTGCATTTCTTTTTTTTTCTGAAATGCAAAGATATAGAACATAATAATGTTGGAGCTGTGTGTTTAATTTAGTGTGTGTGTGTGTGTGTGTTTTAAAACTATGTGACCATGTGTGTGCATGTGTGTTTGAAATGCTGTCCAGCATAGATGCCGTTAAATGGACCATAGAGTGTTCAGCATTCCTAGCGTGGGCTGTAAAATGTGTTCCTGCTTCCTGATTTTTATTTATTTATTTATTTATTATTTCGATTTGTGTACCGTCCTTTCCAAATTGGCTCAGGGCGGTTTACAGCATATCGAACTACAACAAAGAATCATAAAACAATAAAATACACAACAATTTAGACGGTATTAAGCCATAACCAAGAGTGGCTAAAGGCTAAAAGCCTGCCGAAATAGTGCAGTTTTGCAAGCTTTCCGGAAGGCCGGCAGCTCGCTAATTGCTCGAACTTCAGGCGGCAGGCCATCCCACAGGTAAGGTGCTGCAAGAGAGAAAGCTCTGTGTCTGGTTGACGACAGGTGGATGGTTCACTGGGAAGGAATCTGCAGGAGGTTGAGATCCTCAGATCGAAGAGATCTCTGGGGAACATATGGGAGTAGACGGTCCCTCAAGTACACAGCCCCCAGACCATGCAAGGCCTTAAAGGTCAAGACCAACACTTTGAAGATGATCCGGTGCTCAATTGGAAACCAGTGCAGTCGCTGCAGGGTTGGAGTAATATGAGCCCTGGCCGGCACTCCAGCTAGGCACTCCGTTGTCTTGTGGAGTCCCTCAGGGTTCAGTACTGTCCCCGATGTTGTTTAACATCTACATGAAACCGCTGGGAGAGATCATTCGGAGTTTCGGAGTAAGGTGTTATCTGTACGCAGATGACGTCCAGATCTGTCACTCCTTCCCACCTGTCACCAAGGAGGCTGTCCAGACCTTGAACCGGTGCCTGGCCGCTGTGTCGGACTGGATGAGGGCTAGCAAATTGAAACTAAATCCAGACAAGACAGAGGTCCTCCTGGTCAGTCGCAAGGCCGAACAGGGCATAGGGTTACAGCCTGTGTTGGACGGGGTTACACTCCCCCTGAAGACGCAGGTTCGCAGCCTGGGAGTGATCCTGGACTCATCGCTGAGCCTGGAACCCCAGGTCTCGGCGGTGGCCAGGGGAGCTTTTGCACAGTTAAGACCCGTGCGCCAGCTGCGCCCGTACCTTGGGAAGTCTGATCTGGCTACGGTCGTCCACGCTCTGGTCACATCCCGAATAGATTACTGCAACGCACTCTACGTGGGGCTGCCTTTGAAGACAGTTCGGAAATTGCAATTAGTCCAGCGGGCGGCAGCCAGATTACTAACGGGAGCTACATACAAGGAGCATACCACCCCCCTGTTGTGTCAGCTCCACTGGCTGCCTGTCCAATTCCGGGCTCAATTCAAAGTGCTGGTTTTGACCTTTAAAGCTCTATACGGTTCTGGCCCAGCTTACTTGTCCGAACGCATCAGCCGCTACGTCCCATCCCGTAGCCTAAGATCATCCGGGAGGCCCTGCTCTCGCTCCCGCCGACCTCTCAGATGCGGTTGGTGGGGACGAGGGACAGGGCCTTCTCGGTGGTGGCCCCCCGCCTGTGGAATGCGCTCCCTATGGAGGTACGGTCCACCTCATCCCTCCTGGCATTCAGGAAAAAGGTAAAATCCTGGCTCTGGGACCAGGCGTTCCCACACCAGCACTAAGCAGCATATCTGACGGGATTTTAATGGAAGGGAGGAAGAGGGTCAATGCTTTTATGGTTGAATATTGTTTTAAATGGAATGATTGTAGATGTTGCTGAGGGATCGTATTTTAATGTCTTAATTGTATTTTAATGTGTTGTGGGGTTTGGGGTTTTACGCTGTTGATGTGGCATCGAATTGTGCCGTGCTGTAAGCCGCTCTGAGTCCCCCCTCGGGGGTTGAGAAGAGCGGGGTAAAATCCTGAAATAAATAAATAAATAAATAGGAGTCCCGCTGCCGCGTTCTTCACCAGTTTAAGCTTCTGGATGACCGACAAAGGAAGACCAATGTAAGGGGCGTTACAGTAGTCTAGCCTCGAGATGACCGTCGCCTGGATCACCGTGGCTAGGTCATTTCCGGTGAGATAGGGCGCCAGCTGCCTAGCCTGTCGCAGGTGGGAAAAGGCAGATCCGCTGACAGCAGAGACCTGAGCCTCCATTGTCAGCAGCGGGTGCAACTGGACCCCCAGGCTCTTTACTAAGGGCGACGGGCGTAATGCCTTGCCCACACCCACCTGGACGACCCAGCCAAAGGATATCCGTCTTCGACGGGTTCACTCTCAATCGATAACATAATATATAATGACTAGCTGACCTGGCCACGCTTCGCTGTGGCGTTTTCCTTCCTTTCTGGTTGTTTTCCTTGCCTCTCCTTGTATGCATCATTTTTGTTTTCTCTCTCTCCTCCTTTTTCTGGGTTTTTTTTTTCTTCTCCTTCCCTCCTTTTTTATTCCTGTGTTCTCCCATTCCATCCTCCTTCCTTTTCCTGCTCCTTACTGTTTTCTTCTCCGTCTTGTCCTCGTTGGCGCCACTGTCACCAGAGCTTCCCTCTGGCCACGGTCCTGGGCTAAGGCGTCTTCCGCGTGGCGCCTTGGGAGCCGGCGAGGGAGGGCGTGGAGGCGGTGGAGGAGGCGGGCATGGTGGTGCCTGCGCGAGCTGGGTCCGGAAGCGAGTGGGAGAAGGTGGAGGAGGCGGGCATGGCCATGGGACTAAACTTCCCAGAAGGCCCCGCTCATCCTTCCCAGTGAGCGGCGCGGTGCCTTCTGGGAGGTGTAGTCCCGTGGTCGTGGCCGCCTCCTCCATTGTCTTCCAGCAACCCCATGGACCTGGGTTGTGCGAGCACCATCTTGGCCGGCTTCTTCACCGCGTCCTTGGCCTTCCTCGTTGGCTGCCATCCGGTTCCGGACCCGGGCCGCCGCCTCTTAGCCGGTGCCGGACCCGGGCCGTGCGGGAGGCGCCTTGTCCGTTTTGGGGTGCGCGGCCCGGGCTCAGGAGCGGCTTGGAAGCGGCAGAGGGGGGGTGCACTGCGTTGGCGGCGCGGGTGGGGTTCGGGAGCACGGTAATGCGTGGAGGAGGGGTGGGAGGGAGCGCTGGAGGAGGAGGAGTGCCGCCGCGGCCGCTGCCGTTCGCGAATGCGTGGTAATGTTGTGGTGCGAGGGTGTTTTGGGGGGTGTTGCGTTGTGTTTCGGGGTGTTTTTGTGGGCCGTATAGGGACCTTGGGGTATGGATTAGTGGCCTGGCGTTTTTCGTGTGTCTGGGACATGTAGTTTTGGCGCCTATTTGCCGGGACCCACGGCCACTCTCTTTTTATATATATAGATATGAAACCGGACTTAATTCTTTACCTTTGGAATGCTGGAGGCGTGTTTACTACTGATAGCAGAAGCTGCAAATCGCCATTATGTGACCGGAGAGATCGGACATGTTTGCTCTGTGCTGCTGTATAGTTGTAAATAAATATACCTTAATTGCTTTGTGACTGCAATTCCTCAGTCCTTTGATCACCGTGGCCGTGTGGAGTGCATAAATAAAGATAGTTAGAATAATAATAATATTTATTTATTTATTTACTACGTTTATATGCCGCTCTTCTCAACCCCGAAGGGGACTCAATGATGAAGATAGAGAGAGGTCATGTGGAATAGAGCAGCCACTTTGAGTCTCCTTGTGGATAATAATAATAATAATAGTAATTCTGACTAAGTTGGTTGCCAAGGGCTCTTGAGTGCAACACCTTGGGTCCACAGTGACTGATGGTGCACCTACAACATGGTAGAATGAAGGCAGCTTGACCCCGCTGTGAACTGTCTTGGCTCCATGCCATGGCATCCTGGGAGCAGTAGTTTCCCAAGGGCTTCTCCACCAAAGAGGGCTCCCAGGATTCCAAAGCAGGGAAAGCAGGACCCAATGGCACCCCTTCTGCGAGGATGGATCCCCCAAGAAGCACCTTCTCTGCCTTTCAGCCTCCAATCCAGGAGTGTTGGAACCCTAGAGCTGGGAGGGACCCCTAAAGGTCATCTAGTCCAGTGTTTCTCAACCTGGGGGTCGGGCCCCCCGGGGGGGGGGGTTGTGAGGGGCTGTTAGAGGGGTCAACAAAGACCATCAGAAAACACAGTATTTTCAATTGGTCATGGGGGTTCTGTGTGGGAAGTTTGGCCCAATTCTATCGTTGGTGGGGTTCAGAATGCTCATTGATTGTAGGTGAACTATAAATCCCAGCAAACAACTCTCAAATGTTAAGGTATGTTTTCCCCAAACTCCAGCAGTGTTCACATTTGGCCACATGGAGTATTCGTGCCAAGTTTGGTCCAGATTCCTCATTGTTTGAGTCCACAGTGCTCTCTGGATGTAGGTGAACTACAACTCCACAACTCAAGGTCAATGCCAACTAAACCCTTCCAGTATTTTCTGTTGGTCATTTTCTTTGTGTGCCAAGACTGGTTCAATTCAATTGTTTGTGGAGTTCAGAAGGCTCTTTGATTGTGGGCGAAGTACAAATCCCAGCAACTACAACCCCCAAAGGACAAAATCACCCCACCCCCCTCACAATCCCACCAATGCTCAAATTTGGTCATATCGGGTATTTGTCCCTAATTTGCTCCAGTGAATGAAGATACATCCTGCATATCAGAACATTTACATTAGGATCCACAAGGGGATCCTGGACTTGGTGCTAACTAATGAACAAGATCTCGTTCAAGATGTCCTTGTAACTGAGCCCATAGGTACCAGTGACCACAACACAATAACCTTCAACTTAAGTTTGGATAGCAAACTGTCAGTGAAAACTAACACAGAGACCTTAAATTTTCACAAAGGGAATTTCACCAAAATGAGAAAAATAGTAAAGAACAAACTAAAAGGAACAGTAAAAAAAATCAAATCCTCCAGAATGCTTGGAAACTGTTTAAAAATACTTAAAACAAGACGAACTAAAATGCATTCCTAAAATAAGAAAGAGGCCATGGAAAGTCCAAGAGGACATCAGCATGGCTTACAAATGAAGTAAAAGATGTGATTGGAAAGAAGAAAAACTCATTTAAGAAATGGAAGGCTCTTCCTGCCGAGGAGTACAGAAAGGAACACAAGCTCTGGCAAACTAAATGCAAAGCAACCGTCAGGAAAGCCAAGAGAGATTTTGAGGCACACATAGCAAAGAATTTTTAAAAAAACAACAAAAACTTCTTTAAGTACATCAGAAGCAGGAACCCAACTAGAAAAGCAGTTGGGCCACTCGACGACAATGGTCAGAAAGGGAAAATCAGCGAAGACAAGGAGATTGCTGAGCGGCTAAATGACTTCTTTGCCTCCGTGTTCACACAGGAGGACAGACAACATATGCCTGCAGCTGAGTCAGTTTTTTCAGGGAGGGAATTAAATGAATTAAACTAGATAGAGATAAACAAGGAAGATGTTCTCACATGCCTTACTAAACTAAATGTCAACAAATCACCAGGGCCAGATGGCATCCACCCCAGAGTTCTTAAGGAACTCAAGTGTGAAATTGCTGAAATTCTAGCCAAAATATATAACCTTTCTCTAAGATCAGGCACTGTACCCGAGGACTGGAGGGAGGCAAATGTAACTCCGATCTTCAAGAAAGGATCCAGGGGTGATCCAGGAAATTATAGGCCAGTTAGTCTAACCTCAGTTCCAGGCAAAGTGATGGAAACCATTATTAAAGAAAAAATTACTAGGCACATAGAAGAACAGGCATTGCTGAAGGAAAATCAACATGGTTTCTGCAAAGGCAAATCATGTCTTACTAACTTGTTAGAATTCTTTGAGGGTGTAAACAAACACATAGACAAAGGGGACCCAGTCGATATTGTTTACCTTGACTTTCAAAAGGCTTTTGACAAAGTCCCTCACCAAAGGCTCCTAAATAAGCTCTTCAGCCATGGAATCAGGGGACAGGTCTTGTCCTGGATTGGAACCTGGCTAAACTGTAGGAAACAAAGGGTGGTAATAAACGGACATTTCTCTGGGTGGAAAGAGGGAAGAAGTGGCGTACCCCAAGGTTCAGTTTTGGGTCCGTTACTTTTTAATTTATTCATTAATGACCTGGATGTAGGAGTGAATTCTGAGGTAGCAAAGTTTGCAGACGACACTAAATTGTGCAGGGTAGTTAAAAATGAAACTGATTGCAAAGAGCTCCAGAAAGATCTCTCGAAATTGAGTGAATGGGCAACAAAGTGGCAAATGCATTTTAACCTAATTTTAACCTAAACAAGTGTAAAGTCATGCACATCGGGGCAAAGAACCCCAAATACACCTACCAATTGATGGGGTCAAAGCTTTCCGAGACAAACCAGGAAAGGGATCTTGGGGTCTTGGTGGACAGCTCAATGAAGATGTCAACCCAGTGCGCAGCAGCAGTAATAAAAGCAAATTCTATGCTTGGCATGATCAGAAAGGGAATCGAAAATAGGTCAGCAAATGTTGTATTACCTCTCTACAAATCGATGGTAAGGCCACATTTGGAGTACTGTGTACAATTCTGGTCACCGCACCTCAAGAAGGATATAACGGAACTGGAAAAGGTACAGAAAAGGGCAACAAGAATGATCCAAGGGATGGAGCGGCTCCCTTATGAAACCAGGTTGCAACGCCTTGGTCTTTTCAGCCTTGAAAGACGGCGTTTAAGAGGTGACTTGATCGAAGTGTATAAAATCATGCATGGGACAGAAAAGGTGAATAAAGAAAAAATATTTTCTCTGTCACACAACACTAGGACTAGGGGGCACTCCCTGAAGCTCCAAGGTAGGAAAGTTAGGACTAATAAAGGGAAATATTTCTTCACCCAGACGGTCATTGGGTTATGGAACTCACTTCCAGAGGAGGTTGTGACAGCGGTCAGCCTGGACAGCTTCAAGGCAGGATTAGACAGATTCATGGATACCAAGGGAATCAGTAGCTACTGAAATGGACATCCAAGGGCCACCTCTGTGTTGATGGAGGCAGGCAGGATTTTCCCCGGGTACTGGTTGTGGGGGGTCGGGAGCAGGTGAGGGTTTTGCCCTCCCTTCTGCTAGAGATCCCCGTGTACAACTAGTGGGCCACTGTGTGACACAGAATGCTGGACTAGATGGGCTGAGGCCCGATTCAGCATGGCTCTTCTTATGTTCTTATGTTCTTATGTACAACACTAGCAAAATTACAGTTATGAAATGGCAACAAAAATAATGTTCTCTTTGGGGGTCACAGGAACTGTATTCAGGGGTCGTGGCTTCAGGCTAGTTGAGAACTACGGATCTAGTCTATCGCCATCCTGCCAAGCAGGGTGACGCCATCTCTCAGGATGCTGAAGGGTAGCCTTGAAGATGAGGCTGCTTACGTCCTTCTGGCATGGTGTCATGCAGGGAGAAGTTCCGTTCAGTTCATTGTTTCAGGAGTTGCTTCCCACTAAAGGGCTCTAATAGGGCCATCTGTTCTGGCTGGTGTTTTGAGAAGCAGAAAAGGGGAATCGAAAGTAGGGTGGGGGCTCACCTGGGATTATCAACCTTCCCCCTCTTCTCCCCTCACTCCATATGTCAGACTGACCTATTATGCGGCCTAGTCTCCAAGGCTGCCAGTGGGCATCCTGGCACCACCCAAGCCCTCCAAGATCTTGGGAGTCTTTGTGAAGCCAAGCGTGGGATGCAGCAGCTGAAAAGGCCAATGGGATTTGGGGGGAAGTCTGAGGAAGTGTAGTGCTCAGATCGAGGGAAGCCATGGTGGTGACCTCTTGACCTGGAATGGCACTGTTTCCAATTCTGGGCCCCATACTTTAAGGGATTCCTCCTGGTCTCCAGACCTTGGAGAACTCGAGCCTCCCTCTTCCTCTGGAAGGAGTCCCCAGGGAGAGGGAGACCCAAGCCCCCCAAGGTCTGGAGGCCAGGAAGGAAGCCTCCCTCGGAGGAGGAGCTCCGTATGTGTAGCCTGCAGGAGGGAAAGCGGAAAGGAGGCATGGGAGGAGGCCTGCAGGAGAAAGAGGGGAAAGGGCGTTATAAGGGGGGGGGGGGCTTCTTTTCTGCTGTCCAGGAGCCATGGGTTCAAATGACATTGAACATGAGGAAGAATTTCCTGGCTGTAAGAAGAGCTGTTCAGCAGTGGAACTCCCTGCCTTGGAGGCTTTGAAGCAGAGGCTGGGTGGCCCACTGTCGGGAGTGGTTAGATGGTGGTCTTCCTGCAGGTAAGAACAGGGTGGACTAGATAGATAGCCCTCGGGGCCTCTTTCCAAGGCTCTGGTCCTGCTGGAGGACCCCCTCCCCCCGAGGAGAAGAAGAAGAAGAAGCCTGGGCCTCGGGGAAGGTGTTGGAGGGGCCCGTGGGGGGGGGGGGGTGGTGGGCCTTACCTGCTGATGCCACACAGCGCCCCCCAGCGGCCGAAGATGGCTTCCCTGGCGCCCGACTCCAGCGTCCCTTTGGCCTCGAGCAGCGCCACGAAGTACTGCGCCCAGGGAGGGAGGAGGGAGGGAGGGAGAGGCCGGTCAAGACCCCCGGCCCAGGCAGAGCTGGGCCCGGCCCCGGCCCGCCCCCCCCCCCGCCCGCTCCCCTGCAGCCCCCCTCACCTGGCCCACGGCCTGCACCTGCCGCAGGTGGGCCTCCTCGCTGGCCCGCAGCGCCGCCTCCGCCCGGCAGCGGCCCCGCGCCCACCGCCCGCGCTGCTCCCGCACCGGGTCGCCTCCCATGGCCTCCGGACACCGCTCCCGCCTCCCCTCCCGCCGGGCCGCATTCAACCCCCGCCCCGCCCAGCCCCTGGCTGCCCATTGGCCGGACACGCCCACCCGAGGGGGGAGGGAGGGAGGGGAGGGGGCTCCGAGGGAGGGCCTGCTTCTTCCCTCTGGCCCGCCCCCCGCCCACGCCGGGGGCGGCCTCTTGGGGGAGGGCTGCGGCCCTGCAAAGGGAGCCTCCCTGGACAGCACCAGCCCGCTGCACCCCCCCCGCGCTTGAACATCTCTTTCTGCTCTTTAGTTATGTACATACAATATAATACATTATTGCCATAGCACAACATTAATATGATATATTACATTGGACTATAGCATTAATAATAACATGTAATATAAAATATATAATTATAATATATTAGTAGTAGTATTATGTTGTATTGCATTATAATATTACCAATATTATATGTATATACAATATATTATATTATTCCACCTGAACACTAAACACATACTCTAAGGCAGTGTTTCCCAACCAGTGTGCCGTGGCACACTAGTGTGCCGTGAGCGATCAGCGGGTGTGCCGTGGGAAATTGGAACCTCCCATACCCTTTCTTCTTCCCTCCCCCTCCCCTCCTGAAAAACGCGCACGCTGCCCCTCGGATCAAAATGGCGGCAGAATCAGCAGTTTAGATGAAGTCCACAGTGCTCTCTGGGTGTAGGTGAACTACAACTTCCAAATTCAAGGTCAATTCCCAAGCAAGCCCTTTCAGTAATTTGTGTTGATACTGAGAATTCAATATGTCAAGTTTGGTTCAATTCCATTGTTGCAAGAGTTCAGGATGCTCTTTGATTGTGTGTTAACTATACATCCCAGAAACTGTAACTCCCAAATATCAAGGTCTATTTTCCCCAAACTCCATCTGTGTTTACATTTGGGCATACTGAGTATTCGTGCCAAGTTTGGTCCTGATCCAACATTGTTTGAGTCCACAGTGCTCTCTGGATATAGGTGAACTACAACTCCAAAACTCAAGGTCAATGCCCACCAAACTCTTATAGAGTTTTCTCTTGGTTATGGGAGTTCTGTGTGGGAAGTTTGTGTCTTTCTGCCGTTCCTGCCAGGATATCTATGTTGTGTTCATCGAAACAGGCACAGGTTTCACACTGAGTGTATAAATACATTTAAAAACATATTAACTATATGTATGACTGTGTGAGAGTGTCATTTTGTGTCATTTTGGTTGGTGGTGTGCCCCAGGATTTTAGAAATGTAAAAAGTGTGCCGTGGATCAAAAAAGGTTGAAAAACACTGCTCTAAGGCACGACCTGGATAGCCATGGATGTCCTCTATCTCTCTCTCTATCTCTCTCCCTCTCCCTCTTTGCTATCTATCTATTGCCCCGACTTTATTTTCCATCTTCATTGCTATGAGACTTCACCTTGTTGACGGGAAGCTTCTCACCGGAGTGGAAATCCTCACCTTCGAGCTGCTAGTTCTAACTTTCAAGGCCTCATATGGTTTGGGGCCAGTGTACCTGAGGGAGCGGCTTACCCCTTATGTGCCCAGGAGATCACTGCGCTCAGAGGGGCTCAACTTAGTGAATGTGCCCAGTGTTAGGGTCTGTAGACTGGACACCACCCGTCGGAGGGCGTTCACCGTAGTGGCACCAACTCTGTGGAACAGCCTTCCTGAAGAGACACGGGCCACTCGAGCCCTTCTGCCGTTCCGCAGAGCAGTAAAAACGTGGCTGTTTAGAAAGGCATTCGGCCCATAGCCGATTGCCGTCTACCGCACCCGCTATCCTGCTGCTAGCCTGCCACTGTACTGCAGCCCGGTCTGCAATTTGTTTTAGTCGGGGGATTGGAATTGTTTTAATGTAATTTAATGTATTTTAATGTATTTATGTGTTTTATGTTTTTATTCTGCCATTCTTGTGAACCGCTCTGGGCTCCAGAGAGAGCGGTATACCAAATCGAACTTAATAAAATAAAATAAATAATAATAAATATTAGACAGACGGCAAGCTCTTTAACATCAGCAGGCTGAAAGCCAAAACCAAGGCCACAACATCATCTGTGGTAGAACTCAGGTTGCAACGCCTTGGTCTTTTCAGCCTTGAAAGACGGCGTTTAAGAGGTGACTTGATCGAAGTGTATAAAATCATGCATGGGATAGAAAAGGTGAATAAAGAAAAACTGTTTTCTTTGTCACAAAACACTAGGACTAGGGGGCACTCCCTGAAGCTCCAAGGTAGGAAAGTTAGGACTAATAAAGGGAAATATTTCTTCACCCAGAGAAAGGGTCATTGGGTTGTGGAACTCACTTCCAGAGGAGGTTGTGACAGCCGTCAGCCTGGACAACTTCAAGGCAGGATGAGACAGATTCATGGATACCAAGCTACTGAAATGGACATCCAAGTGCCACCTCTGTGTTGATGGAGGCAGGCAGGATTCTCCCTGGGTACTGGTTGTGGGGGGTCGGGAGCAGGCGAGGGTTTTGCCCTCCTTTCTGCTAGAGATCCCCGTGTACAACTAGTGGGCCACTGTGTGACACAGAATGCTGGACTAGATGGGCTGAGGCCCGATTCAGCATGGCTCTTCTTATGTTCTTATGTTAACTCCAGTATGCCAATGACTACATCGTCTGTGTGCATTCAGAAGAAGACCTACAAGCCACTCTAAACATCTTCGCAGAGGCAGGCAAGAAGCTCGGCCTGTCACTGAACATCGAGAAAACCAAAGTGCTCTTCCAGCAGAAGGCACCAGCCAATCCCTCTCCAGTGCCGGAGGTACAGTTTAAAGGTGTAACATGTGAAAATGTGGACCCTTTCCGCTCCCTTGGCAGCCCCCTCCACCAAAGTCAACGTTGACACTGAAATGCACCATCACCTGAGCTCTGCAAGTGCAGCCTTTTTCCGAATGAAGTAGAGAGTGTTTGAGGACCGGGATGTCCGTGGGGAGACCAAGGGGCTTGTTGATAATGCCATTCCCCTCCCAGCCCTGCTCTACACCTGCAAAACGTGGACTGTCTACAGACTTCTCACTCAAGTGAAATGTGGACTGGGCCAGAACCATTTAGGGCTTTAAAGTCTAAAGCCAGCACTTTGAACTGTGCTCGGTAGCAGACTGGCAGCCAGTGGAGCTGGTGCAACAGAGGAGTAGCATGCTCCCTGAGCCCCGCTCCTGTTAGTAATCTGGATGCTGTCCGTTGGACCAGTTGAAGCTTCCGAGCAGTCTTCAAAGGCAGCCCCACATAGAGAGCATTGCAGTAATCTATATTGGATGTAACCAGAGCGTAGACTACCATGGCTAAGTCAGGCTTCCCAAGGTGCGGGCACAGCTGGCGCACAAGTCTTAACTGTGCGGATGCTCTCCTGGTCACCGCCGAGACCTGGGGCTCCAGGCTCAGCGATGAGTCCAGGCTCACTCCCAAGCTGCGAACCTGCCAACCTGTTTTATGTAATATATAAACAATTACATAAAACATAAGCTATGAAATACTCCAACCAATACAAAAATTACAATAAAACGAAACCATTCATGGCCCAAAACAGTGAGCGAGCCACATGCACAGATTAAAATAGAAAAGAAAGGGATAAAAACCGGGGGTGAGAGAGCAGGGGTCCGGATTATTTGTGAGGGAGAAAACGCTTTCAAACTGGGGTCGAGCAAAAGAACCTTCATGTAAGGGGTGTGTGTGTGCATTTAGAGCAAATGTTGAGAGTGAATGATAGCATGGTTACATGATTCGTCTCCAAAAGCACAATGGAAAAGCCGGGTCTTCAGATTCTTCTTAAAACTTCCTAAAGTGGGGGCTCGCCTAATCTCACCAGGCAGTGCATTCCATAGACTTGGGGGAAGGTTCTCACTTGTTCCCACGAGGCAGGACTGAGACATATCTATCTATATACCTCATGCACTAATTGCACCCTCCGAGGTTGTCAAACCCGCCGATCCCCCGATCCCTGGGGGGGCCTGGAAGCTTTGGCTTCCTTTCCCACAAAACCATCAGGAGCAATGCCACTGCCCAGTTCCTGCCCTTTGCTCTCCCCTCCACCTATGTGTCAGTGTGTCCTTTTGTCCATGTCACGCTGACTCCGCATGAGACATCACGACCCAGTGACTTGTGTTTCTGGCACCTACCTGCAGGCAGGGCCTTCTTACCTGAGTCACCTGCCGACTCACCTTTGGGTCTGGGAAGAGCCTCCAGCCTGCAGATAGGTGTCAGAAGCACAAGTCATTTGTCTTTGTTCTCTAAAGGAAGTGGTCAGCTGAAGTCCCAATGGACGTTTCCTCATTGTTGGTGTGGCTGTTCACCCCGATCTCCCTCCCTTTCGACATTGTAGATACATTCCTTGGCATTCTTTCGTTATCTTTCGTTTTGTTTGCTTTGACTTTTTCAGCCAGTGATGGTGACGCAGGAGGCGGCTGGGCTGGCACGACCACGGCACTCTTCCCGGTTCTCACTTTCTCCGCTTGTTCTGCTGTTTATCTCACAAAGGAGCTTCATGGTGGGACCTTCATAGGGGTTGTTTTTTGGGTGGAACCTTAATCTATGTATATAATAAAAGTCAGTGTTTGCGGTGGGGGGTGCGGAGGAATATGTGGCAGCATTTCAATTGGTTGCCACTGTGGGATTATTTGCATAAAGGACTCTTGATTGGCCAGCCTCAGAACTCCAACATTCTAAGGCAGTGTTTCTCAACCAGTGTGCCGGGGTACACTAGTGTGCCGTGAGCGATCATCAGGTGTGCCGTGGGAAATTGGAACCTCCAATACCTTTACTTATTAAAGGAGCGCCACTACGTCACAGTACAAAATGCACAAATAATCATACATAATCATACGCAAAAAAACACATTCAAAGTACCCAATCCTGCTGGAGAAAATCAAAAGTCTTACATGAGGTAGTTTGGCGTGGTCGCCACAGAGAGCGGAGGAGTTGCGAACCAGGAAGTAGCGAGCTCACGGAGTGCTTCTCTACGGAAAATTCGCGATATTTGATGAAATCACTGAAGTGAGCGCAAAAAACAAAGTGTATCCTCACGATGTTATCCAATGTCAGTTCCGGGATCCGCACAATAACACAGTCAGTTTGCGGACATTTTAAAGAAGCAGCACCATAATCATAGCGACAAGGTAGAAAATCACATAGATAATCACATATATTCAAACCGCCAGAGGCTGAAGATAGATGTGGCGATGGAATCAAAAGCTGGCATGGGCAAACTTGGACCTTCCAGGTGTTTTGGACTCCAACTCCCACCATTCCTAACAGCCTCAGGCCCTTTTCCTTTTCCCCCCAGCCACTTAAAGCAGGAAAGGGCCTCAGGCTGTTAGGAATGGTGGGAGTTGAAGTCCAAAGCACCCAGAGGGCCGAAGTTTTCCCATGACAGACAGCTGTTGAGCAAGACCTTCGTGTGTGTCTTTCTGCCATTCCTGCCAGGATATCTATGTTGTGTTCATCGAAACAGGCCCAGGTTTCACACTGAGTGTATAAATACATTGAAAAACATATTAACTATACTTATTACTCTGTTAGAGTGTCAGGGTTTTTTTGTGTCATTTTGGTTGGTGGTGTGCCCCAGGATTTTGTAAATGTAAAAAATGTGCCGCGGCTCAAAAAAGGTTGAAAAACACTGCTCTAAGGCACCAGTCAGAGGGGATTGGTTGCCACTGAGGAAGTATTTGCATAAAGGACTCTGATTGGCCATCTACATTCCAACAGTCTAAGGTGACGCAGAGATAAAAGGAAAGGCCTCAGGCAGTCAGTCACTGCGGCCCACAGCAATGACGGATCAGGACCAAACTTGGCACACAGAGGTCCAATGGCCCACTTCACAACCTGGTGTGGTTTAGGGCAGGATGGGCCACGAATGATGGGATTTGGAGTACCTTCACCTGATTTACTTCCCAAATAACACTGTAGCCCCTATAAATCACAGACCAGGCCCAAAATTGACAGCAAGGCTTCCTCAACTTGATTTTCCTGACTAGGCCCCCAACAATGACAGAACATGACCAAACTTGGCACACAGACACCCCCAAGATGCGCCCTACATCCTGGTGCAGTTTGAGGAGGATAGACCATGGATGATGGGACTTGCAGTACTTTAATTCACTTCCTTAGAGCACTGTGGCCCACCAATTACGAATAAGGAACAAACCTGCCACACAGAGGCCCAACGGCCCAATGGCACTAGGTTCCTCTTGATGCAGGCCAAAATCCCATTGGCTTTTTTATATACTTTTCTGTGAGAGGGAACCTTTAAGAACCCCTCCCAGAAGCAGCGATGGCAGCCCCCCTCCTCCTCCTCAGCAATGCCTTTGCAGCTAATCAGTCTAAGGGGGCCAAGGAGCCGAGTCGCTGTAACACCCTCCACAATTAATGTTTAGGGAACGCCAGTCAAAAGGAAACTTCATTTAAGAAGCCTATGGTTTAGGAAAATCCGTCAATTTAAGAAGACAAAGCCAGATTAGGACACAGAAAGAGGTCAGAAAGGAAGATCTCGTCAAAAGTAATCAAGTGGGGGCGATCACAGAGAAGGCCCTGTCTCTCATCCCCACCAATTGTGCCTGAGACAATGGCGGGATGGGGAGCAGGGCCTCCTCTTCCTCGGATTATAATCTTCATGATGGTTCATAGGGGAAGATACATTCGGACAGGTAAATTGGGCCGGGGCCGTTTAGGGCTTTATAGGCCAAAGCCAGCACTTTGCATTGTGCCCGGTAGCAAACTGGCAGCCAGTGGAGCTGGCATAACACAGGAGTCGTGTGCTCCCTGTATGCCACCCCAGTTATTAACCTGGCTGCCTCTCATTGGACTATTTGAGGCTTCCGAGCAGTCTACAAAGGCCACCCCACATAAAGTGCATTGCACTATCCTAAATGTCATGAGAGCGTGGACCACCGTAGTCAAGTCTGGCTTCCGAAGGTACGGGCGCAACTGGCACACAAGTTTTAATTGTGCGAAAGCTCCCCTGACCACTGCTGTAACCTGGGATTCCAGGCTCAGCGATGAGTCCAGGAGAACTCCCAAGCTGCAAACCTGTGCCTTCAAGGGGAGTGTCATCCAGGAAATTAACTAGTCCAGGAAATAGGACTAGTTGAAAGTCCTTAAAAGTGGGCAAAAGTTCATGAAAATCCATAAGTGTGAAGGAAACCGTTGAATCCTTGTGATCCGCACTGGAGATCCCCACGGATACGGGGATCTGAGGTCTGTCCTTTGGGATTGAAGAAAACTATAAATCCCATCCTGCCATGAGGTCTGAGTGGCCAGTTAGATTCCCAGAGGTTTTAAGGCAGTGTTTCTCAACCTTCCTAATGCTGCGACCCCTTAATACAGTTCCTCATGTTATGGTGACCCCTAACCATTATTTTCATAGCTACTTCATAACTGTATTTTGAGGGGGGGGGGGGTGTTGATTTTGTCATTTGGAAGTTGTAGTTGCTGGGATTTATAGTTCACCCACAATCAAATAACATTCTGAACTCACTAACAATGGAATTGAACTAAACTTGGCACAAAAAACTCCCATGGTCAACGGCAAATACTGGAAGTGTTTGATGGGCATTGACCTTGAGTTTAGGAGTTGTAGTTCACCTACATGCAGAGAGCACTATAGACTCAACAATGATGCCCAGGCCACACTTGACACTAATCCTCAATATACCCAAATGTGAACACTGGTGGAATTTGGGGAAAATAGATCTTGACATTGGGGAATTGTAGTTGCTGGGATTTATAGTTCACCTACAATCAAAGAGCCCCTTGCACCCCACCAATGATAGAATTGGGCCAAACTTCCTACACAGAACCCTCATGCCTTGAAGGGACTAGCTGGCGTGAGCCTCCGTCCCACCTCACGCTCTCCTCACCCCCACACATGCGCATCATGTTGCCATGCGCCAAGCACGCCTGCTCTCCCCTCCCCGTTTGGAGTCTCAGAAACAGCCCTCCCCTTGGCTGGGAGGCCTGTCAATCACAGCAGAGGAGGGCTTTAGGTGGGAGAATTCGCAGTCTGTTTCCAAAACGAAAGAGAAGGACAAGTGGAGAGATCTCCAATCTTCTCTGCCAAAGGGCTTCCCAAGACCATCATAAATATTTGTTTTCTGATGGTCTTTGGCGACCCCTCTGAAACTCTCTTGCGACCCCCATGTGGGTCCCGACCCCCAGGTTGAGAACCACTGTTTAGGGGTGACCACAGCAAGCTCCCCGGGTTACGGACCGTCTGGACATCCACAAGACGGCGGCAGGATTGGTGTTGCAGCAAGGAGCCATGGATTGACAATCAGCTGGTCTCCCTTCAAAGTTTATTTCTTTTGGATAAAAAAGGTTATTCCTGGGGCACAGAGGCCCAAAGAGTAAAAGCAAGATAACAGTTAGTCTTATGATTAACCTAGGAAAAATATGGCACCAAAATGGAGGTGATCCGTTGACCCGTGGATACTGAGTCCTCATGGGTCTCTGTATCCATGGTTCAGGGGAGTGCAGTTTCTGCCTTGCCCGGGACGCTGTAAGATCATCCCGGGCGAGGCAGCAGCAATCTGTGGCTCGCGAAAGGAAAGGTTCATGTTTGGAGAGAGTTGGAGGCAGTAAAGGGCACAATGTATCCCTATGGGGAGGGGAAAGTTGCAATTAAATGGCACTTTATTGGGGGATTCGTTACAAAGTTAGGGTCAGGGGAAGAAAGCAAAGTAAAGGCAGATTGCTGGTTGAAGCTGCTGCTGTAACCACACTCCCAGCGATGCTGGCCTAATAGGGCATCCAGGAACTGCGGAACTCCCTGCTGCAGGTCAGATTAACCTGAACGCAGATGCTCTCTGTTGTTCGCTATCTCTGTAACCCTATACCCTGTTTGATACTGTGTAGTGTGGACTGGACCTCTTTCCCGGGGAGCCCTGTTCAGGATCTCTCCTAAGTCTGGGTTGTTGTATTTATTTATTTACTTATTTACTTTGCTTCTAGACCGCCTCTCTCGGCCATAAAGGCGACTCGAGGCGGTGTACAAATGGCAGGAACTGCTCAAGACAAACAAATCAACAATTATCAACACAATTCCATCCTATACAAATTAGCACTTAACGTTAAAAACACAATATCAGCGTCTCATTATTAAATCGGTATCCAATTGCATCGTCGTCCTTTCGTAGGTCTCAATTTGGCAATCATACTACATCTGCAAATGCCCGGTCAAATAGCCAGGTCTTGACCTTGCGAAATGTCAAGAGGGAGGGGGCTGATCTGATGTCATAAGGAAGGTAGTTCCAAAGCCGAGGAGCCACCACTGAAAAGGCCCTGTCTCTCATCCCCACCAATCGCGCCTGCAAAGCAGGCGGACCGAGAGCAGGGCCTCTCCGGATGATCTTAAGCATCTTGAAGGTTCGTAGGAAGAGATGCGTTTCGACATGTAAGTTGGACCAGAACCATTAAGGGCTTTAAAGGCTAAAGCCAGCACTTTGAAATGTGCCCAGTAGCAAACTGGTAGCCAGTGGAGTTGGCGCAACAGAGGTGTTGAGCGCTCCCTGAGTGCCGCTCCTGTTATCAATCTGGCTGCTGTCCGATGGACCAGTTGAAGCTTCCGAACAGTCTTCAAAGGCAGTCCCATGTAGAGGGTGTTGCAGTAATCTATACGGGATGTAACCAGACCGTGGACCACCGTGGCTAAGTCAGACTTCCCAGGGTGCGGGCGCAGCTGGCACACAAGTCTTAGCTGTGCGGATGCTCTCCCGGTCACTGCCAAGACCTAGGGCTCCAGGCTCAGCGATGAGTCCAGGCTCCCTCCCAGACTGCGAACCTGCAAACCTGTTTTATGTAATACTAGCTTGGGGACCCGGCCCTGCCCGGGTCATTTGAGAAGTGCAGCAGGATGTAGAGTGGGTCATGGGGGCTCTGTGTGCCAAGTTTAGTCTTGATCCATCATTATTGGGAGTTGCAGTGGTATCATGAAATTACTGAAGGTAGTGCAAGTCCCATCATCTCTGTGTGTCCCCCCCCCCAAAGTGTAGTAGGATGTAGATTGGGTCATGGGTGCTCTGTGTGCTAAGTTTGGTCTGTATTGGTGAATGGATGAGGGTTGCATTGTTTTTCGGAAGTGAGTGAAGGTACTTCAAGTCCCATCATCCGTGGTCCGTCTCACAGTAAACTGCACCAGGCTGTAGAGTGGGTCATGAGGGCTCTGTGTGCCAGATTTGGTGTTGATCAGTCATTGGATTAGGTTTGTAGCAGGATTGGGAAGTGAGGGAAGGTACTGCAAGTCCCATCATCCATGTTCTGTCCCCCTCCAAACTTCAGTAGGATGTAGAGTGGGTCACTGGGGCTCTGTGTGCCAAGTGTGGACTTTCTCGGTGTTTGTAGGGGGCCACAGTGGTCTGTGGGAACAGAGGGGTGTAAAAGTACTACAAATCCCATCATCCATTGTCAGTCCTCCCCAAACCTCACCAGGACGTGAAGGCCGTCATGGGGGTTATGTATGGCAAGTTTGGTCTCGATCAGTGATTGGATGAGGGTTGCAGCGGACTTTGGAAGTGAGTAGAGGCACTTCAAGTCCCATCATCCATGGCCCACCTTCCTCCGAACTGCACCAGGACGTAGAGTGGGTCATGGGGGCTGTGTGTGCTGAGTGTGGTCTATATTGGTCCTTTTTGGTGGCCTCAGTGGTCTGTGGGAACCAAAGTCTTGGAAAGTACTACAAATCCCATAATACGTGGGTCATGTCATAGGGGGGGTTATGTGTACCAAGTTTGGTGCAGGTCCATCACTCGCGCTGGTCGCTGTGGCCTGTGAAAGTGGCTGCCACATATCCGCCCTGGCCTGTGAAAGTATACCGGTGTAAAACAGAAAGGAGTAAAAAAAAATGGAAAAGGCCTGCATGGAATGGATTCTGGGATGCTGGCTTTTTTCCCCTCAGTGGGAAGAAATCCTGTTGTTTGAATGTAAAGGCCTGGATTCTGGGTTGCTGGCTTTTTCCCCCTCAGTGGGAAGAAATCCTGTTGTTTGAATGTAGAGGCCTGGATTCTGGGTTGCTGGCTTTTTCCCCTCAGTGGGAAGAAATCCTGTTGTTTGAATGTAGAGGCCTGGACTCTGGGTTGCTGGCTTTTTTCCCCTCAGTGGGAAGAAATCCTGTTGTTTGAATGTAAAGGCCTGGATTCTGGGTTGCTGGCTTTCCCCCCCTCAGTGGGAAGAAATCCTGTTGTTTGAATGTAGAGGCCTGGACTCTGGGTTGCTGGCTTTTTTCCCCTCAGTGGGAAGAAATCCTGTTGTTTGAATGTAGAGGCCTGGACTCCTGGTTGCTGGCTTTTTTCCCCTCAGTGGGAAGAAATCCTGTTGTTTGAATGTAGAGGCCTGGACTCCTGGTTGCTGGCTTTTTTCCCCTCAGGGGGAAAAATCCTGTTGTTTGAATGTAAAGGCCTGGATTCTGGGTTGCTGGCTTTTCCCCCCTCAGTGGGAAGAAATCCTGTTGTTTGAATGTAGAGGCCTGGACTCTGGGTTGCTGGCTTTTTTCCCCTCAGTGGGAAGAAATCCTGTTGTTTGAATGTAGAGGCCTGGATTCTGGGTTGCTGGCTAATCAGTGGCTATCAATGCCCTCTGTCTGGTGCCTTAGAATTTTGGAGTGGCGAGGCTGTCCAATCAAAGGACTTTATGCAAATATCTGCCACATATCCGCCCTTCCGCCCTTCCACCCTCCGCATACACACACACATACACATACACACATACAAACATTCCGTTTTATAAAGGTATACAGATAAACAATTACATAAAACATAAGCTATGAAATACTACAACCAATAAAAAATTACAATAAAACTAAACCATTCATGGCACAAAACAGTGAGCGGGCCACATGTACAGATTAAAATAGAAAAGGAAGGGATAAAAACTGGGGGTGAGAGAGCAGGGGTCCAGATTATTTGTGAGGGAGAAAACGCTTTCGAACTGTGGCCAAGTCATACTTCCCAAGGTACGGGCGCAGCTGGCGCGCAAGTTTTAATTGTGCAAAAGCTCTCCCAGCCACCGCTGAGACCTGGGGCTCCAGGCTCACTGATAAGTCCAGGATCACACCCAGACTGCGAACCTGCGTCTTCAGGGGGAGTGTAACCCCATCCAACACAGGCTGCAACCCTATGCCCTGTTCGGCCTTTCAACTGACCAGGAGTGCCTCTGTCTTGTTCACCCTCATCCAGTCCGACACAGCGGCCAAGCACCGGTCCAGGACCAAGACAGCCTCCTTAGTAGCAGGTGGGAAGGAGTGACAGAGCTGGACGTCATCTGCATACAGGTGATACCGCACCCCGAAACTCCGGATGACCTCCCCCAACGGCTTCATGTAGATGTTAAACAACATGGGAGACAATATAGAGCCCTGAGGAACCCCACAAGACAAAGGATGAGGGGTTGAACAGGTGTCCCCCAACAACACCTTCTGGGAACGGCCCTCCAGGAAGGACAGGAGCCACTGCAAAACGGTACCTCCAAGTTGTAGGTTTTTCGGGCTTTATCGCCGTGTTCTAGAAGCCCTCTCTCCTGACGTTTCGCCTCCATCTATAGCAAGCATCCTCAGAGATTGTGAGGTCTTAGTCTTCCTCTTTGCTAAGTCTGTTTCGCTTCTCGCAAGACTTCAGTCGCAACTTGCGCTTGGAGCCCACCCTTTGCGCTCTGAGATCTTTGCCCTTGGGGTGAAGAAGATCTCCGGCCTCTTCCCAAGTCGGTCTTCTTCTGATCTGCTTTGTCCAGCTTTCACGAATTGGAAACGCCATGACCTGTTTGATTCTTTGCCCTTGAACGCACTGACCATTGAATGGAGTTTCCATCCCAGTCTTGAAGAAATTAGGTTTTGCTGTGGAGGTGACTCCATAAGAAATCCTAGGACTGGTTTGAGGATGACACAAATAATAATAATAATAATCTTTATTTATACCCCGCCACCATCTCCCCAATGGGACTCAGGGCGGCTAACATGAGGCTCCCGATCCCTCCTGACAGATGTCTGTTCAGCCCCTGCTTTAAGACCTCCAGAGAAAGGAGGAGACTCCTCTGGACTCCCAGGCGGCAGCGGATGCCACGGCCAAGCAGCTCTTTCCATTAGGAAGTTCTTTGGCAAGAGTTTGTTGTCTGGTCATTGCAGGTCGAAGCCAGGTCACTTCACACTGTATTAAATCGTTGGTGCAGATGGGGCGCCCGACGTTGGTATGTAATGGCATGTGTTTCTGCTTGAAGGTCTTATCGAGTTCCGTCAAGGCTGCCTTCCCAAGTCTTCGTCTTCCTCGGACTGGAGTCCTCACTTGGGTTAATGATTGAACCCAAACCAGAGGAAGGAAGCCTTACCTCTTTCAACCACTTTGTTATCCACTGGAAAGTTATGTAAATTGTGTGTGATTATTATTTTCGTCATCATAATATTAACTGTAAGGCTGCTTTGATACTTTCTTACCAGCTGTAGAATCCTAGAGGTGGAAGGGTCCCCTAGAGACCATCTAGTCCGGCCCCGTTCTGCTCAATGCAGAGTTTCCAGCCACAGCACCCCCAGCAGCCTCTTTCTGAAGGCATCCAGGAAAGATGTCTTGTCGAAGGCTTTCAAGGCCGGATCAGTGGGTTGTTGTAGGTTTTTCGGGCTCTATGGCCATGTTCTATAAGCATTCACTCCTGACGTTTCACTTTCATCTATGATCTCACAACCTCTGAGGATGCCGGCCATAGATGCAGGTGAAACAATGCTTCTAGAACATGGCCAGAGAGCCCAAAAAGCCTATAACGACCCATCCAGGAAAGGATTAGTTTATGAGCAACCACAATCCTTACGTCCTTCTCAGGTGTAGCATTGCCAAGCCATGTTATCCTCCAACCTTTCATTCATTCATTCATCCATTCAGTCACTTCTGACTCTTTGTGACCTCATGGACCAGAACCAGAACTCCCTATTGACCGTCACCTCCCCCAGTTCCTTCAAGGTCTAGCCAGTCACTTCAAGGATGCCATCCACCCACCTTGCCCTTGGTCAGCCCCTCTTCCTTTTCCCTTCCATTTTCCCCAGCATCACTGCCTTCTCCAAGCTTTCCTGTCTTCTCAGGATGTGGCCAAAGGACTCTCACCTCCTTCCCTCCAATGACCAGCCGGGCTTTCTTTCCTGGAGGATGGACTGGTTGGATCCTCTTGCGGTCCATGGCGCTCTCCGCATTTTCCTCCACCACCACAGTTCAAAAGCGCCTCTCTTCATTTGCTCAGCCTTCCTTCTGGTCCAGCTCTCACATCCATAGGTGACTATGGGGAAGACCATTGCTTTGACTGTGCGGATCTTGGTTGCCAGGGTGATGTCTCTACTCTTCACTCTTTGATCGAGATGGGTCCTGGCTCTCCTCCCAAGAAGGAAACGTCTTCTGATTTCTTGGCCGCACTCTGCCTCTGCACTCACCTTTGCACCCAGAAATACAAACCCTGTCTCTGCCTCCACGTTTCCTCCCTCTATTTGCCAGTTACCCATCAGTCTGGTTGCCACAATCTTGGTTTTTTAAATGTTTACCTGCAACCCAGCTTTTGCCCTTTCTTCTTCTTCTTCTTTCCCATTGGTGAGAAGGCTCTTCGGCTCCTCCTCGATTTCAGCCATCAAAGCGGTATCATCTGCATATCTCAGGTTGTGAATGTTTCTTCCAGCCATATTAACCCCAGCCTTGCATTCATCCAGGCCCGGATTAGCACCTTTTGGCGCCCACGGCCAAAAGAAGCCCCGCCGCCCCCAGGGTGGGAAGCCCGCCCACAGGTCAGGGAAAGCCCCACCCCCAGGGCATGCTGCACATGCATGGCAGCGGCCGAGGGGTCCTCCTTCCTTCCTTCCGTGAAGGGAGGGAGGGGGGGAACCGAGGAGGAGCAAGAAGCGGCGCTAAGGGGCGCAGCGTCAGAGGCCTGGCTGTGACGCGGCACCCCTTAGTGCCGCCTCTTGCGCTTCCTCGGTTCCCCCCTTCCTTCATTAGCTGAGTGAACGAAGGAAGGGGGGGGAAAGGAGGAAGGAGCAAGAGGCGGGGTGAAGGGGCACCGCGTCACAGTCAGGCCTCTGACGTGGCGCCCCTTCGCCCCGCCTCTTGCTCCTTCTCCTTTCCCCCTCCCTCCCTTCACTCAAGTGAACGAAGGAAGGGAGGGGGGAAAGGAGAAGGAGCAAGAGGCGGGGAAGGGCACCGCGTCACAGTCAGGCCTCTGACGCGCGCTTCGCGCCCGCCTCTTGCTCCTTTCCCCCTCCCTCCCTTCACTCAAGTGAACGAAGGAAGGGAGGGAAAGGAGAAGGAGCAAGAGGTGGGGCGAAGGGGCGCCGTCAGAGGCCTGGCTGTGACGCGGCGCCCCTTGGCTCCGCCTCTTGCTCCTCGTTCGGGGGTCCTATTCTGCCGCCCCCCAATTTGTGCTGCCCGAGGCCATGGTCTTGGGTGGCCTTATGGGTAATCCGGGCCTGCATTCATCAAGCCCGCACATCCTCGCATGATGTGTTCTGCATGCAAGTTGAATAGGTTGGGTGAGTAGACAACCCTGCCGTACGCCTTTCCCAATCCTGAACCAGCCTGTTGTTCCGTGGTCAGTTCTTCCTGTTGCTCCTTGGTCGTCATACAGATTCCTCAGGAGAGAGATGAGGGGGCTTGGTCTCCCCAAACACACCACCAAGAACTTGCCCACATGTATGATGATCCACACAGTCCAAGGCTTTAGGATGGACAATAAAGCAGGAAGAGATGTTTTTTCTGAAACTCCCTGCCTTCCTCCATCCAGCATCTGGATCTTGGCAATTGGGTCCCTGGTTCCTCTGCCTTTTCTGAACCCACCTTGTACACCTGGCAACTCTCTCTCCATGTCTTGCTGGAGTCTTCCTTGCAGGATCTTGAGCATTACCTTAATAGCATGAGAAATAAGAGCCACTATACGAAAGTTTCTGCATTCTTGAGCATTTCCTTTTGGGTATGGGGATATAAGCTGATTTTCCCCAGTCTGATGGCCATCCTTGTGTTTTCCATATTTGCAGGCATAGGGCATGCATCACTTTGACAGCATCATCATTCAAGATTTTGAGCAGTTTGGCTGGGATCCTGTCGTCTCCTGCTGCCTTGTTGTCAGCAATGCTTCTTAAGGCCCGTTCAACCTCGCTCCTCAGGACGTCTGGCTCTAATTCACTCACGATGCCGTCAAAACAATCCTCGATATTATTATCCTTCCTCTACAGATCTTCTGTATAGTTTTGCCACCTTCTCTTGATCTCTTCGGCTTCTGTTAGGTCTCTGCCATCTTTGTTTTTGACCATGCTTATTTTTGCCTCAAATTTACCTCCAATGTTTCTAATTTTCCGGAAGAGGTCTCTCTCTTGTCCTTCCTATTCTGTTGTTTTCTTCCACTTCCATGCATTGCTTGCTTAAAAACTCTCAGAATTTATCTCTTAAGAACATAAGAAGAGCCATGCTGAATCGGACCTCAGCCCATCTAGTCCAGCATTCTGTATCACACAGTGGCCCACCAGTTGTACACGGGGATCTCGAGCAGAAGGGAGGGCAAAACCCTGACCTGCTCCCGACCCCCCACAACCAGTACCCAGGGAAATCCTGCCTACCTCAACCATCTCTTCTGGCTCACCTCTGGAATGGTGCATATTATCTCCCCTTGTCTCGGTTTCCTTTTGCTTTCCTCCTTTCTTGGGCTACGTCCAGTCTCCAACCTATAAGTGTGCATTTGATTTTGGTTGCCTCCATGTAGGATTTTGCCTTTGTCTCTCCTGAATTTTATTAATGGTATTAATTTCAGTCTAAGTTTCCAGTTTAATAGGTAGTGGGGTGTTCTCCGAAAATGCGTACAACAAGGAAAGGCGGGATATCACTATTTCTTCAATTATAGTAGATTTATTTCACCATTAATTCCTTCCATTCAAAGAGGATAGTGGAGTGTAGATAATTCCCAAGTATCAATCAATCATTGGCATTGTATTACATCATCCAAAAAATCATATCCAAAAATTCATCTTATTTTCTTAGAAAATATATATAATCCGGATTAAATGCCAATGCACCAGGTCAACGGTCTCTAAAGGCCCTGCCGTTTCGCCGTTTCCGGCTTCTTCGACCTGTCAGATAGTTACAATCCACTTATACAAATCCACTGGTCCAATATCAAATTTATCAAAATCATATGTGTGGACGCAGCCACTACTCCATACAGTCGGATCTGCCATTTCGCCGTCCGACTGTAAAATTGCTGAGACCCATGTGAATGACCCCCCACAGCATTCCAACTGATTACTAAACTAGCAGTCTGACCAAGATAGATACTCCATTAGTTTGGCAGGACTCCTTCTTGCTGAACATAGGCTATTTCCTACTGATCCGTGGCTTCCCGATACTTGCAGAGAGACAATCCATTCAGTGTTTTCTGTGATATTGAGGCCAGGCTGACTGACCTATAATTTCCTGGATCGTCTTTTTTACCTGTATTGAAGACAGGGAGGGAGGGAGGGATAATGTTTGCCTTCTCCGGTCCTTTGGCACCTGGCTTGTTCTCAAGGGGTTCAGAGAGGACGCCTCTGTCACGAGATGCAAGGCTTCTGTCCCTGCCATTTGGAAGGAACCAGTTTCGGTGAAGCAGGTGATGCCTGACGCACTCCTCCTTTGCAGCCCACATCTCTGCTGGCGCATAGAGCCACACTGCACTCTCCTTATGGGAGAAGAGAGGAGCAAATACCGTGCTGGGCATGTTTACTCTTTCAATGTGATCTGTGAGCACTTTGCTGAGCAGCGATTCCAATGTTTCCCCTTGTTTTGGGCCCATTGGCTGCCTCTGTTTCCCTTCAGCGCTTTGCTCATTCTAAGCTTCATCTTTCCTTATACGAGGTTGAATGAAAAGTAATGCCTCCACTTTCGTTATTTGGGTTTGGATGGGAATATTTTAATAAACCAAACGCAGAAATAATCCTGAAAACGTGCTCTTTAACTACCACTATTCACTTTTCCACATAATCACCAGACAATCGGATACATTTCTGCCAACGATGAACCAGTTTTCTGACGCCATCATGGAAGAAGTCTATGCGCTTTCATTTCAGGCACCAGCGTCCTGGGTCCCCATCGTGCACAGATCTTCCGACAGCCAAGCAAAGCAATCATGTGACCCACATATTCTTGTGAAATGTCGATTATGCTTGAAATTTCTCTCTGAGTGACACGACGATTGTCCTGAATCAATCTGTCAACCTTTTGCTTGTGAAACTCGGTGGTTATTGGACGTCCAACTCTTTCTTTGTCACGCAAGTCAGATGTTCCCACCTCAACGTCTTTCAACTTACTTGCCCAATGACGCACAGTACTCACATCAACACAATCCCCATAATGAGCTTGCATTCTCTGATGGATCTCCTTTGGGGTGACACCTTCTGCGATCAAGAATTCAATGACTGCACATTGCTTAAGTCGCATTGACCGACCATCTGTGCAGGGCTCCATACTTCGCACTTTAACAACACAACCGTTCAATGCTAAGGCTTCCGGCCAAACTGGAAATGTAGAGGAGAGTCTACTGAACAAGGCAGTACCTGCTGCGCACCAGGACTGCCATCTGTTGAGGAGTTACCAAGGTGGAGGCATTACTTTTCATTCGACCCTCGTACTATTCCTGCAAGCAGGGCCACATGTCTTCATGATTCATCCTTCCTTCCTTCCTGTCCTTTTCTCTTCCCTCTTGAGTTTGCTCTTCACCCACATTCTCTTTTTCAGGTTTTTCCCATTTTAATTCTTCCCAGAGGCTGTTTGCAAGGGTGCTTTTTTGCAACTCCTTCCTTCCTTCCTTCCTTCCTTCCTTCCTTCCTTCCTTCCTTCCTTCCTTCCTTCCTTCCTTCCTTCCTTCCTTCCTCAACAGAGAACTCCCACCTTTCTCCTTTTCCTTTTGCATCTCCGGCCCTGGGGTGCCACCCACTCATGCCCTGGGATTTTGTTAAATTGAGCTTTCCTGAAATGCATGCCGTAGCAGGAAAAGTGGTACGAAACTGTGTTAAATCTGCAGTGTAGATGCCCGCTCAAGGTCCCAGGAGGGCGGATACTTGGCAAATGCAAACTCAATGTCAAGCAGCAGAGCAACAGGAAATCCCTCTCACAATGAGTCCAATTGTGTTCTGTTGGGGAGGTTGGACACACCTTTCGTTTTAAGAAAACAACACTTTTGGGATTGAGTGGAAACAAAGTTTGCCTGTTGGGGATGTGCAGGGAGCAAAAACACCTCTCTTCACCTGGAGAAGAAGTCACCTGAATGCAGCAGAAGCATTGAGAGGGGGTCCTTTATAGCAACAACAACAATAACAACAACAACAACAAGAATTTTATTTCTTACCTGCCTTTTGTCATGGCTCACAAATGACCTGAAATCACGTCCTGGGTTGCATTGAGAGCCGTACATGTGGAAAAGGTCTTGGAGTTCTCGTGGACAGCAAGTTAAACATGAGCCAGGAATGTGATGCGGCGGCAAAAAAAGCCAATGGGATTTTGGCCTGCATCAATGGGAGCCTAGTGCCTAGATCCACGGAAGTCCTGCTCCCCAGGCTCTATTCTGCCTTGGTTAGACCACGTCTGGAATCACTGTGTCCAATTCTGGGCACCACAATTGAAGGGAGATGTTGACTCTAAGCTGGAATACTATGTCCAGAGGAGGGTGATTCGAAGGATCCGGAGTCTGGAGAACAAGCCCTATGAGGAGCGGCTTAAAGAGATGGACATGTTTAGCCTGAAGAAGAGAAGGCTGAGGGGAGACAGGATGAGGGCCATATATCAAGTTGTGGGGTAAAGTCATAGGGAGGAGGGAGCAAGCTTGTTTTCTGCTGCCCTGGAGACCAGGACGCAATGGAGCCATGGCTTCAAACTACAGGAAACGAAGGAGATTCCACCTGAACATGAGGAAGAACTTCCTGACTGTGAGAGTTGTTCAGCAGTGGAACTCTCTGCCCCAGAGGGAGTGTGGTGGAGGCTTTTAAGCAGAGGCCAGATGGCCATCTGTCAGGGGTGCTTTGAATGCAATTTTCCTGCTTCTTGGCAGAATGGGGTCGGACTGGGTGGCCCACCAGGTCTCTTCCAACTCTAGGATTCTGTGACTCTATGACTCTATTTACATTGCGGTATGAATACACTACATTAACTGCCATATGGCTCATTGCTATTATTGGAGCTGCGGCACACTCGGCTCCCGGTGATTCAAAGGACTGAAGAAAATTGCAGCCATCAAACAATCAAACTGTTTTATTTACAGAGCATCGTAAATCCATCCGTTCTCTCCAGCTCTCAGCATGGCGCCGGGCTTCTGCTGTTACCTGTTACAAACCACACCTTCAGCATTCCAACAGTTCAGTGACATAATGTCCAGTTTCATTCGTCAGGAAATACTTTCTAGGAACACACAGTAACTCTTTGGTTCATTAAGCTGGAAAATCTTTATTGGTCTAGTGCAGGGCTGTCCAACTGGTGGCCCGGGGGCCGCATAAGGCCCCCCAGCCCCTTCCCTGCGGCCCCCTAAGCTTTTAAATAAAAAATAAATTAATTAATTAAATAATAATATTTTTAAAAATTACCCACTTCCGGGTTCCGGAGCAAGTATCGCGAGACTACGGAAGCCACACGGGATTTCGCTCTCAACGCGAGATCACGCCTGCGTTGAGAGCAAAGAGAGTGCGTTGAGAGTGCGGGGTCCGGCCTCCGGAGCAGCCTGAGCAGCCGCCCGGGCCAGATGGAGATGGAGACCGAGGGAAGGCTTGCAAACGGAGGGATGGGGAGTGGGTCCCGGGCCGATGGCGATGGGCCCCCCCACTCTGAGGAAAGACCCAGGGAGACGGCTGGGACAGCGGAGGCACCCTGGTGGAGCCCTTGGAGGGCACTGGGTCGTGAGGCCCCCCTGGGTCCGCCAGGAGAGGCGTTGGCTGGGGGAGTCAAGATGGCGGCGACCTCGAGCCGCTCGGCGTCTCTGGCTCCTCCCTCCCTACATTCCTCAGGGGCTGCGGCCCTGTATGACCCGAGGGCTCAGCCCTCACCTCCTCTGACCAGCGGACCGGAGCGGCTGCTATCACTGGCGCCCCGCCAGAGGTGCTGGGCGTCTCTGAGTCCTGGCGGGGGCTCCGGGAGGCGGCCCGACGCCGAGCTTGCCAGTTGCGGCCGCCCCTTACCGGCGATCTGGCCACAACCCCCGCCTTCCTCTGATGGCCGGGGCGGACAGGTTCACCGAGGCTGAGCGGGCCTGGTGGCCGTCGGAGAAGGCGGCGCCGGAGACCGCAGAACAGTAGTCTCCTTGGCCCTGGGCCGCTGCCACTGTTTGCCCGAGAGCTGGGAGGCCTGCGTCGCTTGAGCCCGGCCCTGGAACGTGCGGCGTGCTAGAACTTTCTGGGGCCCGGGCTTTGGACACGGAGGTCCCTCTTGCTGGCCCACAGCAGAGGAATGCCACCAATCGGGTGGATTGGGCGCTTCTAGCCGGACTCCGAGACAATGGGGGGATTGGCAACCGGACCACTCCTGTGGGATTGCTTGGAGACCACCTTTGCTCCCCTCCTTTGATGGGAGAGTAGGGCCCGCTTGACCTGCTGGGCACTCTCCCGTTGGATCTTGTCCCATGTCCCTTCCCCTTCTTCCCCCTTTTACTGTGTTGTACTGTTCCTTGTCTGTCTATTGATCATGTATTTTGTTGCCCTTGGCTTTGTAAGCCGCTGCGAGCCTCAGGGAGTTGGCGGCATATAAGTCCAAGCAATAAATAAATAAATAAATAAAATCCCGTGTGGCTTCCGTAGTCTCGCGATACTCCTGCTGCCGAAATCTCAGCGACTAAATCCCTGCGGCCCACGCAGATGCGATTTGGACCTTCTCGGCTGCTACCTCGGTCGGTCGTCGCCTCTGCTCGTGGTCCGGCTGCTCCTGGATCCTGCGCGTTTGGGAAGGTAGACTAACCTTATGTTATTATTATGTAATTGTGTACGGATGCCCCTTATGTATTCCCTCCCTGCATTTCCCCTTAGTAAAAGATTATATTTGATTGTATGGACGCCTCTTATGAATTGTAAGTAAATTGGAGCCGGGGGAGAGGCGGGGCAGGGGCGGGGGCGGAGCTGGGGCGGGGGCAGACCCTTCGGCCCCCCAGGTCATCAGTGACCGGAATTCAGGCCCCTGGGCCGGTAGAAGTTGGACAGCCCTGGTCTAGTTTAATATGTTGTTTTTACTCCTGTGATGCTTTTATATGTTTGTAAGCCGCTCCGAGCCCTCGGGGAGTGGCCGCGTACAAGTCCAAATAATAAATAAATAAATAACTCACCGGGAATGTGGCGCAGCTGGCTGGGAGTCAGCTGCATAAGATCTCCACTGACCAGAAGGTCATGAGTTCGAGGCCTGCCCGGGTCGGGGTGAGCTCTCGACCAATTTGTGTAGCTCGTCTGTCTATATATGTTGTATGTCTATGGCATTGACTATTTGCCTGTATATGTGCATTGTGATCCGCCCTGAGTCCCCTGCGGGGTGAGAAGGGCGGAATATAAATGATGTAAATAAAAAAATAAAAAAATGAATGAATGCTGGACAGCTCCCTGCATACACACATAGCACATACGGTTCTGGCCCAGCTTACTTGTCCGAAGGCATCAGCCGCTACGTCCCACCTCGTAATTTAAGATCATCCGGGGAGGCCCTGCTCTTGCTCCCGCCTACTTCTCAGATGCGGTTGGTGGGGACGAGAGAGAGGGCCTTCTCGGTGGTGGCTCCCCGTCTGTGGAACGCACTCCAAATTGATATACGTTCAACCCCATCCCTCCTGGCATTCAGGAAAAAAGTGAAATCCTGGTTATGGGACCAGGCGTTTGCACATTAGCACGATACAGCACTTTAGATTGGATTGAAACGGCAAGCTGGTGGACATGACCCAATGCTTCTATTATGGACAGAATACTGTTTTTAACTTATTTATTTATTTATTTATTAAGTTCGGCTTAATATACCGCTCTCTCTGGCGCCCAGAGCGGTTCACAAATTAGTGCAAATAAAACAAGTAAAATACATTAAAATACAGTAAAACAATTAAAATACCCGAATTTAAACATATTATGTGAAGGTATATGATGTATTTTAATGCTAATTGTATTTTAATGTATTTTAATGCTAACTGTATTTGAATGTATTTTAATTCTGACTGTTTTTGGTTTTTATTATATGTATACTGTGTTTTTGGCATCTAATTGTTGCCGTTGTTAGGCCGCTCTGAGTCCCCCCTCCCTCGGGGGTTGAGAAGAGTGGGGTAGAAATGGTGGAAATAAATAAATAAATAACACATAGTAAGTGGCAAGCTTTAAAACACACTATCAATATTAAAATACCTTGGAGTAATAATAACAAAAGATTTTAAAGAAATGGAAGAGGTAAATGTAGTAGCATTGAGAAAAGAGGTTCAAAAAAAATTTAACTGAGTACGACAGTATACATCTATCTTGGTTTGGAAAGATAGCATTAGTAAAAATGAAAATACTCCCAAGGATAAACTTCATATTTAGAATGCTGCCACTTCAAATGACAGAGGAAGAACTAAACAGATGGCAACAAATGATAAATAAATATTGCAATGGTAGTAAAAGAAATAGACTAAACAAACAGTTATGGTATAAATCGCAAAAAGAAGGAAGTTTAGCACTCCTAACATTAAAAATATTACGAAGCGAGTAGATAGAGACTGGTTAAAGCAGGAATGATTAAAAAAGATGGGGTAGAATGGCTAAGAAATTACTCGGGAAAAGTGGAAGAAGAAATATGGAATATATTTTTTAAACAATTCACGAGGAAAGAAATTAGGGAAATTAGAAATCCAATGTTGAGTAATATATTAGAAGTGTGGAATAAATACAGGAGAAGGTTAATAACGGATGGATCAGTAATAACCCCAATTGTAATGGAAAAGAAATTTCCAAAGAATTTAAAACAAATAATGGATAAAAAGTTAAGGAATTTTTTTAGATAAAATGGGGATTGGATAAAAGTAGGAACGAAGAAGGAAATGATTATGGAAGAATTTAGAGAAATAAAATTGACATGGTTCCATTGTATACAATTAGAACAATGGTTTAAAAATTGGCTAAAAAACAATAAAAAAGGAAGTAAGGTCAACCAATTTGAACAAATAATACAAAATGGGAGGGATGTAGCACAGCACGAAAACTTGAAAGGAATAACTAGTAAAATATATAAGATAATAATTGAAATAAAGGAAGGTGTAGCACAGCAGTTCTCGTTCGTGCCTGGAGGGCAGGGAATAGGTCCTGGGGTTCCATTAGCATTAGGGCCTGCAGCAGCAGAAGTGGATTCAGAGGATGAGCTAGATGACTGGGGTGAAGCACAGGGCCCTTCGGATGGGCCTCGTTCGCCCGCAGAGAGCTTGGCATGGGATGAGATGATGTTTGGGCCTAGCATAGATTCCGATCACCAGGTGGAGATGGGAAGCAGCGAAGGAGTTATGAACACCCGGGGGAGGAATTCCCAAGAGCTTGAAAGTGAAAACATGGACGAAGCCGAATGGGAAAGTGCTAGGGAGGAAAGTTCTCAGGAAGATAGCGACACAGCTGCTGAGAGGCAAGGTCGCTCCTTCGATAGGAGACGGGACATTGAGTCTACCAGGAGGGCTTGGTCTAGGGTCCTAGACCGACCGAGGTCCGTGAGCGGAGATTGGAGACGAAGAAGCCTAGAGCGTCGGGGGCCTCGGCCGAAGGATTAAGTATAGGATCCGTGGGAACGCATCCTCAGTTCTCCGGCCACGTCGCTACTGGATAGGCGTGAGACGGAGTTGGGGATCATGAGCTGGTTAGCTAGTGGTCATCAAGCCTTGCCTTTGTTCCTGTCCCAAAGCTTTGGGAAGCCCTGTCTTGTTCCTGGCCACAGCATTGTGGTGCCTTGCTAAGCTTTTGGCCTATTGCTAAGTTCTTTTGGACATTGATACTTCTGACCTTTTGGATTGCTTTTTCATCATTATTGGACATTATCTTTGAACTGTATTTACTCAATAAAGTAGTTAGCCTTCAGTACGTCTCTGTGTGTGTGATTAAGGGGCCGGTAAGTCCGTGATCGTGACAGAAGGAAAAACAAAAAATAACACCCTTAAGGAGGTCTGGGAAGAAGACTTGGGGATAAAAATAAAGGAAACAGAGTGGCAACAATTGTGGAGACAAAGACATCTTAAAAATTTATCAATAAGGATTAAAGAAAATTATTATAAATTAATATGGAAATGGTACCTTACACCAGTAAGAATGGCAAATATAAATAAAAACTACTCGAAAAACTGTTGGAGAGGATGCCAAGAAACAGGAACATACATACATCTGTGGTGGCAATGTAAGTATGTAAGCAAATTTTGGGCGAAAGTATTTAAAGAAATAGAAGATATAATGAATATTAAAATCGAAAGAAGTCCTAGTATAGCTTTGTTATCATTATATAATAGTATACAATTGGAAAAAAGGATAAAGATGCGATAACAAACCTATTAACAACAGCAAGACTGCTTATAGCAAGGAATTGGAAAAAAGAAATAAATATACAAATAGAGGAATGGTAGAAGGAAGTGTGGAAACTGGCAATAAATGACAAGTTAACATGTATATTAAAAGTAAAAAGAGGTATATGGAAACAAAGTGATTTTCATGAGGTATGGAGGAAATTTATTGAAAAAGGATTAGGAAAGGAAGAAGGAAGGTTACCTCCACAAGAAGAAATGAAATTTTGACGAATGATATGTAAAAGCAATGGCTTGGGGGAGGGGGGCACAGCGGTGAGGGATACAAAAACATTTTAAAAAATTAAATCTCTCACTAAAATTGCACACAGCTCCAATGGCTATGACATCCAGGGAGATGTGGTGACACCCCTCTAAAGGCCTTGTCAAATTATAGCTCTCGTGATTCCATAACATTGAACCGCAGCAGTGGAAGTGGAGTCAAACTGCCTTTGTTCTACAGTGTAGAGCGGTGGTTCTCAACCTCTGGGTCCTCAGATTTTTTGGCCTACTACAACTCCCAGAAATCCCAGCCAGTTTACCAGCTGTTAGTATTTCTGGGAGTTGACAGCCAAAATATTTGGGGACCCACAGGTTGAGAACCACTGGTGTAGATGCAACCTAGGAGGCGAAGGTTTGGATTTCCATTATGGAAACCCCTTTGGCTGATCCTGGGCAAGTCACACTCTCTCAGCCTCAAGGGAGGGCAAAGGCAAACTACTGTGAGCAGAACTTTTAGGCCTTTTTGATTTTAAAAAAATTGTTCAAAATTTGTTCCGCATGTAGGGGGCGCTGGCACTTTGAAACTGAACTACTTCTGAAATTTTCCGGAAAAATCTCGAAATTTCCTGAATTAATTCCAAAATTTCGGAATGGCTTAGTTAATGGCGGACATGCATGTTTACCCCAGTTTGGATGGGGATGTCTTCCCTTTGCATCAGAACTGGAGCGACAGCCATGTTTAACCCAGTTTGGATGCGGCTGTCGCAACAGTTCTGACGCAGAGGGAAGGACATCCGCCTCCAAAGTGGGTTAAGCAGCCAATGAGGAGAAAGCACCTCGGGAGGGCCGGGAATCGAATGCCGATTCCTTTTCGAAATGGCGGCGGTGGTCTCGAAATGGCAAATTCACTTCCGCGTTGCTTACATCGCTTTGAAACCACTTCAAAAGTGAATTTAATCTGAATTCATTCTGATTTTATGAGCATCCCCATGAACCTACCCAGGCCTAAGAACTTGCCAGGAATCCCTCACGATAGGTTTGCCTTAGGGCAGTCCTGGCCCAACTTGGGCCCTCCCTCCAGGTGTTTTGGACTACAACTCCCACAATTCCCAACAGCCTACCGGCGGTCGGGAATTGTGGGAGTTGTAGTCCAAAACACCTGGAGGGAGGGCCCAAGTTGGGCCAGGACTGCCTTATTGTCAGCATAAATCAAATGATGGCACCCCACCACAACTGGAAGTCTCTGCTTTTTACACATATAGAATTCACCGGTTGCGTTGCAAGTAAGTAGTTGTATCCTGCAACTTATCACAAGGCCAATTCTAAGAACAGAAAGTAAATGGGACTTCAGAGGGATGTTTTCCTCCACGTGTGCAAGCCTGGGGATCAATCCAACAACCGGAAGCGAGGTCTCCAGCCTTTCAAGGCATGGCATGCGCTGCTTCCAGGTTTCGTAGCCAAGGGAAGGTTAAACAAAGGTTTACGAGACCAGCCCTTGGAAAATAAATGTCTTTGTAATGGGGAGAATGGGCCGATAAGGCAGGTGTGCCAGGGGGTGGAGTAGTCCCTTGGCTTGCCCTGGGCGTTGGGACCGCCTTCTTCCTCCAAGGCCCCTTCAGGCCCCCAACATTGGTGCTTTTTGCCCCACCTTTGGGGGCAGAAGAGCCAATGCTTGGGGCTTGTGGGAGCTCCAGACCGGTGTCCCCTTTCTCCCAGTGAGACCTGCCTGGCCTTGACTCAGAATGCGCTGGGCCGGAAAGGCCCTTTGTGCGTTCCCTGTGCACTCATGCCCCTTGGAAGCCGGTCCAAAAACAACACCGGAGTCACAGAGCAAACTGGTTTGCCTTCAGTGGCAGGAAGTGGAATCATAGGATCCTTGAGTTGGAAGGGGCTCCAGAGACCATCTAGTCCAGTGTTTCTCAACCTTCCTAATGCTGCGACCCCTTAATGCAGTTTCTCATGTTGTGGTGACCCCTAACCATTATTTTCATTGCTACTTCATAACTGTATTTTTGAGGGGGGGGGGTGGTGTTGATTTTGTCATTTGGAAGTTGTAGCTTGCTGGGATTTATAGTTCACCTACAATCAAAGAGCATTCTGAACTCACCAACGATGGAATTGAACCAGTCTTGGCACAAAAAACTCCCATGACCAACAGCAAATACTGGGAGTGTTTAGTGGGCGTTGACCTTGAGTTTGGGAGTTGTAGTTCATCTACATGCAGAGAGCACTATAGACTCTCAACAATGATGGATCTGGGCCACACTTGACACGAATCCTCAATATACCCAAATGTGAACACTGGTGGAGTTTGGGGAAAATAGATCTTGACATTGGGGAGTTGTAGTTGCTGGGATGTATAGTTCACCTACAATCAAAGACCCCCCACCAATGATAGAATTGGGTCAAACTTCCTACACTGAACCCTCATGCCTTGAAGGGACTAGCTGGTGTGAGCCTCCATCCCACCTCACACTCTCTCCCCCACCCACACATGCACATCATGTTGCCATGCGCCAAGCACGCCTGCTCTCCCTCCCGCTTGGAGTCTCAGAATCAGCCCCCCTTGGCTGGGAGGCCTGCCAATCACAGCAGAGGAGGGCTTTAGGTGGGGAATTCGCAGTCTGTTTCCAAAAAGAAAGAGAAGGGCAAGCGGAGAGATCTTCAACCTTCTCTGCCAAAGGGCTTCCCAAGACCATCATAAATATTTGTTTTCTGATGGTCTTGGCGACCCCTCTGAAACCCTCTCTCGACCCCCCTGAGAAACACTGATCTAGTCCAACCCAAGGTGGGAAGGCACAATCCGAGACCTCCTGACAGATGGCCACCCATTTTCTGTTTAGAAACATCCAGAGAAGGAGACTCCCCCGGACTCCTAGGAGCTCTTCCCATGAAAACATTTCTTCCTAATCTTTAGGAAGTAAATAGAAGAACCCCAGCAAGAAGAGGGGCTAAATTTCGTGGGTGGGGCTTAAATAGACGGTCGTCCCTCCAGCAAGGCACGCCAACCCTCAACTCATGGGGATTCCTGCAATGGCAGCTGTTGTGGTACATTATTTAAACTGTTATGTTTATTCATATTTGTGTGTCATTTTGTCCCACATTAATGGAGGGACAATACAGATGGTCTTTGGGGGTCCCTTCCAGCAAGGCACGCCAACCCTCCAGCCGCTGTCATGGTCAGAAGGGTGCCTTGAGGGGCTTTCGTTTGGCCTCGATGGCACACTGTTGGACACATTGATCTATGCGTTACTCTTGCAGACAGGCCCAGAAATGTTGGGTTCAAATACATAGGATTCTGGGGGGGGGAAGTATGAAATGGAGGAAGAGCAAGTGAAAGATGGTATCATGACATAGCATCAAACTCTAGGTAAAATAATGCGCTTGGACCAATGGGAGAAGGTGGTGTGGTTTTTAACTTTGAATATGTTTTAAATGGATCTCAACTGTGAATTTTTAAAATAGTGTATAGATTTAGTTCTGTTTTAATGTTTCACATTTGTATATTTTAAATTGCATACTAATGCTTTGATGTCAAGAGTCTCCTCTTTGAGAGAGATACAGGGTGGTCTTACGTATACGCGAAGGACGCGGCTGCGTGGGGCGCCATCTTGGAAGGGCACCGCCCCGCCGGCTGTGCCGCCGTAGCAAACCTCCCTGCTGCTGCGTCGGTTTCAGCACCTGCAGGAGCTTCTGGGCATGCGCAGAGGTTTTAGCGCATGCGCAGTGACTCCAGAGCTGAAGTTGAGCTCCGGAGCCACTGCGCATGCGCGAAAATCTCCGTGCATGCCCAGAAGCTCCTGCAGGCACTGAAGCCAAAGCCTAAACAGGCCTCGTGCGAGGCTGGGGGCGGTGCGGGGGGTGTGAGAAGGAAGGGCGTGGCCTCGCGCGAGCCACTACACAGCCGCCAGTTCGCCACTGCGCTGTGTGGGAGCCTTTCTCTCCCTTTTCCTTCCACAAAGCTGGCGGTGAGTGGCGGTTTTCTCCTGAGGGGCGCTTTCAGGCAGGAGCTTCTGGGCATGCGCAGACAGGGAGGGGGGCAAAATAATGTTGGGGGGGGGCAAAATAATGTTCGCTTACCATTTAGAATTATCTTAGACCGCCCCTGGAGAGATAAAGCGGGGTATAAATACATAATAATAATAACAACAACAACAGTGATACAGGGATTTAAAGATTGAGCTGCCTTTAAAGACTCTGGCACAAGCTTGGCAAACAGCCCCCCCCCCCCCAAAGAAAAGAAATGGTGCACTTCAGGTCCTGGTGTGCTTCGGTGGAGGATGGACCATGGATGACGGGATACGCAGTACTTTCACCTGCTTTGGATCCTAATTCAAATGACCACTATGACACCTACGAATGACTGACGTGGACCACATTTGGCACACAGCCCCGTGACCATCTACACGGGCATTTTTCTAATAAGTAGCGGTACAGATTTCTTAAGTTATATTATCAAACATCCAAAAACAAACAATGCCATGATGTGCTTCCTCGGTGAATCTATGTTCGCAACAATACTTTTGTTTACTTTCGCATTCATTACATGTCGGACCGGGCCCAAGCGCAAAGTGTGGCTGGGTTTAGCTAGTAGCAGGCATGTAGCCAAGGGGGGGCTAAGGGGGCTTCAGCCCCCCCTCCCGAAAATCTCAGGGTGGTCCGCGAGAAGGCCTTACTGCGCGAAAATCTCCGCGCATTACTGGTACATTATTTAAACTGTTATGTTTATTCATATCATGATCTGATCACCATGCTCATTATATCCCACATTAATGGGGTTATTGGGATAACAATACAAAAGGTTTGCTAGGGTAGACCCTCTTCCACCCAGTCTCAGCCCCTGAAACCAAACTCAGCCCCCCCCCCGAACCAAAATCCTGGCTACGGCCCTGGCTAGTAGAGTCATAGAGTTGGAAGAGACCCCATGGGCCATCGAGTCCAACCCCATGCCATCCAGGAAAAGCACAACCAAAGCAGGAAAAGCACCATAACAATAACAATAATAATAATAATAGTGTAGTTGGTGCCAGTATGTAGAATGCAGCGGTGTAGTTCCATCACCAAATCTAGCTAGTTGGCATTACTGTTGCCAGTCTATTACGTTCATTCTTTCTTTCTCGAGTAGGAACCACTGTGAATATAAGAACATAAGAACATAAGAAGAGCCATGCTGAATCGGACCTCAGCCCATCTAGTCCAGCATTCTGTGTCACACAGTGGCCCACTAGTTGTACACGGGGATCTCTAGCAGAAAGGAGGGCAAAACCCTCACCTGCTCCCGACCCCCCACAACCAGTACCCGGGGAAATCCTGCCTGCCTCCATCAACACAGAGGTGGCACTTGGATGTCCTTTTCAGTAACTACTGAAAATATCAAGGCCTCCCTGTGATGTCTTGCCTGTGTGGGGTTGGATTGGATCTTGGCCCAGGACAAGGATCACCAGGCTCCTTACAGGCTTCACCCGCCTGGCTTGCAGGCCTGAACATGTGGGGCGGGACGCTCCCTCTACAGGGAATTCCCTTCCTTGATAATTTTCCAGAAGCATTTCCTTGCCTGGGTGGGGAAGGTTGGGTGAGCCTCTGTCGGGAGAGATTGGATAGCGTGTTTCTGCCTAGCAGAAAGGGGTTTCCTTCCAACTCTAGTGGGATACTAAGTGCTTGGCAGTCTTTCTGGGAGACAGCAGGCTCAAAGCCAAGGCCACAACAACGTCCATTATAGAACTCCAATATGCCGATCATAACGTAGTCTGTGCACATTCAGAAGAAGACCTACGAGCCACGCTAAACTGCTTTGCTGAAGCATACAAAAAGCTTGGCCTCTCGCAAGGCATGTAGCCAGTGGGGGCTAAGGGGGCTTCAGTCCCCCCACCCCGAAATTCTCAGGGTTGTCCGCGAGAAGGCCTTACTAGTACATTATTTAAACTGTTATGTTTATTCATATCATGACCTGATCACCATGCTCATTATATCCCACATTAATGGGGTTATTGGGATAACAATACAAAAGGTTTGCTAGGGTAGACCCTCTTCCACCCAGTCTCAGCCCCCCGAACCAAACTCAGCCCCCCAATCAAAATCCTGGCTACGGCCCTGCCTCTCGCTGAACATTGGGAAAATGAAAGTGCTCTTTTCAGCATAAGACACCAGCCAATCCGTCTCCAATGCCACAAAACACAGGTTAATGGTGTAACATTAGGCAATGTGGACCACTTCCGCTCTCTTGGCAGCCCCCTCTCCACAAAAGTCAACATTGACACTGAAATACAACATTGCCTGAGCTCTGCGGGTGCAGCCTTTTCCCCAATGAAGCAGAGAGGGTTTGAGGACCGGGATGTCCATAGGGAGACCAAGGGGCTTGTTGATAAAGCTGTTCCCCTCCCAACCCTGCTGTGTGCCTGCGAGACGTGGACTATCTACAGACTTCACACTCAAGCGAAACATGGACGGTCACATGCAACTCCTGGGAAGATTCCATCAGTGTTGCCTCTGAAAAATCCTGCAAATTTCTTGAGAAGACAGGCGGGTGCTCCCGCCCCCAGCCAACAGCTGTTCCATCAGGGCGTTCCCTCGATCGTCCTCTGGGTCGCCAGGGCGATTGGCCACCGCAGGTCACCGACTGCTCCCGCTGCAGGCCCGGATCGCCTTCGGGGATCGCGAGCACTCCAAAGCCGCCGCTCCTCCGATCATTCTCCGAAGCGGCAGGCTGTCTGCCGACGCAGGCCCGGATCGCCTCCGGGGATCGCGAGCACTCCAAAGCCGCCGCTCCTCCGATCATTCTCCGAAGCGGCAGGCTGTCTGCCGACGCAGGCCCGGATCGCCTCCGGGGATCGCGAGCACTCCAAAGCCGCCGCTCCTCCGATCATTCTCCGAAGCGGCAGGCTGTCTGCCGACGCAGGCCCGGATCGCCTCCGGGGATCGCGAGCACTCCAAAGCCGCCGCTCCTCCGATCATTCTCCGAAGCGGCAGGCTGTCTGCCGACGCAGGCCCGGATCGCCTCCGGGGATCGCGAGCACTCCAAAGCCGCCGCTCATCCGATCATTCTCCGAAGTGGCAGGCTGTCTGCCGACGCAGGCCCGGATCGCCTCCGGGGATCGCGAGCACTCCAAAGCCGCCGCTCATCCGATCATTCTCCAAAGCGGCAGGCTGTCTGCCGACGCAGGCCCCACTGCTGTGAAATGGCAGCGGCGCTCAGCCTGCGATGGGATGGCGGCAGCGGCAGCCCTTCCTCTTGTGGAAATGTCCCTCCTGACGCCCTTCTCCCCGGGCGCCGAAGGATCCGTGGGCCGGTCAGAATCAGCCAGCGGGCCGCATGTGGCCCGCCGGCCGCAAGATGCCCAGGTCTGCTCTACTCCCAACTCAAGAATGTCAGTGGACAGGAAAAAAGATTGAAAGATGGGCTTAAATCTAACCTTAAAAACTGTGGCATAGACACCAAGAGAGAACTGGGAAGCCCTGGCCCTTGAGTGTTGGAAATGGAGGTCAGCTGTGACCAACAATGCTATGGAATTTGAAAAGGCATGAATGGAGGGTGGAAGGGAGAGACATGTGAAGAGGAAGAAGGTTCCTCAAGCCAATGTTGACCGGGACCGCCTTCCATCTGGAAACTGATGTCCGCACAGCGGAAGAACATGTGGGTTGAGAATAGAACTTCACAATCACCTACAGACCCACCACGGAGACCCTATGGCTTGGAAGACAATCAGACTCAGATGGGAGGGATCACCAATGACGATGATGATCATGATGATGTTGGGTCACACCACTATGTCCATTTAAACCTATAGAGCAAGCATGGGCCAACTTTGGTCCTCCAGGTGTTTTGGACTTCAACTCCCACCATTCCTAACAGCCTACCGGCTGTTAGGAATGGTGGGAGTTGAAGTCCAAAACACCTGGAGGACCAAAGTTGGCCCATGCTTGCTCTAGCATCTCTGTTCAATTAGACACCATTGATATCGAGCAGAATTTGAGGGTCTTGCTGTGAAGGCAGAGACCAGTCAGACCCACCAAAGAGGATCCGATATAGCCCTGGCGAAATAGGAAGCAGTCGATCCAATTTTCCCTGAATTTCCCCAAATAGAATCTCACCAAGTTGAAGAAATCCCACCGAGTTGTTTATTTCGTTCCAGCTGGAGTGGAGGTCAAGCCGCAATCATTTGCCCTGAAGCTGACATAAAGGGCAAGGCAATACATTACATTCTTATAGAGAAACAGAGCTGTCAAAGTTCAAACTTCCCGTCCCCCGCCCCCTTTGCTGGCTTCACACTGATTGGTTGGAGTCATCAGCTGGCTGGGAGGCGCGGCTAGCTTGGCCGCACCTCAGCCAATCAGGAAGCCAGCACTGCTTCGGGCTCTCGTCCAATGACAGCGAAGGAGGCGGTCCAAGCAGGAAACAATGAACCGGGATGACATGATGAGTGGATTAAGGGATTAAATATTTGTCCAAGTGCTGGCGATTACTCCAAGGGTCATCAAGCTAGCTCCTCTATTGTCCCAAGTGAAGGAAATAAACATTTTTGGTCTGGTGCAGATGTCCAGACCCCAGTAGTCCGTAATTCTAGATATGGATCCATTGATAGTATCTTGCCATGCGTTTCGGCCAAGGGGAATGAGAACAATGGGTGAGTCAGATGGGACATTCCGAGCTTTCCGAAGGCAGGATGTCCCCTTTGTGAGGAATGAAAAAATCACCAGGGGGGCACGTCACCCAGATGGACATGCTCCGATGTTTGTAAGCGCATGCCCAAAAGGATATTTTCCCCAAATGGGCCAATTTTTCCCCAAATGGGTTTGAAGAAACGTCCATCGTTATGGTCCATGCAAGTGCTTTTTGTTAAGTCCATTTGTTTAGGGCAGGGGTGCCCACACTTTTTCAGCATGCGAGCTACTTATAATAAAACCAAGTCAGAAAGATCTACCTACCTCCTCAAGGCTGGAGAGGGGGGGGGGGGGTGGGTCTTGGCATGGCTTGGCTCCGCCCCCCTCTGGCTTCAGCTCTACCAGCAGCTTCTCCAGGCTTGAGGATGGCAGTACCAAGCCAGCCTTGCGCTAGCTATGCCACCACTGGCTTGGCATTGCCATCCTCAAGCCTGGAGAAGCTGCTGGTAGAGCTGAAGCCAGAGGGGGTGGAGCCAGGCCGCGCCAAGCCCCCCCTCCCCTCTGGCTTTGGAGCCCCAGCAGCTTCTCCAGGCTTGAGGATGGCAATGCCAAGACAGTGGTGACATAGCTAGCACAATGCTGGCTTGGCATTGCCATCCTCAAGCCTGGAGAAGCTTCTGGTAGAGCTGAAGCCAGAGGGGGTGGAGCCAGGCCGGCCTCCCTCCCCCTCCCTCTGGCTTTGGAGCTCCCAGCAGCTTCTCCAGGCTTGAGGATGGCAATGCCAAGACAGTGGTGACATAGCTAGCACAATGCTGGCTTGGCATTGCCATTCTCAAGCCTGGAGAAGCTGCTTGTAGAGCTGAAGCCAGGGGGCGGAGCCCGGCCGCCCCAAGCCCCGCCCCCTCCCCTCTGGCTTTGGAGCTCCCAGCAGCTTCTCCAGGCTTGAGGATGGCAATGCCAAGACAGTGGTGACATAGCTAGCACAATGCTGGCTTGGCATTGCCATCCTCAAGCCTGGAGAAGCTGCTGGTAGAGCTGAAGCCAGAGGGGGGGCGGAGCCAGGCCACGCCAAGCCCCTCCCCCTTCCCTCTGGCTTTGGAGCTTCCAGCAGCTTCTCCAGGCTTGAGGATGGCAATGCCAAGACAGTGGTGACATAGCTAGCACAATGCTGGCTTGGCATTGCCATCCTCAAGCCTGGAGAAGCTGCTGGTAGAGCTGAAGCCAGAGGGGGGCGGAGCCAGGCCACGCCAAGCCCTCCCCCTTCCCTCTGGCTTTGGAGCTCCCAGCAGCTTCTCCAGGCTTGAGGATGGCAATGCCAAGACAGTGGTGACATAGCTAGCACAATGCTGGCTTGGCATTGCCATCCTCAAGCCTGGAGAAGCTTCTGGTAGAGCTGAAGCCAGAGGGGGGGTGGAGCCAGGCCGCGCCAAGCCCCTCCCCCTTCCCTCTGGCTTTGGAGCTCCCAGCAGCTTCTCCAGGCTTGAGGATGGCAATGCCAAGACAGTGGTGACATAGCTAGCACAATGCTGGCTTGGCATTGCCATCCTCAAGCCTGGAGAAGCTGCTGGTAGAGCTGAAGCCAGAGGGGGGGGGAGCCAGGCCACGCCAAGCCCCTCCCCTTTCTTTCTGGCTTTGGAGCTCCCAGCAGCTTCTCCAGGCTTGAGGATGGCAATGCCAAGACAGTGGTGACATAGCTAGCACAAGGCTGGCCTGGCATTGCCATCCTCAAGCCTGGAGAAGCTGCTGGTAGAGCGGAAGCCAGAGGGGGGGAGCCAGGCCACGCCAAGCCCCCCCCTTTCCCTCTGGCTTTGGAGCTACCAGCAGCTTCTCCAGGCTTGAAGATGGCAATGCCAAGACAGTGGTGACATAGCTAGCACAAGGCTGGCTTGGCACTGCCATCCTCAAGGCTGGAGCAGCTGCTGGGAGTGCTGAAGCTGGGGAGAGGGTGGGGCTTGGTGTGGCCTGGCTCCGCCCCCCTCTGAGAAGTCCCCCATCACGCTGGGATCGATCTCCTTTGGTCCCAGGATCGACTGGTTGATCGCGATCGACTTCCTGGGCAGCCCTGGTTTAGGGATTACTGGCCAGGAAATTCTTGAGCCTTGGCATGCTGGGGTCACGAAAAGGTGGCATTTCATATTTTTATGCCGTAATACATGGAAGGGGAAAACATATAGGGAATACATTCATATAGGGGGAAATAGGAACCATATCCTCTCATATCAGCCCATTCCACCCACCAGAGTCCATTAGAATACATAGACCATAAGAAGAGTCCATAGGGCAGTGTTTCCCAACCTTTTTTGAGCCGTGGCACACTTTTAACATTAAAAAAAACCGGGGGCACACCACCAACCAATATGACACAAAATGACACTCTAACACAGTAAAGATCGGCTGGGGAATGGTGGCCTGCTGGGAGCAGCTGCTGGGAGTGCCGACGGCCGGGAGGGGGAGGAGCCAGGCTGCGCCATGCCCCCCCCCCCCACCCCGGCTTCACCTCTCCCAGCAGCTGCTCCAGCCTTGAGGGGGCTGTGCCAAGCCAGCGGTGCCAGAGCCAGCACAATGCTGGCTTGGCACTGTCCCCTCAAGGTTGGAGCAGCTGCTGGGAGTGCCGAAGCTGGGGGAGGGGGCAGAGCCAGGCCGCGCCATGCCCCGCTTCCTCCCCCCCAGCTTTAGCTCTCCTACAGAGGAGGAGCATGAGCGGTGGACGGGCTTCAGTGGGTGGGGCTCCTCCTCCACGGGGCTTCAGCGAGCGAGGGCTGAGAGTCATGGTGGGAGTCATGGCGGATTGGAGGCTGGCTGGGGAAATGGCCGAAGGAGGCAGCGCCCCGGTCCCTTCTTTTTCTTCGCCACTGCCCGGCCCTTCCTCCTCCCCCAAGCAGCAAGAGTTCGGCAGTATGGGGGGAGGAAGGGGGGCAGAGAGCTTTTCTCGCGGCACAGCAGGAGGTCCCTCAGGGCACACTAGTGTGCCACGGCACACTGGTTGAGAAAGACTGCCATAGGGGTTGGAAAGGAAAAGTTTCCCAAAAGTTTCTAAAATATCCTTCAAAAGTAGGCAAAAGTCCCATAAAAGTTCAAGAAAGTTCGTAAAGTGTGGGTTCCAGGGGCCTTGCCATGTGGGGCCATGGGAAGAGCCTTAGGTTCCCACATGGGGGAGAGAGAGATAGGGGATTGTGGGATCATTCCAGCCTGGTGTTCTTGGTAAAACTATGAATTCCTTGGTTTTGAACTATCTTTTACAGAGTCCTGGGGGGGGGGGGGTTGTCACCTCTGATATCACCATGCGGCAAGGAGATCAAACACAACAGGTTTATTTGGACATATATGTATGTTGGGTCAACAAGGGAAAAGTGCAACACTCTGAGGTCACAGCTCTTTATAGTTGAGAGTTTTACGACTTGTCATTCACACGTTTCTTCTCCTTTGTTCTTTTCTGCTCCTCTCCTTATCGGCGTTTTACAACCGCAATTCAACAACAACGATTTCCCAGGTCACCCAGCTCCTTTTGAACTTTCTCCCCTTGGTTGTTTTGACTACCTCCACCTCGGGCTCCCTGGGGCTCCTCTCTGGGCCTCAACCTCTTGCTGACTTCGTAATCCCCCATATTTCTTCATTTCTCTTTTCCCGGTCCCTATAGCCTGGTGGTCTCTCAACAGAGACTGGGTGGCCCTCTGTCAGGAGGGCTTGGGTTGTGTCTTCCTGTTTCGCAGAAGGGAGTTAGATTGGATGGCCTTTGGAATGCCCTTAAATAGAAATATAAAGTGGGCCATCCAATCCAACCCCATTCTGCCAAGAAGCAGGAACATCACGTTCAAAGCACCCCCGACAGATGCCCATCCAGCCTCTGCTTAAAAGCCTCCATAGAAGGAACCCCCACCATACTTCGGGGCAGAGAGTTCCACCGCTGAACAGGCCTCACAGTCAGAAAGTTCTTCCTAATGTTCAGGAGGAATCTCCTTTCTTGTGGTGGCATCTCCTGGTGTCTCCTTTTTGAGGGGAGGGTTTCAACAAGGCATTGTGGCCATCTCTCGGGAGGGCTTTGAGGGTGTGTTCCCTGCACTTTAATGTTTGTATATTTTTAGGTTTTGTATTCTATACAAAGCCACTTTGAGTCTCTTTTGGAGAGAGAAAAATCAGGTATAATAAATAATAATGGCAATAACAACAGCAATGGCAGAAGGGGGCTGGATTGGATGGTCGCTGGGGGTCCCTTCAACTAGTGGAATATATATGTCTCAGAGCCTGGGGGTGTCTCCTTCTTTCGTAGGGAGATCTGGGATTCAATAAAGTCTGAGTGGCCCTCTGTCGGGAGGGCTTTATGCCAGGAAGGGGACTGGGTTGGATGGTCTCTGGGGTCCCTTCAACTCTCTCTCGGCATTACTTCGCAAACTAGGATTCTTAGGAAGGACTCATCCCACGACTTCTATAAGCGCATTGATGACTAAAAAGGCCAATCTGAGATAGGCAAGTTCGGTTGCAGAAAGCACAGCAGAAAGTCTCCTTGGGTGATGTTGTTTCCAATTTGCAGTTCTTTCTGCGTTGTCGTTTCTCTTCGAGACCCATTGGGCGTGCCTTCTCGAAAGAGGCCACAGCATTGTGGAGAGTGTGTCTCCATGCCTCCCGATGTGAGGCCAGGGTGAACCATTGTTGGTGATCAATCTGGCCGAGCCTGAGATGTTGTTTCAGGGAGTCCTTATATCTCTTTTTGGGGGGCCCTCTCTTGCGCTGACCCGTGGCGAGTTCACCATAGAGTAGTATCTTTGGGAGGCGGTGGTCCTCCATCCTAGAGACCTCGTGCCCTGCCCAGCGCAGCTGTGTCTCAATAGCATGGCCTCAATGCTGGTGATCCGCTTGCTCAAGGACAGCAACATTCGTCACATAGTCGGCCCAGTGTATATTTAGGATTGTGCGAAGGCAGCACTGATGAAAGCGCTCGAGGAGTCGTAGGTGTTGGCGATAGGTGACCCATGTTTCAGACCCATAGAGGAGAATAGACAGTACGATAGCTCTGTACACACTGATTTTGGTGCTTTGCCTCAGGTGCTTGTTGCTCCAGACTCTTTTGTGAAGCCTTCCCAATGCACTCTATGCCTTTGCTAATCTGTGATCTATCTCTTTGTCAATCTTGGCGCCTGAAGAGATGATGCTTCCCAGGGAGGTGAACTGCTGAACGAACTTAAGCACAGATTTGCCTATGCTGACGTGGGGATGGTGGTGTTCTTCCTGTGGTGCGGGCTGGTAGAGGACTTCTGTTTTCTTCAGGCTGACTTCCAGCCCAAACAGCTCTGCAGCTGCTCTATTCAACCCTAGTGGAATATATATGTCTCAGAGCCTGGTAGTATCTCCTGCTTTGATAGGGAGAGCTGGGATTCCATAAAGTCTGGATGGCCCTCTGTCCAGAGGTCTTTGGTTGTGCCTGTATGCCAGGAAGGGGGCTGGATTGGATGGTCTCTGGAGGTCCCTTCAACTAGTGGAATCTATAGGAGTGCCTGGGAGCCTGGAGGTCTCTCCTTCTTTGGCAGAGGGAGATGGGATTCAATACATTTATTATTTACGACATTGATATGCCGCCCTTCTCACTCCGAACGGGACTCAGAGCAGCTTACAAGTAAAATGTAAATACAATATATTATATTATTGCCACAGCACAATATTAATATATTACATTGTAGGCCTACTATAACATTATACTGTTATATTATTAGTAATATTACATGTAATATAAAATATATAATTATAATATCATAATATTATTAATAGTAGTATATTGTATTACATTATAATATTATTTATTTATTTATTTATTTATTATTTCCACCATTTCTACCCCGCTCTTCTCAACCCCCGAGGGGGGGGCTCAGAGCGGCCTCACAATGGCAACAATTCGATGCCCAAAACACAGTAAACATATAGAAAACCGCAAACAGTCAAAAATTAAAATACATTAAATACAGTTAACATAAAATACATTAAAATACAATTAGTATTAAAATACATCAAATACATTCACATAGGTTAAAAACAGTATTCCGTCCCTAATAGAAGCATTGGGCCATGTCCACCAGTTTGCCATGTCAATCCAATCTAAAGTGCTGTACCGTGCTAAACGCCTGGTCCCATAACCAGGATTTCACTTTTTCCTGAATGCCAGGAGGGATGAGGTAGATTGTATATCAATAGAGAGCGCATTCCACAGACGGGGAGCCACCACCGAGAAGGCCCTATCTCTCGTCCCCACCAACCGCATCTGAGAAGTAGGTGGGAGCGAGAGCAGGGACTCCCCGGATGATCTTAGATTACGAGGTGGGACGTAGCAGCTGATGCGTTCGGACAAGTAAGCTGGGCCAGAACCGTATAGAGCTTTAAAGGTCAACACCAGCACTTTGAATTGAGCCCGGAAATGGACCGGCAGCCAGTGGAGTTGACACAACAGGGGGGTGGTATGCTCCCAGTATGTAGCTCCTGTTAGTAGCCTGGCTGCCGCCCGTTGGACTAGTTGTAATTTCTGAACTGTCTTCAAAGGCAGCCCCACGTAGAGCGTGTTGCAGTAATCTATTCGGGATGTGACCAAAGCATGGACCACCGTAGCCAGATCAGACTTCCCAAGGTACGGGCGCAGCTGGCGCACGAGTCTTAGTTGTGCCAAAGCTCCCCTGGCCACCGCAGAGACCTGGCGTTCCAGGCTCAGCGATGAGTCCAGGATCACTCCCAGACTGCGAACCTGCGTCTTCACGGGGAGTGTAACCCCGTCCAACACAGGCTGTGACCCTATGCTCTGTTTGGCCTTTCGACTGACCAGGAGGACCTCTGTCTTGTCTGGATTCAGTTTCAATTTGCTAGCCCTCATCCAGTCCGACGCAGCGGCCAGGCACCGGTTCAAGGTCTCAATATTATATGTATATAAAATATATTATATTATGATATACTGGTAATATAATATTATAATATAATATATCAGCACAGTGCAGGAGGCAAGATGGGACTGCCTGGGTAGCCTTCTGTGGAGAGGGCTTTGGTGGTGCCTTCCTTGATGCCAGGAAGGGGGCTGGGCTGGGTGGTCTCTGGTTTGCCTGGGAGCCTGGGGGTCTCTCCTTCTTTGGCAGGGAGAGCTGGGATTCCATAAAGGCTGGGTGGCCCTCTGTCCGGAGGTCTTTGGCTGTGCCTTCCTTGGTGCCAGGCAGGGGGCTGGGCTGGAGGTCCCTGCCTGCCAAGGCTGGGTCCGTCCCCTGGCCCCGCCCCTCCCTCCCTCCCTCCCTCCCGGCTGCCTGCCTGGCGGGCGGTGTACCTGGCTCAGGTGCGGCGGGAAGGCGCGAGGGCGATGGTGGGCGCGGGGCTGGCGGTGCTGGCCCTCCTCTCCCTGGGGCCCAGCCCCCTCTTCCTCGCCTCCTCGGCCGCAGGCTCCGGGGACTCTTCGCGGGAGGAGGGCGAGAAGGAAGACCCCCACCCAGCAGCAGCAGCAGCAGGTGGGCCGATGGCGGGCGAAGGGACCCCTCTCTCCCCTCTTTGACCCCCTCCACGAGGCGCCCCCTCCCATTGAGGTTCCTCTCACCCCTCCCCTTCAGCACCCCCTTCCCGCGGAGTCAGAGGTTCCTTGGGGGGGGGGTCTCACCTCACAGACAGAGCCCCTCACTCCCTCCATTAAAACTTGCCGGCTTTTCCTCCTCCAAACAGAGGAGTCAAGGGAGATCTAGTTTGCAGACCTAAGAAAGGAGGAGGGGGATTGGGGGAGGGGGGGTGAAGGGTCTCTCCCCATCCCAGCGCCCCCCTGACTGTCTCCAGAGCACCACGGAGCTGGAAGGGAACCCTCACGGCCATCCAGGCCGACCCTTTTCCTGCCAGGCGGGAAAGGAGCCCCCCAAGGGGCAGGGTCCCAGTTCCCAGGGGCATCTCCTCCTTGGAGAGATGGTAGCCCCCCCCCCAATCCGCACGCCCCTTTTAACTCTCTCCATATAGAAGCAGAGTTGGGAGGGAACCCTCCAAGCCACCCAGGAAGGAAGGAAGGGAACCCCAAAGGCCATCCAGACTGACCCTTTTTCTGCCATCCAAGGATCATGGTCACCATGAACTCTCCACTAATAATAATCATCATAATAATAATAATAATAACCTTTATATCCCCCAGGAGATATAGTAGCTCCCCCTTTACTGTCTCCATCGAATCAGGGTTGGAAGGGAACCCCAAAGGCCATCCAGACCGACCCTTTTTCTGCCACCCAAGGAATGGATCATGATCACCATGAACTCTCCTCCTTCTTCTCTAATAATAATAATAATAATAATAATCTTTATTTATATCCCCCAGGAGAGATAGTACCCCCCCCCCCCATCCTCGCGCCCCTTTTACTGTCTCCATCGAATCGGGGTTGGAAGGGAACCCCAAAGGCCATCTAGTCCGACCCTTTTCCTGCCAGGCGGGAAAGGAAGGAACCCCCCAAGGATCAGGGCCCCAGGGGCGCCTCCTCTCCTTTCTCTCTTTTCTAAATACTACTTTTGGGAAAAACTAAGGTTTGAAGGAAGAAGAAAAGATCAGAGAGGCAAGGGGGAAGCCGGGTTCCTCCTTGTGCCTCTCGCCCCAAAGGCGACGTCCCTGCAGCGAAGGGCACCTGCTCGCCAAACACGCGCCGCCCTTGTGCGGGTGGCATGGCCCCCGCCTTTCTCTCTACCTGGCCTGTCTCTTTAAGGGAGGGGTGGGAGAAGCCCCCCTGACCTCCTGACCCCCTGACCCATCCTTGCCCTTCATTTCCCTTTCTCTGCAAACTGGAAGTGGAACCCACAAAACCTTTCCTCCTCCTTTTGCCGGATCCTAGGTTCACCTATTATTATTGTTGTTGTTGTTGTTATGTTTATTAGTAATCCTTCTCCCTCCCTCCCCCGGCCTCCCTCCTCAATTAAGGCTCCAAAAGACCTGTATATATGCAGTGTGTGTGTGTGTGTGAATAGGTTCACCTCTTAGTATTATATTATTATTATTATGTTTATTTGTAACCCCCCCGCCCTCCCTCCCCAATTAGGGCATCAAAAGACCTGTATGTATGCAGGTAGGGGTGTGTGCGTGTGTGTGTTTTCTCTCCAAACTGAAAGTGGAACCCACAAACTTTTCCTCCTCCTTTTGCCAGAACCTAGGTTCACCTATTATTATTATCATTATCATTATCATCATCATTATGTTTATTTGTAACCCATGCCCCCCCCTCCCTCCCCAATTAGGGCTTCAAACGACCTGTATGTATGCAGGTGTGTGTGTGTGTGTGTGGGCATATATATGTATGTGTGTGTGTGTGTGTGTATATATTTATATATATATACAATATATATGTATATATATATACACACACACACATATATGAGAGAGAGAGAGAGATTGATTGTTTTGTCCAATCGTGCAAACATGCAAACGTGCAGTGTGCACGGCGGAGCTCCCAGTGGGCACCGCAAGGGCATCCCAAGGGCACCCCACGCCCTGCCCTGGCTTTCTCACAAACTTTCCCTTTTCTGCCAAGTTTCAGGCCAAGTTTTATCCAACCCTAGCAAGGAAGCCTTGTCATAAGCGATGGCACCACAAAGGCTGCGTCTTACACAACTCACTCCAAATTTAAATGTAAAGAAGGTGCGGCCCTTCTTTCACCTCTACCGACATCACAGGCTCGCCTTGTGGGAACAAGGGAGAGGGCCTTCTCCTCTGTGGCCCCCCCCCTCCCGACTCTGGAACTCAGGCCCCCTCTGAGATTAGGAAAGCCCCCACGCTAGCAACCTTCAAGAAGGATCTTAAAACCTGGCTTTTCCATTGCACATTTGGAGATTAATCATTCCTCCCCCCTTTTTAGCTTCACCTTCAATGCTTATCCCTATAGAATAATTTATTTATTTATTTATTTATTTATTGCGATTTCTGCGCCGCCGACTCCCAAGGGCTCGCGGCGGCTCACATACTACTGGCTCAGCGCCAGAGAAACAGCATAGAAACATACAGCACAAGTAATACAACTTAAAAACAAATAATACAGTTAAAACAATTAAAACAGTTAAAATGGCAGATTAATGTCCCCCAGCTATTAGAAGACCTGACTCTGTGACTCCGTTCTATGGGTCTCTCCCTACAGATGTTCTGCTCCACTCCTCTCTCACCCTGGGTTTTTCACATTTTATTTATTTATTTATTTATTTTATTTAAAACTTTTGTGCCCCGACCTTCTCACCTCTCCCGAGGGACTCAGACCGGCCTTTGACCTTTCACACCTGGCCCCATCACTGTTTCTGTGTCTGAATGATTTCATTTTGTTGTATTATTTTATATTGTTTAGTGTATTTTTAAAACATGATTTTTTTCTTCTGTTTTGTGTGTTGTTTTGTATTATTTCATTGCAATGCACGGTTGGGCTTGGCCTCATGGAAGCCGCCCCGAGTCCCCGTTGGAGAGATGGTGGCGGGGTATAAATAAAGTTGTTTATTGTTATTATTGTTGTTGTTATTATTACAAAAGAGACGTTGGTTGCCATATAATGCAGTTTCAGAGTAAAATAGACTAACTTTATTGTCATTGTACATCAGGCACGGGCCAACTTGGGCCCTCCAGGTGGACTTCAACTCCCACAATTCCACACAATTCCTAACTATTCTATCTATAACAGCCTATAGACAGAGATTCAGGCATGGACCAACTGTTAGGAATGGTGGGAGTTGAAGTCCAAAACACCTGGAGGGAGGGAGGGCCCAAGTTGGCCCATGCCTGATGTACATCGTACAACAAAATTAAGTCCTGCCCCCAATATGCACTATGTGTGTGTGTGTGATGACAAAATAAACACACATCCTTCCACATTGTAATCAGTATTGCACAACTCCAATCCAGTGTAACTGCCTTGAACTGGATTATATGGCAGTGTAAACTCAGTTCAATGCAGTCTATTTGTATTCTAAAACTACATTATATGGCAGTCTGGATCCATCTTAAGCTAGCACCAACCTGCAATAGTAGGTCGGTGCTAGCAGATACTCAGCACACAACTCCAGGAACTATTTTAAGAGCCCAACACTCACGGATTATCCTACTCCCTTTAACTAGTAAAAGCTTCTGCTTTTAATAACATCCCTCTATTCTTAGTAATACTTTATATGGACTTTATTTGGATCTGGAATTGGTTAAGCCAGTCTCTCCCAACCTTTTTTGAGCCGCAGCACACTTTTAACATTAAAAAAATCTGCGGGCACACCACCAACCAAAATGACACAAAATGACACTCTGACACGGTAATACATATAGTTACTTGACCTTGAGTTTTGGAGTTGTAGTTCACCTACATCCAGAGAGCACTGTGGACTCAAACAATGATGGATCTGGACCAAACTTGGCAAGCAGGCCCCTCAGGCAGTAGACCAGGCCGAGGGCCACCACCAAGCCCAGGCTCCGGCCCAGGGTCCCACCGCCAGCCTCAGCCGCTCCCATTGCCACATGTAGCGGCTCACAGGCGAAAAGGGCGGCAGGGGAGAGGGAGAAGGCGGCAATTCCCCGTACCTGGTGCTGCTCTCCGCCATGACTCCGGCCCCTCGCTCGCTGAGGCCGCGTGGAGGAGGAGGAGCATGAGTGGTGGACGGGCTTCAGCCCCGCCCACTGAAGCCCGTCTACCACTCATGCTCCTCCCGCGCGGCCTCAGCAAGCGAGGGCGGGAGTCATGACTTCCGCCATGACTCTGGAGAGCGGCCCCAGGGATGGGGGGCCGCTGAAGCCCATCCACCGCCATGACTTCCACCATGACCTCTGGCCCCTCCGCTCGCTGAGGCCTCGCTGAGGAGGAGGAGGAGCATGAGTGGTGGACGGGCTTCAGCCCCGCCCACTGAAGCCTGTCCACCGCTCATGCTCCTCCTCCGCGCGGCCTCAGCGAGTGAGGGGCCGGAGTCATGGAGGAGAGCGGTGCCGGGGACAGGGGCCACTCTCCGCCCTGATTCCCGCCATGGCTCAATCAGGCACAAGCAAGCTTCTGCCGCTGGGAAGGGGGCGGGGCCCGAGCGACATCACCCTTCCCTCCTCCCTCCCTCGATTGGAGGTTGCCTGGGGAAACGGCCAAAGGAGGTGGTGCCCCGGCCCCTTCTTCTTTTCCTTCGCCGCCGCCCGGCCCTTCCTCCTCCTCCTCCCCCAAGCAGCAGGAGTTCGGCAGGAGGAGGGGGGAAGGAAGGGGGGCAGAGAGCTTTTCTCGCGGCACAGCAGGAGGTCCGTCACAGCGGTTGGGAAACACTGGGTTAAGCGGACAAACCCCGAGGGTGATTCTCCCCAGGGCTTCCTCCTCTTCCTCCTGGAAAGAAGGGAGGAGCAGAGTGCCATCCGCAGGGCTCCCTCCCGGGCATCCCGGTCCTGCTCAGGATCTTCATTCATTACGAAGGTGAGAAGGAAGGATCACCAAGTTTGCAGGCGGGACCAAATGGGGAGGGAGAGCCAAGACTCCAGAAGACAGGAGCAGAATTCAGAAAGATCTTCACAGATGAGAGAGAGGATGGGCCAAAACGAACACAAGGAAGTTCAACAGGGGGGAATGCAAGAGACTCCACTTAGGCCGGAAAAGGGAAATGCAAAGGGACAGATAATGGGGGACGATGCCTGGCTCAAGAGCAGGACGCGTGGAAAAGATCTTGCAGTCCTCGTGGACAACAAGCTAAACATGAGCCAACAATGTGATGCGGGGGCAAAAAAAGCCAATGGGGTTTGCCCTGCATCAAGAGGAATCTAGTGTCTAGGTCCTGGGTTCTATTCTGGCTTGGTTAGGCCAGTGTTTCCCAACCAGTGTGCCGTGGCACACTAGTATGCCGTGAGCGATCATCAGGTGTGCCGTGGGAAATGGGAACCTCCAGTACCCGTTTTTTCCCCCTCCTGCCGAACACTTTTTCTTCTCCACTCGGGCTCCCTTCTTCCAAGCCTCGCTCTGCTCGCTTTGCCTCGCTTTGCTCGCGGTGCCGCTTCTGCAGGAGGGGGGAGGGAGGAAGACGTGACCCGTGAGGGCGCTACTGCGAAGACTCGCCCCACGTCTTCCTCCCTCCCCTCCACAGTGCTCTCTGGATATAGGTGAACTACAACTCCAAAACTCAATGTCAATGCCCACCAAACTCTTATAGTATTTTCTCTTGGTTATGGGAGTTCTGTGTGGGAAGTTTGATTTCATTCCATCACTGGTAGAGTTCAGAATGCTCTTTGATTGCGGGTGAACTATAACTCCCAGTTGTTGAGCAAGACCTTTGTGTGTGTCTTTCTGCCATTCCTGCCAGGATATCTCTGTTGTGTCCATCGAAACAGGCCCAGGTTTCACACTGAGTGTACCAATACATTTAAAAACATATTAACTATATGTATGACTGCGTTAGAGTGTCATTTTGTGTCATTTTGGTTGGTGGTGTGCCCCAGGATTTTGCAAATGTAAAAAATGTGCCGCGGCTCAAAAAAGGCTGAAAAACACTGGGTTAGGCCACACCTGGAATCACCCTGTGTCCAGTTCTGGGCACCGCAATTGAAGGGAGATGTTGACTCTAAGCTGGAATGTGTCCTGAGGAGGGCGACTCAAAGGATCCAGGGTCTGGAGAACAAGCCCTGAGAGGAGCGGCTTCAAGAGCTGCTGGGCATGTTGAGCCTGCAGAAGAGAAGGCTGAGAGGAGACATGATGAGGGCCATGGATAAATATGTGAGGGGAAGTCATAGCGAGGAGGAGGGAGCAGGCTTCCTTTCTGTCCTGGAGAGTAGGACACAATGGAGCAATGGCTTCAAACTACAGGAAATGAAGGAGATTCCACTTGAACAGGAGGAAGAACTTCTTAACTGCGAGAGCCATTCAGCAGTGGAACTCTCTGCCCCAGAGTATGGTGGAGTCGCCTTCTTTGGAGGCTTTTAAACATAGTCTGGATGGCCATCTGTCGGGGGTGCTTTGAATGCAATTTTCTTGCTTCTTGGCAGTTGGTTGGACTGGATGGCCCACGAGGTCTCTTCCAACTCTAGGATCCTAGGATTCCATGGTTTATATTCAAGTCTATCTCCCCGAGGAGACTCAGAGCAGGTTACAGTACACACATATATAGGCAAACGTTCAATGCATTTCACACAGTGAGCAATGACATAAAACACACAAACAAAGGCAAAGGTTTCCCTTTCCATCTCCGATGTCTGGAGGCGATGCTCAAACCTGGCCACCAGGAGGTGCTCTTGTTCCATTTTTCCAGAGACATCTCCAATCTAGTTGCCGGCATGCCTGCATGGGGTGTCCTTTTACCTTCCAGCTGAGGAAGTACCTATTGATCTACTTGCATTACATGTTTTCGAACTGCTAGGTTGGCAGAAGCTAGGGCCGACAGTCAGGAGCTCTTCCCAACTTGTGGCTTCAAACTGCTAACCCTCCAGCCAGCAGGTTTTCTGCAGCTAGCGGTTTAATCTGCTGCGCGACCACAGCCCCATCTCGAAGGATCACTGAGCTCCATCCTTTTTGAAATGTATGCATGCAAATAACATAAATCCAATGCGACAGAAGCTGGTTTGGGATCTTCTTCAGCTCTCCTTCTTGCCTTGAGAGCACCCTTTGGGCGCCCCTGGAGACGTGGCACGCTACACAAACGTGTAATCTGCGTACCGCTTGAGCCGCCACCGTTTTCCTTCCATCTTGGAGCATAAACCATTCTCACTGCAGTTGTCATATATTGCAATAATCTTCCAAATTTTCAGGCCGTTGGTATAAGTATGGTATAAGGCCAAGCTCAAACCTTCAAATGCAGGGTACACACAACCAAAGCCCTCCCGACAGATGGCCATCCAGGTTTGTGGAAACCTTCCCTTCAAAAAGGAGGCGCCAGCAGATCCCCAGGTGCTTCCTATTCCACTGGAGTTGAGGGCATCCTCAAGACCACCCAATCCAACTCCCTTTCCGTCAAACCGGAAGACACAATCCAAGATCTGCCCATGCCTGATCTACACTGTAGAAGGGATGCACTTTGACCCCGCTTGAACATGCTGTGGGATTATGGGAGTTGTAGTTTACTGCGGGCACTAGCACTCTTTGGCAGGGAAGGCTCCAGACCCGGCGAGAATACAACCTAATTATGCTATAGCAGTAAGTCATGGCGCTGAAAGAGATGCCAAAGCAATGTGAAGGGCTGGCCCTGTCTGTGCCTGCCTCGGGTGGCTCAGCCTCTTGGGTCGACGCCAACCCTCGTCTGCACTGCCTGTTCCAGCAGAGACACTCATTTCTGGTGACAACCGGGTGGGCGGGTGGATGGCCCGGCCCTCTCTCCCTTTGGGGCCCTGCAGCATGGAGTCACCTGCTGCGTGGATGGCGCCTTGATGCCTGGCAGAAAGCGGGTTGGACTGGATGACCTTTGGGGGTCCCTTCCAACTCTGGCATTGCTTGATTCTGTGCGATTTCTTAGGAGGGAGGGGGACCCTTCTCTTGATGAATCTATAGCAGGCCTGGACCAACTCCGGCCCTTCCTCCAGGTGTTTTGGACTTCAACCCACACAATTCCTAACAGCCAGGGGTATTCTCGCCCTGCTTCTTGTCTTTGACTTTTGCTGTCTCAATGTTTCACTTCCTCTTCCCTTTCTACAGACCTCGTCACACTAGAGCAGAGTTTCCCAACCTTTTTGGAGCCGCGGCATACTTTTTACACTTGCAAAATCCTGGGGCACACCACCAACCAAAATGACACAAAATGACACTCTAACACAGTCATACATATAGTTAATATGTTTTTAAATGTATTTATACTCTCAGTGTGAAACCTGGGCCTGTTTCGATGAACTCAACATAGATATCCTGGCAGGAATGGCAGAAAGGCACAAACTTCCCACACAGAACTCCCATCACCAAGAGAAAATGCTATAAGACTTTGGTGGGCATTGACCTTGGGTTTTGGAGTTGTAGTTCACCTATATCCAGAGAGGACTGTGGACTCAAACAATGTTGGATCAGGACCAAACTTGGCATGAATACTCAATATGCCCAAATGCAAACACAGATGGAGTTCAGGGGAAATAGACCTTGACATTTGGGAGTTGTAGTTGCTGGGATTTATAGTTCCCTTACAATCAAAGAGCATTCTGAACCCCACCAGTGATAGAACTGGGCCAAACTTCCCACACAGAAGCCCCAGGAGGCAAGAGGAGGTCTCTACTCGGGGAAAGGGCGGCGGGCCTTCCCAATGCATGGAGAGGGAGAGACCAAGTAGACAACGGGTGGGGAGGGGGGTGGTTGCAATTTTGTGCCTTTATCGAGATAGGTTTCTTAGGGTTTTTATACTTCAACACACTAGACTCCCCCCCTTCCTGGAGGTTCCAATTTCCCACGGCACACCTGATGATCGCTCACGGCACATTAGTGTGCCCCGACACACTGGTTGGGAAACACCGCACTTTTAATTTGGTTGCTGCCTCCTATAGGATTCTGGGGTTTGTAGTTTAGGGGGGGCCTTTAACAGCCTCTCTAAACTACAAACCCCAGAATTCTGCAGGAGGCAAAAACAGGCCCTGAAGTGGATTCATTCTCTAGGGTGAAGAAGTAGTAAATCTTATTTTTTCCATATTAATGATACAACAGAGGCTGGATGGCCATCTGTCGGCAGGGCTTTGGTAGTGTGTTCCCTGCATTTGAATGTTTGAGCTTTGGAAGATTGTTGCAATACAGAAGCAGCTCTGCTTTGCAACAGCTGCAGAGCCGTTTGGGCTGGAAGTCAGCCTGAAGAAAACGGAAGTCCTCTACCAGCCCGCACCACAGGAAGAACACCATCACCCCCACGTCAGCATAGGCCAATCTGTGCTTAAGTCCGTTCAGCAGTTCACCTCCCTGGGAAGCACCATCTCTTCAGACGCCAAGATTGATAAAGAGATAGATCACAGATTAGCAAAGGCATAGAGTGCATTCGGAAGGCTTCACAAAAGAGTCTGGAGCAACAAGCACCTGAGGCAAAGCACCAAAATTAGTGTGTACAGAGCTATCGCACTGTCAGTTCTCCTCTATGGGTCTGAAACATGGGTCACCTGTCGCCAACACCTACGACTCCTCAAACGCTTTCATCAGCGCTGTCTTCGCACAATCCTAAATATACACTGGACCGACTATGTGACTAATGTTGCTGTCCTTGAGCAAGCAGGGACCACCAGCATTGAGGCCATGCTATTGAGAACACAGCTGCGCTGGGCAGGGCATGTCTCTAGGATGGAGGACCACCGCCTCCCAAAGATACTACTCTATGATGAACTCACCATGGGTCAGCGCAAGAGAGGCACCCCAAAGAAGAGAGATAAGGACTCCCTGAAACAACATCTCAGGCTGGGCCAGATTGATCACCAACAACGGTCCACCCTGGCCTCACATCGGGAGGCATGGAGATGCACTATCCACAATGCTGCGGCCTCTTTCGAGAAGTCACACCAAACGAGTCTCAAAGAGAAACGACAACACAGAAAGAACCGCAACTTGGAAACAACATCACCCAAGGAGACTTTCTGCTGTGCTTGCTGCAACTGGACTTGCCTATCTCAGATTGGCCTCCTTAGTCATCTACATGCTTGTAAAAAGTGTGGGATGAGTCCTTCCTAAGAATCTTCGTTCGCGAAGAAAAGCCAAGATTGCAATATATGACAGCTGCAGCGAGAATGGTTGATGCTCAGAGATGGAAGGCAAGGGGGCTCTCAAGGCACGAAGGGGAGCTGAGCAGGATCTCAGAACCGGCTTGTTGTTCTCGCCTGTCTGAAGGGGGTTGGATTGGATGGCCCTTGGGGGTCCCTTCCAAGTGCAGGGTCCTATGATCCAGAATGGCAAGCTGGCCTCGCATGGAAAAACGAAGCCTAGAATCACAGTCCTAGGATGGGAGGAGGAGACCCCTTCTCTCCGTGGCAACCACTGGGCCCGGCCAGGTGTGGGAGTGGCCTGGGAAGACCTCTGTTTCACCTTGGGCAGGTGGGAGGGAGGGAGGGCCCACAAAAGCTATGGCCAGGTGGGCAGGGAGCATTTCCCCAAATGTATTGATTTATCATACATTTACTTGGGGGGGGGGGGCTGGGGGGGACAAGGAAAAAGTTGGGGATAATAGATTAGTTATTGGCTATGTCCTTCTCTTTCTTTTCTCCCTAGGCCCCCCTCACCATGGAGACCCCCATCACTGGAGCTACACAGGTAAAGACCCGCCACCCAATTGTCCTGTTGGTTTCCCCGACTCGACCCCTGACCCCTTCAATGTGAGTGTGCCCTCTTCCTACAGACAAGGCCAATTGGAGCTCCGCCTTCCCCTTCTGTGGGGGGCACCTGCAGTCCCCCATCAACATTGAAACAGGAGCGGCCATCTTCAGCCCCCAATTGACCCCCATCCTGCTCTCCGGCTATGACCTGCCATCCGAAATGCAACTGCAGCTGAAGAACAATGGGCACACAAGTGAGTTGGGTGTGTGTGTGTGAGTGTGTGTGAGTGTGTGTGTCCTTCTCCCATGCCTCTCCCTGTTGCTCTTTGCAAATAGGTTTAAGACGAAAGACAAATACAGAGGCTGGATGGCCATCTGCCGGGACACTTTTGATTGTGTTCTCCTGGATGGACGAAAGGGGCTTGGGCTGGATAATCGCTCTCGGGGTCTCTTCCCACTCTAGGATTCTATGGAAAGGCCAAGCCTGCCATGGAGATGGCATTCTCTGGGGGTCTTCCCCAGCCCCCTTCTCTTCCTATTGTGCCAGGAATGGCTTCTAACTGAGAATTATGGGGACAGGGTGTGTGTGGGGGTGAGGGGTGGGGGGTGCAATCTCTCCATCTTTCATGCCGAGGGGTTTTCCTCCAGTCGGTGTCCTTCACAACCTCCCTGCTAAAAGAGGTACCTATTTTACCTTATCGACTCACCTTTCTCCTTTCGACCTGTTAGTTGGGCAGGTGTAGTTAGTTCGCCCTGGGCTCGAACTGTTAACTTTCCGATAGGCAGGATTTTTCTTGCAGCAGCAGCAGTTTAGCCTGCTGTGCTCAGCCCGGTTACCGTTTTGAAATGCAGTGGGCCCTTGGTATTTATAGTTTGGTGAGGCGCCATAACGGTTTGGCAGAGAAGGCAAAAGGCCACGTTGAACTAGATCTCCCATGATTCTATAGCATTAAGCCGTGGCAGTTCAAGTGGGGCCAAACTGCATTCATTCTACAGGGTTCGCGCTCTCCCGATTGGCTCTCTAGCAGGGGGTCCTGACATTGCGGCCTGCCCTCCGTATCTGGCCTGCCAAGATTGTTTTACTGCCCCCACCACCATCGTTCACTCCTACGCCCCACTCATACCATTGCCATTCACAGAGAGAAAGAAGGGAGGGAAAGAAGGAGAAAAGGAAGGAAAGAGGGAAGGGAGAAAAGGAAGGATGAAAGGAAGAAGAAAGGGAAGAGAGGGAGAAAGAAAGGAGGAATGGGAAAAAGGAAGAAGGAATGAAGGAAGGAAAAAGACAGGGAAGGAGGGGAGGAGGAGGGGAGAAGAGGAAAAGGAAGGAAGGAAGGAAGATAGGGATGGAGGAGGGGGAAGGCTGGAGGAAGGAAGGAAGGAGAATGGGAAGGAAGCAAAACAAGGAGATAAAGTAGGCACTAGGTCTGTGCAATCCATGGTTCTAAAGTACTTACAAAATGAAAGTTCTGGTGGTGAACACTAGGTGGCGATGGTGCTTTGCTTCTACAGTGCTGCTAAAGTTCTGGTGGTGAACACTAGGTGGCGCTGGTGCTTTGCTTCTACAGTGTTGCTAAAGTTCTGGTGTGAACACTGGGTGGCGCTGGTCCTTTCCTTCTACAGTGTTGCTAAAGTTCTGGTGGTGAACACTAGGTGGCACTGGTGCTTTGCTTCTACAGTGCTGCTAAAGTTCTGGTGGTGAACACTAGGTGGTGCTGGTGCTTTGCTTCTACAGTGTTGCTAAAGTTCTGGTGTGAACACGAGGTGGCGCTGGTCCTTTCCTTCTACAGTGTTGCTAAAGTTCTGGTGGTGAACACTAGGTGGTGCTGGTGCTTTGCTTCTACAGTGTTGCTAAAGTTCTGGTGGTGAACACTAGGTGGCGCTGGTGCTTTGCTTCTACAGTGTTGCTAAAGTTCTGGTGTGAACACTGGGTGGCGCTGGTCCTTTCCTTCTACAGTGTTGCTAAAGTTCTGGTGGTGAACACTAGGTGGCACTGGTGCTTTGCTTCTACAGTGCTGCTAAAGTTCTGGTGGTGAACACTAGGTGGTGCTGGTGCTTTGCTTCTACAGTGTTGCTAAAGTTCTGGGGTGAACACGAGGTGGCGCTGGTCCTTTCCTTCTACAGTGTTGCTAAAGTTCTGGTGGTGAACACTAGGTGGTGCTGGTGCTTTGCTTCTACAGTGTTGCTAAAGTTCTGGTGGTGAACACTAGGTGGTGCTGGTGCTTTGCTTCTACAGTGTTGCTAAAGTTCTGGTGGTGAACACTAGGTGGTGCTGGTGCTTTGCTTCTACAGTGTTGCTAAAGTTCTGGTGGTGAACACTAGGTGGTGCTGGTGCTTTCCTTCTACAGTGTTGCTAAAGTTCTGGTGGTGAACGCTAGGTGGTGCTGGTGCTTTGCTTTTACAGTGTTGCTAAAGTTCTGGTGGTGAACGCTAGGTGGTGCTGGTGCTTTCCTTCTACAGTGTTGCTAAAGTTCTGGTGGTGAACACTAGGTGGTGCTGGTGCTTTGCTTCTACAGTGTTGCTAAAGTTCTGGTGGTGAACACTAGGTGGTGCTGGTGCTTTCCTTCTACAGTGTTGCTAAAGTTCTGGTGGTGAACACTAGGTGGCGCTGGTGCTTTGCTTTTTACAGTGTTGCTAAAGTTCTGGTGGTGAACACTAGGTGGTGCTGGTCCTTTGCTTCTACAGTGTTGCTAAAGTTCTGGTGGTGAACACTAGGTGGCGCTGGTGCTTTCCTTCTACAGTGTTGCTAAAGTTCTGGTGGTGAACACTAGGTGGCGCTGGTGTTTTCCTTCTACAGTGTTGCTAAAGTTCTGGTGGTGAACACTAGGTGGCGCTGGTGCTTTGCTTCTACAGTGTTGCTAAAGTTCTGGTGGTGAACACTAGGTGGCACTGGTCCTTTCCTTCTACAGTGTTGCTAAAGTTCTGGTGGTGAACACTAGGTGGCACTGGTCCTTTCCTTCTACAGTGTTGCTAAAGTTCTGGTTGTGAACAGTAGGTGGCCCTGGTGCTTTGCTTCTACAGTGTTGCTAAAGTTCTGGTGGTGAACACTAGGTGGTGCTGGTGCTTTCCTTCTACAGTGTTGCTAAAGTTCTGGTGGTGAACACTAGGTGGCGCTGGTGCTTTGCTTTTACAGTGTTGCTAAAGTTCTGGTGGTGAATATTCCAGAACTCTAACAAAACTTTCAAAATTTCTTTATAAATGGCAGTTCCTAATTGGTTCTGCCTTAAAAATCACCAATAATGAAGTTTTGAAAGTTTTGTTAGAGTTCTGAAATTTTCACCACCCGAACTTTAGCAACACTGTAGAAGCAAAGCACCAGTGCCACCTAGTGTTCACCACCAGAACTTTAGTTTTGTAAGTTTTTTAGAACCATTTTGAACCATGGATTGCCCAGGCCTAGTAGGTACTAGGAAAAATATAGAGAAGGAATTCAACACTGCAGTTTGGACCTCTGACTGTGGCTCAGAACCCACGGGTTGATTTTAGCCAAGTCACACACTCTCAGCCTCAGGGGAAGGCAAGGTTTTGAGGGGCCCTGCTCTATAAAGTATTCCTTCCACCTCTCCGCCGCCCCGCTTTCCCTTGCAGTCGTGCTGGACCTGCCCAGGAACCTGTCTGTGTCCGGAGGGGGCTTCCCTTTCCCCTACCAAGCGGCCCAGCTGCACCTGCACTGGGGGTCCCAGCCCAGCCTGGGGGGCTCTGAACACACCGTGGATGGGCACCGCTTCGCCGGGGAGGTCAGTCCGCCTTTCATACTGCTCTCACCGATTTACATGAGCCGTTTCAATGAGGGAAGGTGGCGTGTGGCATTTCAGACCCCAAACCCTTGGTCAGATCACAGAAAGGCCTAATGTCTGCAGGCCTACACATATATTCACACACACACACACACACACACACACACACACACACACACATGCTGCTTGCTAGGATCACACAAGTGGAAGGACTTTGAGGGCATCTAGTCCAGCCCTCCCGTTCTTCTGAGGTTCTTTAAGCAACCTGTGTCCGTGTAGGGCAAAAAAGGTCGGTTGCAGAGTGGACTCCCCCTGAAGGCCAGTGGCCAGCATCCAGGGGGACCCCTGGGGGGAAGGGTCATGCCCCCCAGGTGGGCTTCAAACACACAAAAGGCTGTACACTTAAGGGGTAAATTCACTTGGGCTACTTGAACATCTATTTCCACCCAATAAATGATCCAAAGTCAACGATATAAGTCAACATTCAATTCTCATAGTCAATGTTAATACAAGATATGCGTTGGATACAGACCAACATTCATTATAATCATTCAAACACAACACTTAACATGTAATAAACTATAAGGTTCAAAAGTCCATCTCAGTTCCACACTTGAAATCAACTACGTTGTAGCTAGGCGCTTCCTTCGTGAGGAGCACTATTCAAAAAGCCTGTAACACAGTTGGGAGTTGTGGGAGTTGCAGTCCAAAACACCTGGAGGGAGGTCCAAAGTTTGGCCATGTTTGTGCTTCATGCTCCCATGCTGGAATGTCACAGGCACAGCCGGTTGCCCCGTTCTGCTGTGCTTCAAGTGTCCACCCACCACTCTTGCCCAGGATCTTCCATTCGCCCAGTTCAGGCCAAAGGGAAGGGCACAAGGATCGAGAGGGTGGGCAGGGTGTGCCATGGGAGGGGGGCTTTGGGGCGCCCACAGAGATGCCCACTCTCTCGCCCTGCTTCCAGCTCCACGTGGTCCACTACGACTCCCGCTTCGGCAGCATCAAGGAGGCGGCCAAGGAGCCCGGCGGGCTGGCGGTGCTGGCCGCCTTTCTCGAGGTGAGGAGGCTACCGGTGGGGTCTCTGGGGAGGGGGTATCGGGATTCAACCTCACACTGCTCATGCCTGTAGTCCTCAATGAGAAGCAGATAGGCACCTCCCTCATTCCTTTCTCCTCCCATCCCAGGCCCGGATTACCCATAAGGCCAACGAGGCCCTGGCCTAGGGGTGCAAGCGGGGGGGGGGCGCAGATCATGGACCTCCCCCCCTCCTCCTCCTCTGGTTGCTGCTAATGATTCCCAGTAAGATTGGCGGCGCTTCGCCAAATATATTGAAACAAAAATATACATTGAAACAAAACCGCAACGCGCGGCATGATATCTCTCTCTCTCTCTCTCTCTCAGGGGAGAGCAGGGGGAGAGCGCTGCGAGGGGACGGGGGAGGAGGGAATGGCGCCCCCCCTTGCCATCGCCCCCGCCCCCTTGTCAAGGAAGGAGGGCGTGAGTAGGAGGAAGGGAAGCCCCGCCCCCGGGGCCGCTGCCGGGCATGCGCATGCGGCAGGAGGGCGTGAGCAAGCACCTCTGCCTCCTTCCCCAATGTTCCAGCAGCGGCCCCGGGGGCTTCCCTTCCTTCCTCCTCCTCCTCGCCCTCAGCATCCTGGGCAACTGCTGCCCCGAAGGCGGGAGCCAGGCCCGCGTGCGCCAGCTGGGAGGCATCCCACACCCCTCTGTGAGAGAGGAGAGGCAGGCGGAAAGAAGGAATGTGTGTGTGTGTGTGTGGGGGGGTTCCGGTAGAGGTTGGTTTGGGGCATAATTCCAAAATGTGGCCTAGGCCGCCAAAAGGGGTTAATCCGGGCCTGTCCCATCCTAATTGATGACCTAGAATGGAACCGCTTCAGGATGTGTGTTGCTTTGCTTTAAGACCTCCTGGTCATTCCTTCCGTCCTTCACCTCCCTTTCCTTCAGATCTTTTCAGCCTGTGTCCCTCTCTAGTTTGTGTGTGAATGGGAAAACATGAGGAAGAACTTCCTGGCTGTGAGAGCTGTTCAGCAGTGGAACTCTCTGCCCCTTGTGGAGTGTGGTGGAGGCTCCTTCTTTGGAGGCTTTTAAGCAGAGGCTGGGTGGCCATCTGTCGGGGGTGCTTTGAATGCAATTGTCCTGCTTCTTGGCAGAATGGGGTTGGGCTGGACGATGGCCCACCAGGTCTCTTCCAACTCTCGGATTCTAGGATCGAACTCTGCATCGCGCTTTCCCTCTAAGAGCAAGAGTTCTTGACAGACCCACAACTGTATTCCTTTCACTTCCCGCGAGCCGAATGCTCTGCCGTGTGTTCTTTTTGTATTTTGAAGCACTTTGCTGTTTTGTGGGAATTTTCCAGGTGGGCTCCGAGGAGAACGCACCTTACCAGCACATCCTGGAGCACCTGGGCGCGATCCAGGAGGAAGGTGAGGCATGGACGGGGGGGGCATCTTAGGAAAGGGGAAACTTGTACTATTGCATCACAATGAAGTTTTGAGAAAGTTAAAGAAAGAAAGGAGGCAGACTGGATCAGGCCACACTTTGGAATTACGCCCCCCACACACACAAAAGCCACTCAGACCCACACTTGGCTGTCTTTCGCCATGGTGCCTCCAGAGCAGAAGAAAAAGGCAAGAAGGCACCATCCCGCCACCTCCAAGGTCCCCATGCATTCCCACCGGCTGGAAAGCTCCGCTATGCTCTGAAGGTCTCCACGGGAGTTGGGAGGCTTGGGGAGAGCGCAGCGGGTGCAAACTCGCTCCAAATGCGCACACGAGAGAGAGAGAGAGAGAGTGCACGAGAGAGAGAATGCGAGAGAGAGAGAGAGCGCAAGAGAGCGAGAGAGAGCGAGAGCGCGCACAAGAGGAGAGAGAGCAAGAGAGAGAGAGCAAGAGAGAGAGTGCACAAGAGAACAAGAGAGAGAGAGCGCGCACAAGAAAGCGAGAGAGAAAGAGAAAGAGAGAGAGAGCAGAGACTTTGCTGGGAGAAGGAGCTAGGAGCGGCATGAGAAAGGGGAAAGAGGGGCACTGACCAGTTTTTTTTGGTCCATGATCTGCGCCCCCCCCCCAGCGTGCGCCCCTAGGCCAAGGCCTTGTTGGCCTTATGGGTAATCCGGGCATGGACTGGATCACCCACCAGGTCTTTTCCAACCCTAGGATTCTCCGATTCTACCTGGTGGCACATGGGAGGCTGCAATTGCATTTTGCCTTCTGCTTGGATTTTTGGGAGGATTTCCCAGCCCTTGGGTCCCCCCAAGAGTCAGGATACAAGGCAATGGGGTGCCTTTTGTGTGTCCCCTCAGCCCCTCTTGCAGGGGGCACTATCGGCTTCCTCTTCTCGGGGTCTTTCCCCCCCAAAACGCACTTGCCCACTTTTCCTTTCCAGGGGAGGAGACGCTGGTGGGGGGCTTTGACGTGGCCCAGCTGCTGCCCGCAGACCTGGGGCGCTACTTCCGCTACAACGGCTCGCTGACCACCCCGCCCTGCTTCCAGACCGTCAACTGGACCATCTTCAACCAGACCCTCCGCCTCTCCCCACAGCAGGTCTCTGGGGGAAGCGGGGTCCTGCCCAAAGGGGGGGGGGAGATAGGGGCCCCTGCCCTGGTTTGCTCTCCCCACACAGAAGCCTCCCTTGAGGCCCCTCTGGATGACCTCTGGCGCCCTTCTCCCCCAGATCTCGGTGCTGGAGGACACCCTCCGGGGCGACGGAGACCACCCCCTCCATGGCAACTTCCGCCTCCCGCAGGACCCCTACAACCGGACCGTCCTGGCCAGCTTCCTCGGGGGTCACTCCGCCAGAAGGGCCCCACTGCCCGGTAAGACTGACTGACTGACTGACTGCCTTCCTTCCTCCTCTCTCTTTTCCTTCTTCTATTATTCCTTCCCGTTTTCCTTCCTTCCTTTTTTCTTCCTTCTTCCCTTCCTCCCGCCCTGAATATGAGGCACGAGCTGGTCCTTCCCTCCTTCTTTTCTTCCTCTCTCCCTTCTTACCTTCTTGGATATAAAATGGGAATCCAGCATTCGCTATTATTATTATTATTACCCCCCCCCAAATATTGACTCGAGTCTAATGCGCCATCGAATCTAATGCTCACCTCAATTTTTAATAACCTGAAACCAAAGCTTGTATTTGCTGTTGAATGTAATGTGCGGCCGCAAAAAAAAAAAAAAAAGGGCGCACTCCTTTGTCATTTGGCTCCAAAAGGTGTGCATCACAGTTGCTGTACATTTAGAATTCCTTCTCTAAAAACAAACATGGAAATGGGGGAAAAGTCCTTGCGGTGCATCTATGCGCGCCTGTGCTACAGAATGAACCCACCCTCCACCCTGCCATGGCTCGATGGTATGAAATCATGTAGTTTTACAAAGTTGGGAGCTTTCTCTACCAAAGGATAGAGAGACAGGGCCTTCTCGGTGGTGGCCCCTCAACTGTGGAACTCCCTTCCTGGTGACATGAGATCAGCCTCCTCATGTATTTATAATGCGTTGTATTCCTGTTTTGATGTGGCATCGAAGTGTGCCAAGTTGTAAGTCGCTCCAAGTTCCCCTTGGGTAAGATAGGACGGGAAAGAAACAAGGGTGCGGATGCCTCACCAAACTACAAATCCCAGGGTTGGAGAGCACTGAGCCATAGCCATTACATTTGAGGTAACGTCCCTCAAAGAGGAGCTCCGGAAGCAGCTTCCCCTTTTGCTTTGGCTCCGCACGAAGGTGACCATACGATGCCAATCTAATGTGCATCCAAACTGCGGTGATGGTAGGACATGAATCTCATGCGCCCCCCAAATGTTGAAATGCAAAGAGACAGAATGGGGGGGGGGGGGCGATGACGCCTGGCGCAAGAGCAGGACGTGTGGAAAGGATCTCAGAGTCCTCCTCGTGGGCAGGAAGGGGAGCATGAGCCAGGAATGTCATGCGGCAGCAAAAAAAAGCCAATGGGATTTTGGCACGCATCAAGAGGAGCCTAGCGTCTAGACCAGTGGGGCTCAACCCATTGAACTGGCTGGGATTTCTGGGAGTTGTAGGCCAAAGCACCTGGGGACCCACAGGCTGAGAACCACTGACCTAGATCCAGGGAAGTCATGCTCCCCATGCTCTATCCTGCCTTGCTCAGACCACTTGACCTGGAATCACACTGTGTCCAATTCCGGGCACTGCAATTGGAGGGAGATGTTGAGTTTAAGCTGGAATACTGTGTCCAGAGGGAGACTCAAAGGATCAAGGGTCTGGAGAACAAGCCCTATGAGGAGCGGCTTAAAGAGCTGGGCATGCTTAGCCTGCAGAAGGGAAGGCGGAGAGGGGGCATGCTGAGGGCCATGTATAAATATGCAAGGAAGGGGAAGCTATGCAGAGAAGGACGCAAGCTTGTTTTCCGCTGCCCTGGAGACTAGGACGCAATGGAGCCATCTCCCTCTGGCCCTCTGCTGCAGGTGTGGGAGCTCCCCCTAGCAGCCCGGAGACCCCCGAGAAGCCCCCAGAGGAGGAAGGCGGTGGAGCGGCCTCAGGACAAGGCAAGGGCCCTTTCCCTTCACAGACCCCCCCCCCTTTGGGGCTCCTCTTGTTGCCTGCGGCCACTGAGTACAACCAAGGCCACTGGAGGAGGGTGCAAGGGCTGCTGGGGCCACTCCTGGGCACCTAATGGTTTTGATGCCACGGGGGAGAATGCACTGAATGTCCTTTGCTCTCATTTGCAGGTGGAGAGCAACCCCACAGCCCCCCGGAAGATGCATCAGGAGGAGACCCTGGCCCAGTGCCGCCCGAAGATGGTACAGTGATGCAAGGGGTTTTTCCACCCCCCCCCCCAGTTTACTCAGTGGCTGCAGTTGAGATCTGAGCAGCGAGGGGTGTGTGTGCCTGTCAGGCGCTATTTGACCCGTTAGGCTGTTAGGAATTGTGGGAGTTGGAGTCGAAAACACCCAGAGGACCAAACTTTGCCCATGGCTGCTCTAAATTCTCTAAGTGTTCAAGAGGTACCTGCTTTTATACTCATGCACATGATGCAATCATGCTCACCTTTTCGTGCTTTGTTTCCTGACGCAAGCACACATTTCCGGTTGCACCAGGCACTTAGTCACCCTCACTCACCTGGATAAGCCGCCTTGATATTGTATCTAAACCTAATCGGTTCTCCCTCCGGAGGGGCTCTCCCTCCACCCCCCCTGCTTTGGTCAAGACAATGTGTTTGATGATAAACCTTTGGGCAGAGCCTTCCTTTTCCCAGGAGCCTCTCTTTGCTGCCAAGATCGGTTTGGGGTTGCACTCCACTGTTTTTGAAACATGAGATTTGGAAATCTCCTTCCCGAAGGCAGCCAGTGGAGTGGGAGGGAAAGAGAGGCCGATCTCAGCCACCCTCCTCCCCCAGATGCCCAAGGAAAGGGAGAAGCATCAAAGGGACCAACCTGCATTGGTTCTCAATGGTTCTAAAGTACTTACAAAACTAAAGTTCTGGTGGTGAACACTAGGTGGTGCTGGTGCTTTGCTTCTACAGTGTTGCTAAAGTTCTGGTGGTGAACACTAGGTGGTGAGGTGCTTTGCTTCTACAGTGTTGCTAAAGTTCCGGTGGTGAACACTAGGTGGCGCTGGTGCTTTGCTTCCACAGTGTTGCTAAAGTTCCGGTGGTGAACACTAGGTGGTGCTGGTGCTTTGCTTCTACAGTATTGCTAAAGATCTGGGGGTGAGCATTTCAGAACTCTAACAAAACTTTCAAAACTTCATTATTTTTATGACAGAACCAATTAGGAACGGCCATTTATAAAGAAATGTTGAAAGTTTTGTTAGAGTTCTGAAATTTTCACCACCAGAACTTTAGCAACAATGTAGAAGCAAAGCACCAGCGCCACCTAGTGTTCACCACCAGGACTTTAGTTTTGTAAGTACTTTAGAACCATGGATTGCCCATGCCTACTGCATAGAGTCTAGACAATAGGTGAAGGTATCTGCAGAAAGGTAGCCTGGCCCCTGTTGCCTGGAGGCACCTTCTGTTTGGGAGGTGTTAACAGGCTCTTGATTGCATGCACTCTGGAGTTCCCCTGTTTCTGAGTAATGTTCCTTATTTGCTGTCCTGATTTCAGAGTTTCTTAAATACTGGTAGCCAGATTTTGTTCATTTCCTCCTTTCTGTTGCTTGTGGATTTCAATGGCTTCTCTGTGGTCTGACGTGGTGGTTGTGATTATTGGAGAACTTCTGTGTCCTCCAATCATCTGCTGGGCCCAGGTTGGCTCACCAGGTGCTCTGCTATGGTTGACTTCTCTGGCTGAGTGAGTCCGCAGTGCCTTTCATGTTCCTTGACTTGTGTTTGAGCAATGATTCTGCGGATGTAGACTTGTCCACAGCTGCATGGTATACGGTAGACTCCTGCAGAGGAGAAAGGATCCCTGTTTTCTGCTGCCCTGGAGACCAGGACGCAACGGAGCAATGCCTTCGAATGACAAGAAAGGAGATTCCACCTGAACGTGAGGAAGAACTTCCTGTGAGAGCTGTTCAGCAGTGGAACTCTCTGCCCCGGAGTGTGGTGGAGGCTCCTTCTTTGGAGTCTTTGAAACAGAGGCTGGGTGGCCATCTGTCGGGGCTGCTTTGAATGCGATTGTCCTGCTTCTTGGCAGAATGGGGTTGGACTGGATGATGTCCCAGGAGGACTCTTCCAACTCTGGCATTCTAGGATTTTTGTCCTTTGCTGAACGGAGCACTGGTTGGATGTTCTTGTTGGGTGTGTAGTCTGCGGGTTGTGTTTCTTCCTCAGCTTCCCTCTGGGGTCAGGGGTGGTCAGTGGCCCCTTTTCCAACTGACCCACTTGCTCTCTCAGCAGGAGGCTCTGCTCCTGAGGAGACCCCAGAAGAGGAGGAGGGCCATGGCATGGCACCGGGAGAAGGTGAGCCCCTTTATCTGCTGGGGCCCTCCTTCCATTTGGAGGGATGGATTGGGGATTGATACAGGTTACTTGAGAACACTAAGGGTTGGGGGTGCAATGACCATTGGGAGGAGCCCCCCCCCCAATGCCCTCTAATGCCTATCATGGGCTTCCATATATAAATATATATATTATGGTGGGGTGGGGAGCAATGCACTGAGTCTCCCCTGCTCTCCCTTGCAGACGGGGGGCAACCCCGCAGCCCCCCAGAAGGGACATCAAGGGCAGGCCCTGGCCCAGCGCCACCTGAAGGAGGTACAGCTTTTTTGCGGGGGGGGGGGGGTGTGGGGTGTGTGCTTATTTCCTCCCTTTTCTCCACTGGGAGAATGCTTGGGAGGGGATTTGTGTTCTCTTGCTCCCTGGCAGGAAAAAGGGATGATAATGTTGTGATAATACAAAGGTTCACCCCTATTCCAAAAGCGGGCTCGCCCGGGATGTTTTTCTGGCATCCCGGGGAGGCCAAAACGGCGTTCCTCTGAACCGCGGATATGGAAACCCATCACCCCCTCATATCCGCGGGTCAATGGAACGCCTCCATTTCGGAGTCATTTTTTCCTAGGCAAATATAAGACTGCGATCTCACTTTTGATCTTTGGACCCCTGAATGAGGGGTGTCCCTACCCATCCCAGAGTATGCTTCTCTTGGGCAACAAAGCACTCTGAGAGTATTGGAGGAGTCAAGACCTTGCATCTGCTTCCTCTTAAGCCTGGGAACTGGAGTGGAGGGGCTGCTGCTGAGTCACCATGGCAGAAGAAACACACACACACACCCCGCGGCCCCCTCCCTTTTTAATGCGTGTTTGTTCTTTTCCAGGAAGCAACCGGGCCTCAGGTTCAGGTAAGAGCAGGATGCTCCTCACCCCAGGGACATAGAGCTCTTTACTGCCCCCTCCTGTCTGGGGGAGACAGGATCCTGGAAAGTGACCCCCTTCCCTTGTGCTTTGCTTTTAGGGACTGCCCAGCAGACAGAGTCCGGGATTCAGGCAGGTGAGTGAGGGGTGTCCTTTCTTCTCCCGGGCAGCTTTGGGGTGGGGGATGTGACTGCCCTTGCTCTCCCAACCCTGCCTTGACCGGGTTCTGGGGGTGTCTTCATTTCCCATTGCGTGGCTCTCCCCACAGGAGGTGTCCTGGCCATCCTCTTTGGGGTCCTCTTCGGTCTCACGGCCCTTGCTTTCTTTCTCTATGTCCGAAAGCACCGGAAGCAAAGGTAGGCAGGAGGAACGCCTGGGTGAGACCTCCACCCTTTATCCTTAGCTTTGGAGTGAGGGTCAGCAGCACACCTGATCCTGGGGGCAGGGGAAGACACTGCTATGGGGTGGGGTATGACCAGGGCCTCTTGATCTAGAACAGCGTTTCTCAACCTGGGGGTCGGGAACCCTGGGGAGGGGTCGCGAGGGGGTTACAGAGGGGTCACCAAAGACCACCAGAAAACATATATTCTCTGCCAAAGGGGTCTGAGAAACCCCTTTGGCATCAAAGGCTGAAGATCTCTCCACCCGTCCTTCTCTTCCTTCCTTTTTGGAAACAGAGGGCGAATCCTTCCACCCAAAGCCCTCCTCCGCTGTGATTGGCCGGCCTCTCAGCCAAGGGGAGGGCTGTTTCTGAGACTCCAAGTGGGGAGGGGAGAGGAGGTGGGCTCAGCGCATGGCAGGAGGCCCAACTTTAGAGGAAGGGGCAAATCCAGTCCCCAAGAGTCTGTGCCCCCCCCCCCCCCAATTAACCTCCCTCACTTTTTCCCCATTGCAGGCTGGCCGCTCAGTCCGGGAAGCCTTCCGTCATCTATACTCCGGCCGCCAAGACCGAGGAGAACACTGTTTAGGCCACTGAGGCCGAGACCGGAAGCAAGCGGGGAAGGGGGCTCATGGGACTTCCCTCCCCCCCCTGCACCTCCTGCCCCCTTGACAAGAGACAAATGGCCAGGGCTTTGAAGGGGGTCACTAGTGTGGCATGGGACCCCTCCCCGCTCTGCTCTGCCCCGCCCAAATGGGGCTCTGGGGGACTCTTCCATCTTTCCCTTAGCTGTGCCAGGCAGGAATCTCCATTGGGAGTGCAGGGGGAGGCAGTGTTGACCATGAGATGACCTGCACCCCCCCCCCCAACTTGCAACCCTAACCTTGGTTTCTCAGGGAATCCCCAAAGTGCAACCCCCCACACACACACACCTCTTCGTCATTGAAGCACCAAGGAGTGATCTCCCTTGGCATGCAGCCCAACCTAGAGTAGACCTCTGATCAAGGTGGGATTTGTCCCCGTGGGACTCGCTTCTCCAACATTGGGGCAACAGGTCTGTTCTAGGCAGGACTTGCACCTCGAAAGGAATCCAAGAGTTGTGGCGGCGGCAGTGGAAATCCGTGAAAGCACCGCGTCCCACCTCGTTCAGACCCCACCTGGGGTCACATGGTGTCCACCTCTGGGCAGCCCGTTCAAGAAGGCCGTCAACAAATCGGGGAAGACAGGCGAGCAAGGCTAGAGAGAGAGGCAGACCAAGAAGCTCCCCCTCCTTGTTGTTGGATCCACAGAAGCAAGCAACACAGGTCACAAGAGCCTCGGCCCACCTTGGTGTTTGGCCCTTGCCCATCCCATTGGCCACTTCCAAAGAACTCGACATGGTTAGCAAGAGAAGCCCCCCAGCCCGCCCCCACGTTCCCCTTTCCTGCAACGCTGCCTCAAATAGATTGCTTGATGCTACCTCTGAGACAGTAGCCATGGCTTGAAGAAGGACCAGACGGACCCTCATACGGCCAAGGTTTGCCTATTCAAAACAAACCAGACTGTTGACCATGGATGAAACCAGGACCACTGATGGTGCCATAGACTTCTAGGGGGCATCTGACCCTGGCCAAGCAGCAGGGATTTTTTTTTTGGGGGGGGGGATATACATTAGGCTTGGTTGATTAAAAATGGCTCTAAACTGTGTTCAAAAGCAGGGAAAACTGGTGATTAGATTCTAAAGTCGCTTCCGAATTTTTCTGGGGGGAAAAATAGAAACTTTCCGAAACTTCCGAATCGATTCGTTAATGGTGGATGCGCATGCGCAAGAGGGGAAGACTACTGACACTGGGGAAACTTCAAAGGCTGATCTCTTCCTTCTAACAGAAGGGTTGAACCACCAACACCCCCTGCCCCCCAAATAACTTTGGTCCCTTTCCCCTGACTTAGGGGAAACTCCTGGGTCTTGGGGTCCAGGAGATTTAGGAAATAATAGAGCAATAGTGTTATAATGTTGAAAACACAACCCAAAACAGAAGGGACACAGTTGAACCCTGAGAAAAAATAACTGTGGTGCTTTCCCCCTGACTTGGAGAAGGAGGCACTTGGGGTTGAGGTTCGAGGCAGGAGTTTTTGGAGAGAATAGATAAAAGTAACCAAAAAACCCTAGCACTGAAAGGCTTTCTCTCAGGCTTCACACAGTCACTTTATTAATTTCCCTCCCTCCCAAACATTTCCTTCTTTCTCTTCTCTCTCTCTCCCAAAATCTTTTCTTCCTTCTCCCTTCTCCAACCCTTCTCCGGCTCCAATGCCTTTGTCTGCCTACCCTTCTACCCACCCACCCACCCGGCAGCAAAAAAGACCCCAACCACCCTCCTCCCTCCCTGTGCTTGGGTTTATAAGCACTAAACACACAATACAGTGGTAGGAATATACAACCAAACACACAAGGGAAGCAATATACACAATATAGCAAAATAGCAGTGTAATTTTCAAGTGTCAATACATGCACATTAAAAGGGCGCCATACAAAGCGGGTGGGGATGCGTAGACCAGGGCGGAAAAAGTTCAAGGAAGCGGTGGTAATCCCAATAGAGTCAATGCGGTGTGATTCCGACTGGTGCAGCCAGAGGCCACGCAAAGTCCCAGTTCCCCGGTTTTCCAACAAACACTCAAACAATAGTGAGAATGGTGATAATCCAAACGGTGGGCTGGAAAAGCGCCCCAGCGAGGGCCGCAACGGTCTGACTACGGGCCCGATCCATTTCGCCCTGAACGGGCTTTCTCAAGCGGCAAATGATAACATGGGAGGCGTGGACCCTCAGGTCCACACGAGATGTTACATTGGATACCAACCATGTACTGATCTATGAATCCTTCTGCGTCACGCCTCCCAGTCGGAATCACACCGCATTGACTCTATTGGGATTACCACCGCTTCCTTGAACTTTTTCCGCCCTGGTCTACGCATCCCCACCCGCTGAACTCTTTCCTTCAAAACCCAGTCATTCATTGGTGATGTATAACATTTATGGGCTTTGTATGGCGTCCTTTTAATGTGCATGTATTGACACTTGAAAATTACACTGCTATTTTGCTATATTGTGTATATTGCTTCCCTTGTGTGTTTGGGTTTATAAGCAGCCATGGCTGACAGATGCTGGATAATAGGCCTGTTTGATCAAGGGGAAAATGGTTCAAAACTCGTTTCGGGTGTAGGGGGCGCTGGCGATTCAATTCTCAATTGATTTCTGAAATTTCTCAAAATTTCAGAATTTTTGGAATCGCTTCATTGTGTCCGCAATTGCGCAATGCGCAAAAACCTGCAAACGGGACAGGCAAAACTGGGAGGATTTCCTTTCCCACATTTTTAGACGCGAGATCTGTGTTTAACCCAGTTTGGGTGCGGATGTCCTTCTCTCCTGGGAAAGCCATGTTGAACCCAGTTTGGACTGATGCGGGAGAGAAGGACATCCGCATCCAAACTGGGTTAAACACGGCTCTCGCCCCAAGTCTGATGCGGGAGGGAAAGGAAACGTAGGGAATCCATCCACACTGGTTTGAAAATTTGAATCATTTCCGACTCTTCGTAAGAAAAGTGGTGGAAAAAGCTTCGAAACGGCAAGGATACTTCCAGGTTCCCAAATTGCTTCGAAATCACTTCGAAAAGAAATTTGATCCAAATTTATTCCGAATTAGATTCCGAACGAACCTAACCAGGCCTACCCAGGCCTAATGCAAGCCCTGATTGGCTGGGAGGCAAGACTTTAGGCCGTGCCTCCCGGCAGGCTTACTCTCGTCAAAAAGGCTCATAATTCCAAATCGACTTCCGAGCCATCAAAATAAATGGCCCGGGGTCGCTTCGAAACTACAGGGGACTTCCGACTTGCAAGTACACTTCGGAACCCATTTCGTAAGTGTGAAACTTCAACATACGCAACTTCTGAACGAATCCACCCATGCCTATTTACATGTCTATTTGCAACTGAGCAGGACACAAAGAGCTGGGAACCTTTTTGTGGAACATGATCTTTCATTTCAAATTTCTAAAAATACAAAACTTGCAATGTGTTATTTTGTTCACCTGGGATATCTCAAGAGTCCTCAACTCTACACACCTGGAAGGGGGGGGGGGGGAATCAGAGGGTGGGAGTGTAGTAGTTTACGCTGCAGAGAATGCTCTTCCAGCTGCAAAAAGGACAAGTGAGACCTGGCTTGGAAACAATCCATGGCAAAGGGATCTTAGTGGACCAAGAGCGGGACTTGAGCAAACAGCGCGATGCAGCAACTAACCAAATGCCAACGTGGTTCTGGACGGCATCAAGAAGTCTAGCCCAGGCATAGGCCCACATCCACCTGGGTGAGGGCCGCCCCCCCTCCCGGGCTAGAGGATCCCCTGCTTCAACTCGTACAGACGAACACACTGGGCCCCTTCTTGTCCACAATCTTTCTTTATTGGCGCCAATGCATTTCGTGGGCCCTCTGCCTGTCCCAAAGGAGGGAACGGGCCCCCTGGTCCCCTTGGCTAACATAATCCCCCCAAAAGTCCCTCCAGCCTCCAAGCGGCCCCTTTTCTTTCCTGGGGGCTGAAAGAGGCGTCGACAGACAGGTGCCTCCCGGTGGGTTCCACCCTTTCCGCTCTGCAGGAAAGGCTACTCCGCTCCGGAGACGAACGCCCGAGAGTTTCCAGCACCCTGTGACCCCCCCCCCACGAGTCAAAGGAAGGGGTGGGGGTGTAAAGCCTTGTCCTCACTCCAAAGGTCCTGCTGCAGTTTGTCCCTAGGATCTAGAAAAGCTCCCAAAGGCATGGCAGCTACGGGGCGACTGGTTGGAATGAAGGTGAGCTGTACACAAGGTGGGGAGGGGAGGCTCAGGATGCCGGCTGGGGGTTGGTCTCACGCCGCAGGCCTGAGAAGACAGGGAAGGGGGCAGGGGTCAGCCAGGTCGTAGCCACAGCCCCATCATTATTAGGTTTCCTTATACCCCACTTTTCTGTCCACAAGGAGAGGAAGATTGCCCACCCAGATCCAGAAGCCCCCCCCCCCACCCCCGGGGCAGGCCCTAATGTCAGCCACTAAGGGCCTTTGGAGAGAAGGGGTGGCAAGAGAGTCGCCCTGGTCTCGCAGCTCCTGCAGCCAAGGGTTGGGGAGGCCTCTCTGGCCCCATACTCACACAGCAGGAGGTGGCGCAGGTTCTGCTTGGAGCCTCCTGAAAGGAGGTAGGCCCAGACGGCACTCCCCGCCATCAGCACGTAGGCCGGGAGGAGGCTGGCCAGGTAGAGCGGGTTCAAGAAGGTCTGCAGGAGAAATTGGGGGTGAGGGGGGGAGAGTGAGGGGCCATGTAGGACACTGCCTTCCTCTAGTAACCAGCATTTCTTTCTTCTTCCCACCCCTCCTCCCTTTCTCTTTCCTTCCTTCCCTCTCCTCCTTTTCTCTTTCTTTCCCAAAGGGTTTCTAGATCTCCTGTAAACAACTCAGGTCACAGTCCTAGCCAAGGTCAAGTTTCCCCTCTTTGGTCACATGATCACATCCTCTACTTTCATTGGCTTAAGTTCACCTCTGCATTCTACCAAATTAAGCGCCACAAAAGATAAACAAGAAGACACAACACGCACTTCCTCCTTCCCAAATGGGAGGGGGCACTCCTGCTTTTTCTCACTTTGGTTCCTTCATTTTCCTTTTTCTTTCTTTCTTTCCTTCTTCCCTTCCTTTCTTTTCTTCTGACCACCTCCCCTTTCTTTCCTTCAATCCTTCTTTCTTTCCTTCCCTCCCTTTCTTTCCTTCTTCCCCTTCTCTTTTTTCCTTTCTGCCCTCCTTCCCTTCCCTCCTTTATTTCCTTCCTTCTTCCCTCTCCTCCCTTCATTTTTCCCTTCCTCCCCTCCTTTTTCCTTCTTCCCCTTCTTTTTTCCCTTCCTTCTCATCTCCTCTCCTCCCCTCCCCTTTCTTTCATTCCTTCTCTTTCCTTCCCCCTTCTTTCTTTCCTTCTTCCTCCTTCTCTTTTTCCCCTTCCTTTCTTCTGCCCTCCTTCCCTTCCCTCCTTTATTTCCTTCCTTCTTCCCTCTCCTCCTCCCTTCTTTTTTCCCTTCCTTCCTTCCCCTTCTTTTTTCCTTCTTCCCCTTCTCTTTTTCCCTTCCTTCTCATCTCCTCCCCTCCCCTTTCTTTCATTCCTTCTCTTTCCTTCCCCCCTTCTTTCTTTCCTTCTTCCTCCTTTTTCCCCTTCCTTTCTTCTGCCCTCCTTCCCTTCCCTTCTTTATTTCCTTCCTTCTTCCCTCTCCTCCTCCTCCCTTCTTTTTTCCCTCCCTTCCTCCCTCTCTCTCCTTCCCTTCCTTTTCCATCTCCTCTCCTCCTTGCTTTCTTTCTTTCTTTCCTTCCCTCCTTCCTTCTGTCTTTGTGCCCTTCCAGACAGGCCCTATATCCCAGGATCTGACCCCAGGTTTTCTGTTTATCTGGCAGTGCAGACTCATGTAATCCAGTTTAAAACAGAAAACTTGGGATCAGATCCTGGGATATAGGGCCTGCCTGGAAGGGCCCTTCCCTTCCTCCCTTCCTCCCCCTCCCTCCTTCCAAGGGCCATCCAGTCCAAGTCTCTTCTGTCAGGTAGAGAGGCACCATCCAAGCCCTCCCAATAGATAGCCATACAGCCTCTGCATAGAAACCTGCAGAGAAGGAGACTCCAACCGACTCAAAAAAGCCTTGGGAAGAGAGGAGCCTGTGAAGAAAGCCCTTCCCAAGGCTGTGGACATCTCACTGGTTGGGAAAAGGGACCCTTTTGTCCCCACCAAAGTCCCACCCAAACTTTAGAAAGGACTTCCCGAAGGTTACAGCTGTCTGAAAGTGAACCCGCTGCTCTCTGGGAAGCCTGGCAGTCTCCTCCTCTGGAGCCTTTGTACCTGAGGCTGGATGGCTGTCTGTTGTGTCTTCCTGGATGGTGCCCGTGGATCTCTTCCAGCTCGAGGATTCTATGGGCCCTTCCACACAGCCCCATATCCCAGAATATCTGCTTTGAACTGGGTTATCTGAGTCCACACTGCCATATAACCCAGTTCAAAGCAGAGCATGAGGGGTTTTATTCAGCTGTGTGGAAGGGGCCGAGGACTCAGGAAGGTGGGAGTCAGGGGGCAACCCCCACAGCACTGCTGACATGTTACGAGGGCCATTCAAACCACAAACCCCTCTTGCTTGATCATCTTGAGCTGAGTGAGCAATTGCATCTCTAACAGGCACACCTGCCACTCAATACCGTGAGCATGCATGTGCTCGATGATGCCCGAAAGGCTCTGTTCTGGACACACGACCATAGCCCCCTCCCCACAGCCTCCCTGGGAGCCTGGCTGGGTCACAGGAGAGGAAGTGACCATCTCATTGCTCCTCCCGAGGGGCGCGGTGCTCATGGCCACTCACCAGGCAGGAGACGAGGAGGTGGGAGACCACCACGGCCGCCACTTCCCACCAGCGCTTGGTCTCACAGCCGTGGAAGAAGATGATCCCCCAGAAGGTGTGCAACAGGATCAGGGCCAGAGTCATGAAGGCTGGAAGGAGGGAGAGAGAGCCCTGCTTTAAAGAAGCCAATAAGGGGGGGGGGGAGAGCCAGACCGTGGGGCAGAAGGAGGTACAACCTTACCTGCAGCCAGGAAATAGAGCTGCGAGTCCCCATAGATGCCCACGGTGCCCGGCCCCAGGGAGTCGGCCAGCAGGTTGATCATGGAGAAGGCCCCGCTCATGAGTCCAAAGCCCAGGCCAGCCACTGCGGGGAAGAAACATTGGGAAGGAGGGTCAAAGGCAGGGTCAAAGTCCCGTGCCTGGGCAAAGGGGAAGGGTCTCAAGCTCATTTCCTGCTGCTCTGAGAGACCAGGACCCAATGGAGCCATGGATTCCAAGCGCAGTGGAACGTGCCATGGCACTGCCCGGGAATCCAGCAGAAGCTCCTCCCTTCTCTGCAGGTCTTGAACAACAACAACAACACTTTCTTTATATTCCGCCCTATCTCCCTAGAGGGACTCAGGGCAGATTCCAAGCATAAAAGGCAAACATTCACTACCTGAACATCATAACAATACACCAATAAAAACAAAAATTGACAACCCAACATATAATTTATTTATTTTTATTTATTATTTCGATTTGTATACCGTCCTATCCAAGTTGGCTCAGGGCGGTTTTCAGCACATTGACTCAAAACAATTTAAACAATACAACAATAAAAAACAATATAAAATCAGAAACGGTTACAAACAGTATTGTCATCCACAACCAGCGGTGGCTAAAGGTTAAATGCCTGCCGAAAAAGAGATGTTTTACAAGCTTCCCGAAAGGCCAGCAGCTCATTAATTGCTCGGACTTCGGCCGGCATAGTGTTCCGCATGCTCGGTGCCACCACAGAGAAAGCCCTCTGTCTAGCTGATTACAGGTGGAAGATTCATATGGAGGGAATCTTCAGGAGTTTTGATCCTCAGATCGTAGAGGTCTCTGGGGAACATATGGGAGATGGTCCCTCGGGTACACCGGCCCCAGACCATACATGGCCTTAAAGGTCAAAACCAACACTTTGAAGATGATCCAATGCTCAATTGGCAACCAGTGCGGTCGCTGCAAAGTTGGAGTGATTTGAGTCCTGGCCGGCACTCCGGCCAAGAGTCTCGCTGCAGCGTTCTGCACTAGTTTGAGCCTCCGGATGACCAACAAAGGAATACCAATGTAAGGGGCGTTACAGTAGTCTAGCCTCGAGATGACCATTGCTTGGATCACCATGGCTAGGGCATTACCGGGAAGATAGGGCGCCAGCCGCCTAGCCTGTCGCAGGTGGAAAAAGGCAGATCTGCTGACAGCAGAGACCTGAGTCTCCATTGTCAGCAGCGGGTCCAACTGGACCCCCAGACTCTTTACTAGAGACGACGGGCGTAGACCCCCATCCCCCGGACGACCCAGCCAAAGGATCTCCGTTTTCGATGGATTCACTCTCAAATCTGTTTTATTAAATCTGTTTTATTGTATTTTATATGTTTTATGTGTTTTTAACCTGTGAACCGCTCTGGGCGTAGAGAGAGCGGCATATCAAATTGAACGAATAAATAAATAAATAAATAAACCGGCTGGCTTGTACCCAACCAGTCACGACTACAAGGCATAGTTGGAAACAATCAGGTACAGAGTCCAGTCAGCCGTCCATCCTCAGCACCAACTGGGTGTCATCAGCGTAATAATAAGAATAATCTTTATTTATACCCTGCCACCATCTCCCCAACGGGGACTCGGGGCGGCTTACATGAGGCCAAGGTCAAAAGTGCATTACTATAAAATAATACAAAACACAATGAGGTAAATAAATCATAAAAATGCGCTAAACAATTTAAAATAATACAACAAATTATAACCTAACAACTACAATTAAATGAAAAACTCAGCCTGTGCTATCAAACATGAAACAAAACATCAAATATCAAACAGAAGCGTTTGACCCCAGTTCCTTGAGCCCATTGACCATACAATTATTTCACATGTTCTTCCTCCGTTTCATATTTCGTATTTGAACCCAATGTTTCTGGGCCTTTCCACAAGACCACCACAGAATAAACTGTCCCAACAGCGTGCCATTGAGATCAAACAAAAGGCCCCAAAGACACCCTTTTGATCCTGAGAGCAGCTGTAGAGTGGCATACCTTGCTGGAAGGGACCATCTAGTCCAGGGGTGCTCACACTTTGTCAGCATGCCAGCTACTCTTAAAGCAACCAAGTCCAAAAGATCTACCTGCCCCCGCTGCCGTGTGCTCCTGCTGCCGCGCACTCTTGCCACCACGCGTGTTCCTGCTGCTGTTTTCCGCCCGCGCAGCGCTTCTTCCGCCTGCGGGGAATTGCAGGGAGGAGAAAGCACGAGGCGGGGCATCCAGAGGGAGCGCTCCGCCTTGCCTGTCTCGCCGGCAACGGAGGCTGCACAGCTGCTTCTGGACGAGAGAGAGGCAGGGCGCTCCCTCCACAGGCTTCCTTCTTCCTGCAATGCCCCGCAGGCGAAAGAAGCACCGCGAGAGCGGAAGCCAGCAGCAGGAGCGCACATGCACGCAGGGTGTGCAGGCGCATGGCAGGAGCGCCCCATCCGGCTGGTGAGGCCCGAAGATCACCTGGAAGAGGGCCGAAGATCTACTAGTAGCTCCCGAGCTACCTAGTGAGCACCCCTGATCTAGTCCCTCCATATACACACAAATGCACCCAACAGCTGCCACTGTAGGATTCCCCCAGTTGAGAGGGTCCTATTTATGCCCCTCCTATGAAATGTAGCCCCTCCTCTTGCTTGGAGTCTCTCCTATTTACTTTCGAAGAGGCACAGCCCTGAGTGCCCCCCCCCCCCAGCACCAAAGCCACTGCTAGGCCTGCTGCCCCTCACTGGCATCCCAGGGACACCTGGCACACAAAGCACGGCTCTCCCAGCGAGTCAGAGCCCTTCCCAGGAGCAAAGTCCTCACGGATCCGAATAATAAAAGGCAAGAGAGATGCAAGCTGCCAGAATCTGGTGGCAAACAGCTGGGTGGAGTCGTCCCCAGTCTCACCCAGTGGCTTCTGGGGCTCGAACTGGAGACGCTGGGATATAAAGGAGAGCAAGGAGCAGGAACATGAGCTCTGGCCACGAGAGGGGCAATTGCAGAGTGTCAGGGGCTGCTGCATTCTCCCCAAGAACTCTGGGGAAAGGAAACCTTCCTCACTGGTCTCCCCCCGGCCAACCCCCCGTCTGCTCTGCTCCCGACTCCACTGCAGGGCCTCCTGGTTTCAAAACAGGAACTGACTGAGTATCACTTCCTGTTTCGTTCTGGTTTTCTTACTTAAAAAAAAAAGTTTATCCTGAGTCTAAGAAGTGAATCCAAAAAAGGTGCGAAACTGCTGCCCACCCTGCTTCTCCCAGGCAGCCCCCACCCCCAGCGGTCATTATTATTATTATTATTATTATTATTATTGACATCCTGCATTCACCTCTTTTTAAAATACAGATAGTTGTATTTTGGTATAAAGAATCAGGGAATCCTAAAGTTGGAAGAGACCTGGTGGGCCATCCTCCAGTCCAACCTCATTCTGCCACGAAGTAGGAAAACCACATTCAAAGCACCCCAGACAGGTGACCGCCCAGCCCCTGCTTAAGATAAGTGAGCATTGTCACAGTCGCCATCACAACAATTTTCCCCATATATTCTGCCCAGCCTGCTTCTCCCAGGCAGCCCCCTACCACTGCAGAAACACAATCTTCCTCAGAAACACACTCTACCCATCTCATTCAGGGTTTTATCAATTCTATCAATTTTTTCTTCTAGTACATTTGGCCCGCCCATCGTGTTCCATTTCTCTATCATGTCATTTTGGAACTGTTTATTTTATTCTGTATTTATTTCGATGGTATTTTTACTTTTTGTATTTTATTTTGTTGTACTTGTATTTTGTTGTAATTTTGGGCTTGGCCTCGTGTTAGCTGCTCCGAGTCCCCTTCAGAGAGATAATAATAATAGAACTTTATTTATACCCCGCCACCATCTCCTTAAGGCAGTGTTTCTCAACCTGGGGGTCGGGACCCCTGGAGGGGTCGCAAGGGGGTGTCAGAGGGGTCGCTAAAGACCATCAGAAAATACATTATTTTCTGTTGGTCATGGGGATTCTGTGTGGAAGGTTTGGCTGAATTCCATCGGTGGTGGGGTTCAGAATGCTCTTTGATTGTAGGTGAACTATAAATCCCAGCAACTTCAACTCCCAAATGTCAAGGACTATTTTCCCCAAACTCCACCAGTGTTCACATTTGGGCATATTGAGGATTCGTGTCAAGTTTGGGCCAGATCCATCATTGTTTGAGTCCACAGTGCTCTCTGGATGTAGGTCAACTACAACTCCAAAACTCAAGGTCAATGTCCACCAAACCCTTGCAGTATTTTTAGTTGGCCATGGGAGTTCTGTGTGCCAAGTTTGGTTTAATTCCATCATTGGTGGAGTTCAGAATGCACTTCTACTGAACAATAAATCCCAGCAACTACAACTCCCAAATGACAAAATCAATCCCCCCACCAACCCCAGTGGTATTTAAATTTGGGCATATGGGGTCTTTTGTGCCAAATTTGGTCCAGTGAATGGAAATATATTCTGTATATTGGATATTTACAATTCATAACAGGAGAAATATTACATTTATTACAATAGCAACTAAAATACTTTTATGATTGGGGGTCACCACAACATGAGGAACTGTATTAAGGGGTCACGGCATTAGAAAGGTTGAGAACCACTGCCTTAAGGGGTCTCGGGGCGGCTTACATAAGGCCAAGCCCAACAACACATCAATAGAATAACAACACATCAATAAAAAACAAAGCAGCAAACAATAAAACAATACAATTAATATGAATCACATATAAGCAATAATACACAGGAATTAAAACCTTATGGCGGTGTATAAATAAAGATGATGATGATTATTTTATTATTACAGTCCCTCAGCCACAGCCACAGGCTCCTGGCCCGCCCCTTGCTCACAGGCCCCAGGAAGACAAAAGGGGGGCTCTAGTGCCCCTCTGTGAAGCCCAATCCCCTGCAGGAGACCCCTCTCCCTGAAAAGACCTGAGATGATAAACGTACCGTAGGCCATTTGCTGGATGGAGATAGGGGAGCATCCATCGTCACTCAGGGCCAGGAGCCCCTCGATGGCCTTCCTGCCCAGAGAGGAGGAGAGGAAACAGAGATTAGCACAGACCAACAGCCAGGTTGCAAGGCTCTCTTCTGCCCACCTACCTGCTTGAAATGAAGGAAAGAAGCGTCAACATTTGTATAGAGAGCGCGCTTAGGGACCAAGGGGGCCCAGGGGGGCACGCACTGCTGTGGTCTTGTTTTCACCTCTCCTTCCTTGATCTGTGTAACTCAAGGTGCTTTCCTTCCCACTTCACCTTCCTTTCCCCCAAATAATAAATAATAACAAACTTTATTTATACCCTGCCACCATCTCCCTAAGGCAGCCTAGGGTTCCAGGCTCAGCGATGAGTCCAGGATCACTCTGAAGCTGCGAACTTGCACCTTATTTATTTATTTACATCATTTATATTCCGCCCTTCTCACCCCGCAGGGGACTCAGGGCGGATCACAATGCACATATACAGGCAAACATTCAATGCCACAGACATACAACATATATAGACAGACGAGCTACACAATTGGTCGAGAGCTCACCCCGACCCGGGCAGGCCTCGAACTCATGACCTTCTGGTCAGTAGAGATCTTATGCAGCTGACTCCCAGACAGCTGCAACACATTCCCTCTTCAGGAGGAGTGTTACCCCGTCCAACACAGGCTGTAACCCTATGCCATGTTCGGCCTTTCGACTGACCAGGAGAACCTCTGTCTTGTCTGGGCTCCATTTCAATCTGCTTGCCCTCATCCAGGTCGACACAGCGGCCAAGCACCGTCAGGACCTACACAGCCTCCTTCGTAACAGGTGGGAAGGAGTGATTGAGCCGAACATCATCCACGTACAGACGACTCCAAAACTCTGGATGATCTTTCCCAGGGGCTTCATGTAAATGTTAAACAACATGGGGGACACATGCCCAGCTCTTTAAGCCACTCTTCATAGGGCTTGTTCTCCACATCCTTGATCGTTTTTGTCGCCCTCTTTCTCTGGACACAGGATTCCAGCTCAGGGTCAACATCTCCCTTCTATTGTGGTGCCCAGAACTGGACACAGAATGATTCCAGGGAAAGTGGTCTGACCAAGGCGGAATAGAGCATGGGCAGCAGGACTTCCCTAGATCTAGGCACTAGGTTCCTCTTGATACAGGCCAAAATCCATTGGCTTTTTTTTTTGCCACCGCATCACATTCCTGGCTCATGTTTAACTTGTTGTCCACGACAACAATACTTTTTCCAAACTTGTCTAGTTTCCAACAGACACTAAAATCAGGACAATAAATAAAAAACAACACTTAAAAACAGGGGAATATAATTTTGATATTATAATGTAACACAATATAATACTACCGTGTTTCCCGAAAGTATGACACCCCTGATTGTAAGACGTATCGGGGTGTCAGAGGGTCGGCTTATATAAAGCCGCACCCGAAAGTAAGACGTACTGCGGGCGGCATGGCGTGGCTTCCTGGCTGGGCGAGAGGCTCCCAGAGGGGCTCAAGGGGCCGGAATCCTCCTCCTCTTCCTCCTCTTCCTCCCAGCGGCGCCTTTCCCTCTGCCCGGTTCCGCCCCTCCCTTCAGTGAAGGGAGGAGGGGCGAGCCCGCCGCCGGCGAGAGGAAGAAGGCGCCGGCAGAGTCCCGCCCCAGGGTGACTCAGGCGTCTTTCCGCCGCTGCCCGCTCGCCCGCGCTCCAAACACGAGCGGGCGGCGGGCGGCGGCGTGCGCCTGAGTCGCCCTGGGGCGGGATCCCGCCGGCGCCTTCTTCCCTCTCGCCGGGCGGCTCCGCCTCCTCCCTTCACTGAAGGGAGGGGCGGAAGGCGAGAGGGAAAGCGCCGCTGGGAGGAAGAGGAGGAGGATGGAAGGCGCCGCTGGAAGGAAGAGGAGGAAGAGGAGGAGGATTCCGGGCCCCTTTTGAGCCCCTCTGGGAGCCTCTCGTCGCCCAGCCAGGAAGCCACGCCATGCCGCCAGCAGTAAGTCTTACTTTTGTCTTACTTTCGAGTACCGTCGCCCAATATAAGACGTACCCCGAAAGTAAGCCGTAGTGGGGATTTTGGGGGTCAAAAGAAAGTAAGACGCTGACTTACTTTCGGGGAAACACGGTACTAATAATATGATATTATAATTATATATTTTATATTATTTATTTATTTTATTGTTTCAATTTATATACCGCCCTTTCCAATCTGGCTCAGGGTGGTTTACAAAATGCACAAAAAATACAACACGCAATTTAAAACAATAGAAACCTTAAAATCGCAAAGAACAGAGTTGACATAGCTATTTAGAGGTTGAATGCCTGCAGGAAGAGAGCGGTCTTACACGCCTTCCAAAAAGCAGGCATCTCATTTATCGTCCGAACTTCCGCCGGCAAGGCGCTACGATGGAAAATGCTCTCTGCCTGGTTGATGACAGGTGGAAGGACCTAATGGAGGGGAAATGCAACAGGTTCTGGTCCTCAGAACAAAGCGATCTCTGGGGAACATATGGGAGTAGAAAGAGACGGGTATGCAGGGTAAACTTCAATGATTTATTCTTCAGATAGTAAAGCAAATATTCATCAAAATATTCAATGAGAAGTGGAATGAATGCGGTGATAGGTCACTCGAGGTGCACTCTCTGGCCATGAAAAGTCCCAAAAATTATAAATAATAACACATCAATTGTACATTCTTCGTGGGACGGTCAGAGAGGAAAGTGGGTCAACGGTCTGAGAAAGGCCCCGCCGTTTCGCCTATAATAAGGCTTCTTCTGGACCGGGTGCAAGTAAACAAATAATATGACCATTCCACTGGTCCGGTCGTCCAATATTATCAATGTAAATACATAGTCATCATCCTGGAAGGTGGGCGCAGCCACGGTGCAAACAGACGTCCGGCCCCTGTTTGCACGGTGGCTGCGTCCACCTTCCAGGATGATGACTATGTATTTACATTGATAATATTTGCGACCGGACCAGTGGAATGGTCATATTATTTGTTTACTTGCACCCGGGTCCAGAAGAAGCCTTATTATAGGCGAAACGGTGGGACCTTTCTCAGACCGTTGACCCACTTTCCTCTCTGACCGTCCCATGAAGAATGTATAATTGATGTGTTATTATTTATAATTTTTGGACTTTTCATGGCCAGAGAGTGCACCTCGAAAGTGACCTATCACGCATTCATTCCACTTCTCATTGAATATTTTGATGAATATTTGCTTTACTATCTGAAGAATAAATCATTGAAGTTTACCCTGCATACCCGTCTCTTTCTACTCGACGTCTTCCAAGCACACCCAGTCTCTCTTTTTCCTGAACATATGGGAGTAGACGGTCCCTCAAGTACACCGGCCCCTGACCATAAAGGGCCTTGAAGGTCAGAACCAACACTTTGAAAGTGATCCGGTACTCGACAGGCAACCAGTGCAGTTGCTGCAGTATTGGTGTAATGTGGCTTCTGGCTGGCGCTCCCGCCAGGAGTCTAGCTGCTGCATTCTGCACCAGTTTGAGTTTCCGGATAACTGCCAAAGGCAGACTCATGTAGAGGGCGTTACAGTAGTCTAGCCTCGAGATGACCGTTGCCTGGATCACCATGGCTAGGTCCCTCCCGGTGAGATATGGCGCCAGCTGCCTAGCCCGACGCAGGTGGAAAAAGGCAGATCTGCTGACAGCGGAGACCTGGGCCTCCATTGTCAGCAGTGGGTCCAAACTGACCCCCAGACTCTTTACTAGGGACGACGGGCGTAGTGTCTCGCCATCCAAAGTAGGCAGCTGGAGCTCACATCTTCCCGGGCGACCCAGCCATAGGATCTCTGTTTTCGATGGGTTCACCTTCAACCGGCTGGCACGTAGCCAACCAGTCATGGCTTCAAGGCACAGTTGGAAATTATCGGGTACAGAGTCCGTCCATCCATCCTCAGCACCAGCTGGGTGTCATCAGCGTACTGATCACACTCCAGACCAAAGCTCCGCACCAATTTGGCAAGTGGTCGCATATAGATGTTAAATAATAAAGGGGAGAGAATGGCTCTTTGAGAGACCCCACAACTTAGTGGGAGCCTCTTGGAAACCATACCTCCCCTCTCCACTCATTGTCCCCGATCTCGGAGAAAGGAGCATACCCACTTAAGAGCAGTCCCCCTAACCCGTCACGGCTAAGCGGTGGGTTAGTAATGCATGGTCTCCTGTGTCAAACGATGCCGTGAGGTCCAATAACACAAGCAACGCCGATCCACCTTGATCCAACTGGCAACGGAGCTGGTCTGTGATGGCGACCAGCACGGTCTCAGTCCCCTGCCCAATACAAAAGCCGGACTGGTAGGGATCTAGTCCGGCTGTGTCATCTAAGAACTGCTGCAGCTGCCTCGCTGCTGCCCTCTCAATCACCTTTCCCAGAAACGGTAAATTCGAAACTGGACGGTAACTGGAGGGAACCGAACGATCTAAATCCGGTTTTTTCAGCAGCGGGCTCACCATCGCCTCTTTCAACCCCTCTGGAAAAGCTCCTTGCTCAAGGGAGCAGTTAACAATCTTCAACAGCTGGTCACGTAGCCTTTCCCAGCACGATCTAACTAGCCAGGAAAGGCACGGATCGAGGGAGCAGGTGGTTGGTCTGGCTGTAGTCATGATCTTATCGACAGCCTCCACGTCCAGCAGATGAAAACAGTCAAAAGTGGGCCCACCGAATGGCCACGGAGTCTCAAGTTCACTAACTGTATCAACCGTGGCGGAGAGATCCCGGCGGAGTGACGAGATCTTTTCTGCGAAGAAGCACTGAAAAGCCTCAGCAGCAAGGGTCGAATCATTCCCATTTGGGACGGTAGGGACCGTAGTTAAAGACCAAATTATATTAAATAATTTCGCTGGGTGTGAGCTTGCAGACTCTATCAGGGAGGCATAATGTACTTTTTTAGCCTCCCAGATAGCATGCTCATAAGCCTTTTTAACCAGCTTATAAGCTGTTCTCGTAGCTCCGTCACGGATCTTTCGCCACACGTCCTCTAGCCGTCACTTCTCCCGTTTCATCGCCCGTAATTTTTCATTAGTAATAATATTGCAGTATAATGTTATAGCCTGCGGCAGGCGAGGCACCTAGCTCTCTACTTATCCAGAGACGACCTGGCTGCGGTGCTCCAAGCCACGGTCATCTCGAGACTGGACTACTGTAACGCCCTTTACATTGGCCTACCCTTGTCTCTGATCCGGAAATGTACGCTCGTCCAGAATGCCGCTGCGCGACTTCTCACTGGTGCTCCAGTGAGATGTCACATAACTCCCATTCTTCAGCAGCTACACTGGCTTCCGGCCGAGCACCGGATCACCTTCAAGGTGACGGTGTTAACCTTCAAGGCCCCTTGTATGGTCTGGGGCCGTTGTATCTGAGGGACTGTCTCATGCCCTATCAACCCAAGGGTCACTCTGCTCTGAACAACTGAACCTCGCGTCAAATCTATTCGCTTAACATCCACCTGCCGTAAAGACTTCTCTGTGGTGGCGCCATCGATCTGGAACACTCTTCCAAGCGAAGTTCGGGCCTTGCAAGATTTACCATCCTTTTGCAAGGCCTGTAAGACTTATCTTTTCCAGTTAGCTTTTGACTGTTGAGCATGTATAACCATAAACTGCTTAATTTAAAATGAAGTTCTTGTTTTTCTACTGTCTTTTATACTTTTATGTGATTGTGAGCCGCTCCGAGCCCTCGGGGAGTGGTGGCATAACAAGTCCAAATAATAAACAAATAAATACAATCTATATATATAAAGGAAGAGTCGTCATGGAAAGACCGTCCCAAACAGAGAAACCTTACAACGCAGAAACACCAAACTTGCCAACAGAAATAGGCCTCAAGCAAGGTACGTTTGTAGCAAAGAAACCTTCCCCCCCAAAACCTAAAAGGCCCCCAAAACAACGAGTTAAAAAAACTACATTTCCTAGCATCCTCCGGGGCTGCCAACGACTCTCCCAGTCTCTACATTCTGACAACATGATTGGCTGCCAATAAGGGCGGATTTGCATAACTCCTGTACTGGCCAGCCAACATGAACATTCCGACCCATAATAAACTGTCAGAGGAGGATAAGGCAAAGGGCTGAGGCACAAACACAAACACCCAATTCACTTCCCACAGAAAATTTACACCCCTACAAATCACAGACCACGCCCAAAATTGACAGTAAGGCTTCATTAACTTAATTTCCCTGACTAGGCCTCACTTAATGGAATGCTGTTTACGCTCTGAATTGACAGTAAGGCTTCATTAACTTGATTCTCCCGACTAGCCCTCAGCTCATTGGACATTGTGTATGGCCTGAATTGACAGTAAGGCTTCATTAACTTGATTCTCCCGACTAGCCCTCAGCTCATTGGACATTGTGTATGGCCTGAATTGACAGTAAGGCTTCATTAACTTGCTGTTCCTGACTAGGCCTCAGCTCATGGGACATTGTGTATGGCCTGAATTTACAGTAACCTACCTTGGCACACAGAGCCCCTATGACCCACACTACATTCTACTACAGTTTGGAGGAGGGTGGACCATGGATCATGGGACTTGAAGTACCTCCATGGATAATGGGATTTGCAGTACTTCAAAACCCATCATTCCCCACAGACCACTGTGGCCCAGAACCAAGACCAAACTTGGCACACAATGCCCCCCATGATCCACACTCCATCCGAATGCAGTTCGGAGGAGGACACACCATGGATAATGGGATTTCAAGTACCTCCACTCACTTCCAAAGTACCCCACCCACACACGCATCAACCTCTGCATCAACACAGCAGACGGAAAGACAAAAAACATTGTATATCCACAAGCTATGCAGAACGCCAGCAACACCACACACCAACAACTCCCCAGGACTTCAACATCCCACCCACCAGAACAACCCACAACGACACAGCCATGGCCCCAACACCACCATAACTAACAACAATTCCCACCCTTACATACTCAGACTTTCTCGCATCTCCTAAATAGGGCACAGCAACGCGTGCCGGGTACAGCTAGTGTAATATATAACATTAATATTGTGCTATGGCAATAATGTAATATATTGTATTTACATATTACTTGTAATCTGCTTTGAGTCCCCAAGCTTCGGGGTGAGAAGGGCGGCACATCAATAAATCCACGCAGGAAACAATCAGGGCCAGGTAATTACCTCTCAACGAAGGGTTTCCCCCAGGCAGGAAGCAGCCAAGCTTTGAAGCTGCAAGGCCGTTCAATGCTAACCAAGGTTGCCTCCAACAGAGAGTTCTTTCTTTCTCCCACCCTGGAGATATATATATATATAAGCCTCACTGGCCTATTTATTATTTATTTATTTATTTACTTCATTTCTATTCCGCCCTTCTCACCCCGCAGGGGACTCACGGCGGATTACAATGTACACATTACATTTAGACACACAAACACACAAGACAGACAGAGGCAATTTAACATCTGGCCACCAGGGGGAGCTGTCGCACTCCTTCATTCCTCAGCGTGTTTCCTGGATATCTTTTTATGGCCTCGTAAATCAGTTAAATTTAGCCTCCCCACTAAGTGGTACCTTTAATTTCCTACTTGACAGATGCAACTGTCTTTCGGGTTGCAAAGGTCGACAACAGGCTACACAATAGGCCGAGAGCCCACCTCGACCCAGGCAGGCCTCGAACTCATGACCTTCTGGTCAGTAGAGATCTTATGCAGCTGACACCCAGCCAGCTGCGCCACATTCCCGGTGCCTACTTTCCAACAGGCCTCGTAACCTCGTAATGCCTTTAGCCACAGGTGCAGGCGGAGCGTCAGGAGAGCATGCTGCTCCTGGAAGGTGGCCAGGTAGGCCGGAGAAGCCCAGAGCAACCCAGGGAGGTAGTCATGAGGATAATAGTCATGGTGGCAATGGGGTGCTGACCGTAGGAGCGTGTAGTAGAGGAAGCGGAAGGCCTCCTGGAGGAGGACGGAGACCACGAGCCCGAAGGCCAGCAGCCCCGCCTGGAGCTGGAGGTTGGAGGGGTCGCTGGCCGCCGAGGCCACGAACCAGATCAGCGAGGAGAGCAGCAGCGAGACCAGCCAGAAGAAGGCCCTGCAAGGGGAGAAGGGGGGGGGGAGAGTCAGGGAGGAGGAGGTAAACAAAGGGGCGGGGCCAGAAGCCACGCCCCTTTCGGAAGCCACGCCCCCTGTCTGAAGCCACGCCCCCTCCGGGCCTCCCTCAGAGGCCTCCCTCAGGGCCACTCCCCTCGCCCCCTTCCCCCTCACCCGGCGATGAGGACGATGACGCGGAGCGGCTCCGAGACCACCGTGAGCAGGAAGAGGGCCAGCGGGGGCCCGAAGGCCACCCCCGCGCAGCCCAGGAACACCGGCAGCGTCATGGCCGCCCAGCCAGGCCTCTCTCCCCAAGGCACTTCCGGCCCCGCCTCCCCGCTCTCCCGCGTCACTTCCCGGGGCGGGGCCTCCGGCGCCGACCACGCCCCCTGCTCTGCAGGCCACGCCCCCTCTTTGTTTGTTCTCTCTAGGCCAGGCCTGGGCAAACTCTGGCCTTTCAGGCGTTTTGGACTTCAACTCCCACAATTCCTCGCAGCCTCAGGCCCCTTCCAAAGGAAGCAGGCCTGGGCAAACTCTGGCCTTTCAGGCGTTTTGGACTTCAACTCCCACAATTCCTCACAGCCTCAGGCCCCTTCCAAAGGAAGCAGGCCTGGGCAAACTCTGGCCTTTCAGGCGTTTTGGACTTCAACTCCCACAATTCCTCACAGCCTCAGGCCCCTTCCAAAGGAAGCAGGCCTGGGCAAACTCTGGCCTTTCAGGCGTTTTGGACTTCAACTCCCACAATTCCTCACAGCCTCAGGCCCCTTCCAAAGGAAGCAGGCCTGGGCAAAGTTCGGCCTTTCAGGCGTTTTGGACTTCAACTCCCACAATTCCTCACAGCCTCAGGACCCTTCCAAAGGAAATACTCTAGGGCAGGCCTGGGCAAAGTTGGGCCTTCCAGGTGTTTTGGACTTCAACTCCCACAATTCCTCACAGCCTCAGGACCCTTCCAAAGGAAATACTCCAGAGCAGGCCTAGGCAAAGTTGGGCCTTTCAGGTGTTTTGGACTTCAACTCCCTTCCCCACAGGACCCTTTACTCTCACAGCCTCAGGTGTTTTGGACCCTTCACAGCCCAAAGGAAATACTCTAGGGCAGGCCTGGGCAAAGTTGGGCCTTCCAGGTGTTTTGGACTTCAACTCCCACAATTCCTCACAGCCTCAGGACCCTTCAAAATTTGGGCCTTTCAGGTGTTTTGGACTTCAACTCCCACAATTCCTCACAGCCTCAGGACCCCCAAAGGAAATTCTAGGGCAAAGGCCTTCCAATACTCCCCACTCCACAGCCTCAGGACCCTTCCAAAGGAAATACTCTAGGGCAGGCCTGGGCAAAGTTGGGCCTTCCAGGTGTTTTGGACTTCAACTCCCACAATTCCTCACAGCCTCAGGACCCTTCCAAAGGAAATACTCTAGAGCAGGCCTGGGCAAAGTTGGGCCTTCCAGGTGTTTTGGACTTCAACTCCCACAATTCCTCACAGCCTCAGGACCCTTCCAAAGGAAATATTTGGCAGGGGGCCTAGGCTTCCAGGTGTTTTGGACTAACTCCCACACAGCCTGTGACCCTTCCAAGGACCCTCCAAAGGAAATACCTTTGAAGGGGCCTGAGGCTGTGAGATCCAGGAGCTGAAGTCCAAACACCTGAAAGGCCCAAGTTTGCCCAGGCCACCTAGGCCTGAAAGTCATCACCATCATAATGCCCAGGCCTGCCTAGGCAACCTTGGTCATCACCCATCATATTTTTGGACTTCAACTCTCACAATTCCTAACAGCTGGTAGGCTGTTAGGAATTGTGGAGTTGAAGTCCAAAACACCTGAGGGCCCAAGTTTGCCCAGGCCTGGGCTAAACCCTTTTATGGTAGACTCTCGTTAGCATTTCCAGCTCTATTCATTCCTATTTTTATTATTATTATTATAGAAGCCGGTTTAAATGTAAAAAGAACATCAGGTGTAAATTCTTCAATTAACAAGGGTGATCACATTAAGATCTCATTAAGGGTTAAACGGTCCTTCATTGTGGAACGTATTTTACTGTCATTGTTTTGATTTACGCTTATGGTATGTATATATGTATATTTGTTCTATTAGATTCACCAGACCAGTGGGATTGCTTTCTATATGTGGATATTAATTACTACCGGGTCCAGATGAAGCTTCATTAGGCGAAACGGCGAGGCCTGACTTTGACCGTTGACCCGCACCCTTCCTTTCTATCCCGGATTATATTCGTATTTGGGTTATCCGCATTGCATTGTTATTATTTTTGGGGGATTCATGATTGGAAGTTCGATCTTCTACATCTAATACCGCATGTCCACTCCGATTCCACTTAAAGATATTATGAATAAATAATTGAACTTGAATGCTACCACGACGTTCCCTGTCTTTCTACTTTTGCTTTTGAGGAGAACACCCCACCTTTATTTTGGATCTCCCCACATGTTCCCCAGAGATCTTTGCGTTCCGAAGAACAACATTTTTTTAGTGTCCAATCTGTTCGGACATATCACCTGTCCTCAACTAGGCAAAAGGCTTTCTCGGTGGTGGCACCGACTTTTTGGAACGCTCTGCAAGATGATGCCCGGGGAATTAGAGAGCGGTCCTCCTTCCGAAAAGCGTGTAAGACGGTCCTCTTTCGCCTAGCGTTCCCATCTGAGTAAAGCTACAACATTTTGCTGTCAGTTTTTAAATTAATTGTAGTAGTCAGCAACTTTTAAAGATTAATTTGTAGTTTTATTAATGTGCCGTGTGTTTTATACGGTTGTAAACCGCTCCGAGCTTCTAGAAGGAGTGGTCTAGAAGCTGAAATAATAAATAATATACTTTTAATTGATTAGTGGGGCTAAGAACATAAGAACATAAGAAGAGCCATGCTGAATCGGACCTCAGCCCATCTAGTCCAGCATTCTGTATCACACAGTGGCCCACCAGTTGTACACGGGGATCTCGAGCAGAAGGGAGGGCAAAGCCCTAACCTGCTCCTGACCCCCCACAACCAGTACCCAGGGAAATCCTGCCTACCTCAACCACTCCGAGGTGGCACTTGAATGTCCTTTTCAGTAACTACCGATACACTTGGTATCCATGAATCTGTCTAATCCTGCCTTGAAGCTGTCCAGGCTGACCGCTGTCACAACCTCCTCTGGAAGTGAGTTCCACAACCCAATGACCCTCTGGGTGAAGAAATATTTCCCTTTATTAGTCCTAACTTTCCTACCTTGAGCTTCAGGGAGTGCCCTCTAGTCCTAATGTTGTGTGACAGAGAAAATATTTTTCTTTTTTCACCTTTTCTATCCCATGCATGATTTTATACACTTCGATCAAGTCACCTCTTAAACGCCGTCTTTCAAGGCTGAAAAGACCAAGGCGTTGCAACCTGGTTTCATAAGGGAGCCGCTCCATCCCTTGGATCATTCTTGTTGCCCTTTTCTGTACCTTTTCCAGTTCCGTTATATCCTTCTTGAGGTGCGGAGACCAGAATTGTACACAGTACTCCAGATGTGGCCTTACCATCGATTTGTAGAGAGGTAATACAACATTTGCTGACCTATTTTCGATTCCCTTCCTGATCATGCCAAGCATAGAATTTGCTTTTTTCACTGCTGCAGCGCACTGGGTTGACATCTTCATTGAGCTGTCCACCAAAACCCCAAGATCCCTTTCCTGGTTTGTCTCGGAAAGCTTTGACCCCATCAATTTGTAGGTGTAGTTGGGGTTCTTTGCCCCGATGTGCATGACTTTACACTTGTTTAGGTTAAAATGCATTTGCCACTTTGTTGCCTATTCACTCAATTTCGAGAGATCTTTCTGGAGCTCTTTGCAATCAGTTTCATTTTTAACTACCCTGAACAGTTTAGTGTCGTCTGCAAACTTTGCTACCTCAGAATTCACTCCTACGTCCAGGTCATTAATGAATAAATTAAAAAGTAACGGACCCAAAACTGAACCTTGGGGTACGCCACTTCTCACCGCTTTCCACCCAGAGAAGTGTCCGTTTATTACCACCCTTTGTTTCCTACAGTTTAGCCAGGTTCCGATCCAGGACAAGACCTGTCCCCTGATTCCATGGCTGAAGAGCTTATTTAGGAGCCTTTGGTGAGGGACTTGGTCAAAAGCCTTTTGAAAGTCAAGGTAAACAATATCGACTGGGTCCCCTTTATCTATGTGTTTATTTACACCTTCAAATAATTCTAACAAGTTAGTAAGACATGATTTGCCTTTGCAGAAACCATGTTGATTTTCTTTCAGCAATGCCTGTTCTTCTATGTGCTTGGTAATATTTTCTTTAATAATGGTTTCCATCACTTTGCCTGGAACTGAGGTTAGACTGACTGGTCTATAATTTCCTGGATCACCTCTGGATCCTTTCTTGAAGATCGGAGTTACATTTGCCTCCCTCCAGTCCTCGGGTACAGTGCCTGATCTTAGAGAAAGGTTATATATCTTAGCTAGAAGTTCAGCAATTTCACACTTGAGTTCCTTAAGAACTCTGGGGTGGATGCCGTCTGGCCCTGGTGATTTGTTGACATTTAGTTTAGTAAGGCATATGAGAACATCCTCCTTGTTTATCTCTATCTGTTTTAATTCTTTTAATTCCCTCCCTGAAAAACTGACTCAGCTGCAGGCATATGTTGTCTGTCCTCCTGTGTGAAAACGGAGGCAAAGAAGTCATTTAGCCACTCAGCAATCTCCTTGTCTTCGCTGATTTTCCCTTTCTGACCATTGTCGTCGAGTGGCCCAACTGCTTTTCTAGTTGGGTTCCTGCTTCTGATGTACTTAAAGAAGTTTTTGTTGTTTTTTTAAATATTCTTTGCTATGTGTGCCTCAAAATCTCTCTTGGCTTTCCTGACGGTTGCTTTGCATTTAGTTTGCCAGAGCTTGTGTTCCTTTCTGTTCTCCTCGGTAGGAAGAGCCTTCCATTTCTTAAATGAGTTTTTCTTCTTTCCAATCACATCTTTTACTTCATTTGTAAGCCATACTGGTGTCCTTTTGGACTTTCCATGCCTCTTTCTTTTTATTGAATGCATTTTAGTTCGGCCTGTTTTAAGGTATTTTTAAACAGTTTCCAAGCATTTTGAGGGATTTGATTTTTTTACTCCTCTTTTAGTTTGTTCTTTACAATTTTTCTCATTTTGGTGAAATTCCCTTTGTGAAAGTTAAATGTCTCCGTGTTAGTTTTCACTGACAGTTTGCTATCCAAACTTACGTTGAAGGTTATTGTGTTGTGGTCACTGGTACCTATGGGCTCAGTTACAAGGACATCTTGAACGAGATCTTGTTCATTAGTTAGCACCAAGTCCAGGATCCCCTTTCCCTGGTTGGTTCCATGACCATCTGCTCAAGGGAATAATCGGCTAGCATGTCGAGGAACCTTGTCTCTCTTTCATGCGTAGAACAAGAATTTGGCCAATCTATTTGGGGATAGTTGAAGTCCCCATTATGACTAATGTATTTCTTTTTGAGGCCTGTTTAACTTCATTTTCCAGATAGCAGTCTGCCTGGAGTTTGGTTGGGAGGGCGATAGCAGATCCCTAGTGCTAGATTAGTTTTTTTGTCCTGGGACTTTTACCCACAATGTTTCTGTAGGTGAGTTTGAAATTTCTTGAAATTCTAATTCATGAGATTCTAGCTCTTCATTTATGTACAGGGCCACACCGCCACCGTTTTTCCCTCTCCTGTCTTTCCTGTACAGTTTATAACCTGGCATCTTTGTGTCCCATTTGTTTTCCTCCGTCCACCAGGTTTCTGTTATGCCAATAATATCAATATTTTTTTTTTGCCAAATATTCCAACTCCCTATTTTTGTTCGAAGGCTTCTAGCGTTTGCGTACAGACATTTATATTTATTTCTCTGGTGCACTTTCAACTTTGGCTGTTTGTGAGAATTTGTAGAAGGCCTACCATGTCCTACCTCTCGACTACTACTATCTATCTTTTCTGTTGACTCAGCCATTTGTGTGTGGATTTCGTCCTCCATACTTGGCGTTTCACCCTCTCGAACCGGAAGCTGCCCAGCTCCTGTCGACTTTCCCCTAGGAATCAGTTTAAAAGCTGCTCTGAAGCCTTTTTAATATTAGTCGCCAGCAGTCTGGTTCCATTTTCGTTCAAGTGTAACCCGTCCCTTTTGTAAAGGTTTGGCTTTCCTGAAAATGTTCCCCAGTTCCTAACAAATCTAAAACCTTCCTCTCGACACCACTGCCTCATCCACGCATTGAAGCTCCTGAGCTCTGCCTGTCTGGCTGTTCCTGCGCGTGGAACAGGTAGCATTTCCGAGAATAAATCATTCCTAAGCCATGTGCCTGGTAATATGGGTAACTGAGGAGTTAAAATAGGAATGAGCACACTTTGACCCTCCAGGCGTTTTGGACTACAACTCCCACAATTCCTAACAGCCTACCGGCTGTTAGGAATTGTGGGAGTTGTAGTCCAAAACGCCTGGAGGGAAGGCTGAAGTTTCCCACGCCTGCGTTAAAATCACTCGGTGCCTAGAAAGGCAGGACCAGAACAACACCCCCAGTTTGTTGGGTTTTTTCGTGTCAGGAGCCACTTGAGAAACACCTCCCGTTAAAGGAGACGGATGCAATGCCCGGGGAGTCAACCTAGAGAGAAGCATGCAAGGCAAAGGGAGAAAAGCCCTGACCGTGGGCTTGACCTCTCTCTTCCACCTCAACCGTCTCTGTAAAGCAGGGGTAGGGAACCTATGGCTCAGGAGCCAGATGTGGCTCTTTTCATGTTTGCATCTGGCTCTCCCTCTCTCCCCCTTTTCTTCTCTCCTTCCTTTTCCCTCCCTCTCTCTCCCCTTCCTTCTTTCCTCCATTCTCCCCTTCCTTCCTTCCCTTTCTCCCTTACCCTTTCCTTCTCCCTCACTCTTCCTTCCTTCCTCTTCTATTCTTTTCCCCAAGTCTTCCTTTCCTTCTCCTTTCTTTCTTTTCACTTCCCTCTCTACCCTTTCTTTTCTCTTCATTATTTTACTTTTTCCTCACTCCCTTTCCTTTCTTTTCCCCACCCTTTCCTTTCCTCCCTTCCCATTTCCTTCTTTCTTTTCCCCTCTTTGTCTCTCTCCTGCTTTTCTTTTCCATAGTTCGTTCTTCTTTTCTTTCTTCCTCTCCCCCTCCTTCCTTTATTTCTTCTGTCTTTCTTTCTTTCCCCCTTCCTTCCTTCTGTCTTCTCTTCCTTCCCAGAGTCCTGAGCGTGCCTTTTGCAGAGCCAGGTCTGAAGTGTCCCGTCTTTCTGCCAAAGGGGGAATCCTTTTCTCCGGAGTTTCGGACTGCGGTGTCACCTGTACGCAGATGACGTCCAACTCTGTCTCTCCTTCCCACCTGCTACTAAGGAGGCTGTTCAGGTCCTGAACCGGTGCTTGGCCGCTGTGTCGGACTGGATGAGGGCAAACAAATTGAAATTGAATCCAGACAAGACAGAGGCACTCCTGGTCAGTCGAAAGGCCGAACAGGGCATAGGGTCACAGCCTGTGTTAAACGGGGTTACACTCCCCTTGAAGATGCAGGTTCGCAGTTTGGGTGTGATCCTGGACTCATCGCTGAGCCTGGAGCCCCAGGTTTTGGCGGTGACCAGGGGAGCATTTGCACAGTTAAAACTTGTGCGCCAGCTGCGCCCGTACCGTGAGAAGTCTGACTTGGCCACGGTGGTCCATGCTCTGGTTACATCCCGTATAGATTACTGCAATGCTCTCTACGTGGGGTTGCCTTTGAAGACTGTTCGGAAGCTGCAACTAGGCTAACGGACAGCAGCCAGGTTGATAACAGGAGTGCCATTCAGAGAGCGCACAACTCCCCTGTTGTGCCAGCTCCACTGGCTACCAGTTTGCTACCAGGCACAATTCAAAGTGCTGGCTTTAGCCTTTAAAGCCCTAAACGGTTCGGGTCCAACTTACCTGTCCGAACGCATCTCTCCCTATGAACCCTCGAGATGTTTAAGATCATCCGGAGAGGCCCTGCTCTCGCTCACACCTTCTTCCCAGGCGCGACTGGCGGGGACGAGAGGCAGGGCCTTTTCAGTGGTGGCTCCTCGGCTTTGGAACGCCCTCCCTAAAGACATCAGATCGGCCCCCTCCCTCCTGACGTTTCGCAAGAAAGTCAAGACCTGTTATTTGAGCAGGCATTTGCTGATGAAATATAAGGCTTAATTGGATATAAGGAATGACGACGATGTGATGGAAACTGATTTCAACATGACGCTGAGGCTGCAATTGTATGTTTTTAATTGTTAAATTGTTATTATATTTTTTTTTCTCTGGGGTTGACTTGTTGCTGTGTTGTATTGAGAGCAGACTGGCTGTGTAAACCGTCCGAGTCGCCTTCGGGCTGAGAGGGGCGGTATAGAAACGTGACAAATAAATAAATAAATAAATAAATAAATTCTCATCGTATCTACATATAGACTCACATGTAGTTGAATTCAGTCTTAAACTATATTATATCTATTATATGGCTCTCACTGAAATACATTTCCAAATATTTTGTTTTTATCGCTCTTGAGTCAAAAAGGTTCCTGGCCCCTGCTGTAACGTAATCTATGTGAGTAACTCAATGGTTGGAACTAGAAATAAGCATTTGGCGCCGAGGCTGAAAGAGAGTTCCAGTGTGCTTGAATGAGAAAGCAGGGAGGAAGGGGAAGAGCAAAGGTCAGGTGCAGCACAGCCGTTTCCAAAAGTGCATGTCTTAGGATCTGGTAGAGTTGCCACCTGTCCTGAATTTCGTGTTCCGTATTTTCAGCTCCTGTCCCGTATTGGCAGGACAGGATAGTTGGCAGCAGGAGGCGAGGCCGGGCCAGCAGTGAGCGCCACCGCACCGCCAGCAGCTTCTCTGCGGCACTTGAGCTCGCTCGCCTCGCACTCACTCTCACGCACGGCAGGCGGCAGAGCAGCCCCAGCAGCGGCACGGCAGCCTGGCCACAGGCGGCACCTTGCTGCACCGCCAGGTCAGCATCCACCTCCTTCCTGGCCTGCCCTATGGCAGGCTTCGCTCAGGTCAGCCAATGAGGGCAGGCCACCATGCAGGCCCGGATCAGGCCCTTTTGCCGCCCTAGGCCAAAGGGTCTGCCTCTGCCCCCCGCTCCACCCCTCCTCGCCGGATTGAAGGAAGGAGAGCGGGGCGAGGAGAAAGAGGCGCCCTCCCGCTGCGTGTCCTGCTCGCCGCCCACCCCTTTTCGGCGGGGCTGGCGCGACTCCTCTCTGCCTCCTCCCTGGCATGGCGTGGCATCGCCAGGCAGGGAGGAGGCAAAGCTGCCCTGCCGCCCCTGCTCCCTTGCGTGGCGACGCAAGGGAGGGCCGGCAGCGCGACTTCTCTCTGCCTCCTTCTCCCTGCCTGGCGACGCCAAGCCAGGGAGGCGGAGAGAAGCCACGGCACGCAAGGGAGGAGGGGCGGCGGCGCAGCTTCGCCTCCTCCCTGCCTGGCGACGCCACGCCACGCCAGGGAGGAGGCAGAGAGGAGTCCCGCCGCCGCCCCTCCTCCCTTGTGTCGCGCCAACCCCGCCAAAAAGGGGTGGGCAGCGCGCAGGACACATGGCGGGAGGGTGCCTTTCTCCTCCTTGCCCCGCCCTCCTTCCTTCAATCCAGCAAGTAGGCGGGGAGGGGCAGAGCCGGGGGGCGGGGAGGGGCGGAGTAAGGAGCGGAGCCGATCCTCCCTCCCTCCAAAAGCAGAGCTGAGGGGAGTAGAGCAAAGGGAGGGGACGGCTGCGCATGTGCCCTTTTTTTGGGCGATTTTTTTGGGCGATTTTTTTAAAATTTGGGGGTCCGGATCCGCTGCCTCCCCAAACGTGCCGCCTGAGGCCATGGCCTCCGGTGGCCTTATGGGTAATCCGGGCCTGCCACCATGGACCGTGCGCACGGGAGAGAGGCGAGAGCAGCATAGACGCCACAAGGCTGAGCTGAGAGCAGGACGTTAAGAGTAAGTTAAGAGTAAGTCAGTTTCTTTAATGAATTTCAGTCATTATCTTATTCTATACCTAACGTTTGATTTCCAAGTTTTTAATGAAGTGTCCCTTATTTTTGTGGAAAAATCCCGTATTTTTAGGTAAACGCCCCTTATTTCTTCTATCCAACAATGGCAACCCTAGGATCTGGAGGCTGCAAATCCAGGGGTTGGGTTGAACCCAGGCTGCTTTTTGGAGACCCCTGATATACACATGCAAACACTGGCACTCCCTGACCCCCAAGGAGGGGAGGGAGGGGGCTTCCAAAAGGTGTCCTCCCCAACCCCCCCCCCCTCCCCCAAGATCATACAAACAGACAGAGACCCCATTCGCTGTTGATCATCTTGCTGCTTTAATGCGGAGCCTGGAGGGGGGCAGTGTGGGAGAGGCCGGGGCCGGGGGGCCTCCCTCCTTCTCCTGGAGGAGCTGCTGTGGGTCAGTGGCTGGCGGAGGCGGCGGGGGGGGGCGTGGGAGAGGCCACCTTGGCTCCTCAGAGGTTGTTGAGCTCCAGCAGCGTCTGGTCCAGCGTCTGGTGGATGTTGACGTTCTCCTCTTTGGCGCTGGCCAGGTTCTCTGCGGACACAACCACGGAGGGCAGGCACACAAGGCACACCCACAGCCAGAAAGCGGGGGGCAGGAGGCACCCCAAAAGTGGAGGAGGAAGAGACACAGAGGGGTGGGGGAGAAGCACCCCAAAGGGAGAAATCGATGGAGGGGATACAAAGGCACACGCACGCACACACACACACACCGAGGGAGAAGTCAGTCCAATGGGGTGGACAAGTGCCCCCATGTGCCCTCCACCTGGGGCAATGGAGAAGGACCCCCACCCACCCCCGACTTGACCCCAATCCACTGACCGGCAGCATCGGAGGGAGCTCAGTCTCCAAAGAGGAGGAGGAGCAGAAAGGCGACAGGATCAGCAGCTCAAAAGAGAAAGGAGCAGAGAGCTTGAAGGAGTCGTCCTGCCTGGCAGAAGGGGGTGGGCTACGTGGCCCCTGGGGGCCCCTTCCAAATGTACGAGAGTATAGGCTACCTGGGAATCCTTTCGAGTTTCCTTCTCGGGATGGCCGTCACTCAGAAAGGGTTAGATTGTCCCTTCCTGCCTGGCAGAGGGGGGTACGCAATGGCCCCTGGTGGGGACCCCTCCCAAACTTAACAGAATTCAGGCTCCCATTGGAGTCTCTCTCCTATTCTGGGGATCTTTAAGCAGAGGCTGGATGGCTATCACTCGGGAGGGATTTGATTGTGTCTTCCTGCCTGGCGGAAGGGGTGGGCTACATGGCCCCTGGGGGTCCCTTCCAAACTTGGCAGAATATAGGCTGCCTGGGAGTCCATTGGAGTCTCTCTCCTTCTCTGGAGGTCTTGTGGCGCAGCTGGCTGGGAGTCAGCTGCATAAGGTCTCCACTGACAAGAAGGTCATGAGTTCGAGGCCTGCCCAGGATGTGCTCTCAACCAATTGTGTAACTTGTTGTCTGTCTATATATGTTGTATGTCTATGTTCCAACTTCTGCCGGCCCAAGGGCCGGAATTCCTGTGAGTAATTGCCTGGGGGGCCGCAGCGGGGGGCGTGGCCGCTCACGGGGGGCGTCCTGCCCAGCCTGCCCCTTCTCGGCGGCGCTGGGTGACGTCCTGACGTCGCCCAGCGCTGTTGAAAAGGGGCGGGCTGCTGCCGCGGATGCCCGGCGTCCTGCCCCTTTTTGGCGGCGCTGGGTGACGTCAGGGCTGGAATTCCAGTGAGTAATCACCTGGGGGGCCGCAGCGGGGGCGGGGGCCACTTGCGGGGGGTGGCCGCTTACGGGGGGCGGCCTGCCCGACCTGCCCCTGGGGGTCCCTTCCAAACTTGACAGAATATAGGCTGCCTAGAAGTCCTTTGGAGTCTCCTTTCTCTGGGGGTCTTTAAACAGAGGTTGGCCCTCTCTCAGGTGGGATTAAATGGTCTCTTCCTGCCTGGTGGAAACGGGGTCAGACTGGGTGGCCTCTGGGGGTCTCTCTGGTTCGGTGTTGTAGTCTGTCTAATGAAACTCTCCTGATTTGGTCTTGTCGTTGTTTTTACTAGAGCAGAGAAGTGCCCGAGGCAGGAAGAGAGCCGTGGCAGCACTAGATACGAATGTAAACGGGGCCACCATGCAAAGGCCCCGCAGTCAGCTCATGTGGGAAGGGGAGGCATCGCATGGTCCCAAAAGCTGCATTCCTCAAAAAGCATTGGTCCCAATGGGGAATGCAAAAGAGCCCCCACGAATGGTCATAACAAAGGTCACCCTCCCAAAAGGATGACCCCCCTCCCTCCCCCCAAGCTCAGTTGTGGAGGCCATTGAGGACAAGGCGCAATTCGTTGGTGAGGAGACGGTTTTTCTCCGCCTCCCGCCTGGACCGCTCTGAAGGGACGGCAGCGTTAAGAAAGAGAACGAGAGAGGCATCCGGCAGCAGGAAAAGAGAGGAAGGAAGGAAGAGCCGTCAGTGGAGAACAGGCAACCCAGACCCCAAAGGGAGCCCCCAAGGTGGCAGGAAGAGAGAGCGCTTCCCCACAGTGGAGAGGAACAGGCACCCCCGGAAGAGCATTGCACCCACCTATCATTCTCCCTTCAACACCCCAATTCAAACAGGGGCAAGGATCCCCAAACTTTGGCCCTCCTATTGTTTTGGACTCCAAAACATGGAGCGATGGATTCAAATTGCAAGGGGGGGGGGTTACTGGGCTGCTGTGAGTTTGCAGGGCTGTGTGGCCGTGTCCCAGCAGCATTCTCTCCTGACGTTTCGCCTGCATCTGTGGCTAATGGCATCTTCAGAGATTCTGTTGGCAGTGAGGCCAGTGGAGTGTATATAACAGGGCTGTCCAACAGGCGGCCTGCGGGCCATACACAGCCCCCCAGCCTGTTGGACACGGCCCCCGCTACCCTCCTGAAAGATTTTTTTAAAGTATTTTTTAAAAATATATATTTTAAAAAATATATATTTATTTTTTTAAAATGGCGGCCGGGGGGGGGGGGGGGCAGGGCAGGGAGAAGGAAGGGAGCCAGCTCCTCCTCCCTGCACCGCCCCCTCCATCCCTCTCTCCGCGCCGCCCTTCCTAGGTAGGGGGAGCCGCCGAAAAGGAGCAGTAGGCGGCGCCAAGGGCGGCGCGTCAGAGGCCTAGCGTGACACGCCGCCCTTGGTGCCGCCTACTGCTAGGAAGGGCGGGGGAGCCGGCTGCTTTCTTCCTCCATAGCCCCTCCTCTTTCCCCCCGGACGCGCCGCCCCCCCAGGAACCGAGCAACAGCGCGCCCGGGGGGAAAGAGGAGAGGCTTCGGAGAAAGGAGGCGGCCGGCTGCCTTCTTCCTCCGTAGCCCCTCCTCCTTCTCCCCGCTCGTGCCGCCGCCCAGGAACCGAGCAGCGGCGTGCCCGGGGAGGAGGGGCTACCTGAGTGAGCGCCCCGCCCCCCGCTCACGGCCCCGCCCCCCGCTCACTGATCACCTACGGCCCCCCAGGTGATCAGTGACACTTCTTCCGGCCCTTGGGTCGGAAGAAGTTGGACAGCCCTGGTATATAACCTACCTGTGGAATAATGTCCAGGGTGGGAGAAAGAACCCGGGTCTCTTTGGAGAAACACTTGGGAGTCCTCGAGGACAACAAGTTAAACATGAGCCAAAAAAGCCAATGGGATGTTGGCCTGCATCAATGGGAGTCTAGTGCTTAGGTCCAGGGAAGTCATGCTCCCCATGCTCTACCCTGCCTTGGTCAGACCATGTCTGGAATCACACTGTCCAACTCTGGGCATCACAACTGAAGGGAGATGTTGACAAGCTGGAATGTGACGAGAGGAGGGTGACTGAAACGACCCAGGGTCTGGTGAGCAAGCCCTATGAGGAGCGGCTTAAAGAGCTGGGCATGTTTAGCCTGACAAAGAGAAGGCTGAGAGGAGACATGGTGTGAGGGGGTTGAGACAAGCGGGGTAGAAATGCTGTAAATAAATAATAAATAAATAATATGTCAGGGGAAGTCATAGGGAGGAGGCAGGACCGGACGAAGGTAAAAAATTATAGTAAGCCAACCTTTTTTTGGCACCCCCCTGGGTCTTCAGTGTGGTGATGATGGCACGCATGCGCGCAAACAGCTAGTTTCACGCATGTGCTATTGGGACCGAGCGCTTCTGGATGAAAAGGACAAGGGGACATTTTGCAGCCGGGGCGGAGCCTCCCGCCGCAAAATGTTTCCTGGCTTGTCCTTTTCGGCCTCTTGGGAGTGCGTTTAGCAACTCCCTCCACCAGGAGCGCTCGGTCCCAATAGCGCATGCGGGAAAATTTCGCGCATGCGCTATTAAAACAGAGCACTCCCAAGAGGATGAAAAGGACAAGCCAGGGAGCATTTTGCAGCCGGGCCGGAGCCTCCCACCTGTGCACCGGCCACCCACAGCAATGGTGCAGCATGATGCACTGAACCTGGTGGCTGTGGCCGGATGCGCCCTTGGCCACGTGGCGCCCTGAGGCGGCCGCTTACTTTGTCTCCACTAAGATCCGCCCCAGCCGAGGAGGCTTCCTTTCTGCTGCCCTGGAGACTAGGGCGCAATGGAGCAATGGCTTCAAACTACAAGAAAGGAGATTCCACCTGAACATTGGGAAGAACTTCTGACTGCGAGAGCTGTTCAGCAGTGGAACTCTCTGCCCCGAAATGTAGTGGAGGCTCCTTCTTTGGAGGCTTTTAAACAAAGGCTGTGTGGCTATCCATTGGAGGTGCTTTAAATGCAGGCCCGGATTAAATGATTGTGGCGCCCTAGGCCACACTCTGGAGCGCCGTCCCTGCCCCGGGGGGCGTGGCTGTTTGCGGGGGGCATGTCCGCTTGTGGGGGCCCCTCCTTCCTCCTCACTGAAGGAGGGGCGGTGCCGACGACGGGAGGGCGGAGGGGCGGCGAGGGCTTCTCTCCGCCTCCTCCCTCGCGCCGCTTCGGCACCGCCCCTTCGCGCTGACGACGGGAGGGAGGAGGGGCCGGCGGGAAGCCGCGTCAGAAGCCCCCTAGGGCCTATGGCGCTCCGTGCACAGGTGCAGGAGCGCCAGAAGAAGATCGAACTTTAAAAAAAAAATTTTTGGGGGGTCCGGACCTGCTGCCCCCCCAAGGCTGCCGCCCTAGGCCATGGCCTAGGGTGGCCTTATGGGTAATCCAGGCCTGTTTGAATGCAATGTCCTTGCTTCTTGGCCTGGATTGGATGACGGCCCACCAGGTCTCTCCCAACTGCAGGACTCTAGGACAGTGTTTCTCAACCTGGGGGTCGGGACCCCTATGGGGGTCACGAGGGCATCTCAGAGGGGTCGCCAAAGGCCATCAGAAAACAAATTATTTTCTATTGGTCATTCTGTATGGGAAGTTTGGCCCAACTCTATAGTCGGTGGGGTACAGAATGTTCCTTGATTGTAGGTGAACTATAAATCCCAGCAACTACAATTCCCAAATATCAAGGTCTATTTTCCCCAAACTCCACGAGTGTTCACATTTGGACATATTGAGTATTTGTGCCAAGTTTGATCCAGATCTATAATGGTTCGAGTCCACAGTGCTCCTTGGATGTAGGTGAACTACAACTCCAAAACTCAAGGTCAATGCCCAACAAACCCTACCAGTATTTTCTGTTGGTCATGGGAGTTCTGTGTGCCAAGTTTGGTTCAATTCCATTGTTGGTGGAGATCAGAATGCTCTTTGATTGTAGGTGAACTATACATCCCAGCAGCTACACCTTTCAAATGACAAAATCACCCCCCACAACCCCACCAGTATTCAAACTTGGGAGTATCGGGTATTTGTGCCAAATGTGGTCCGGTGAATGAAAATACATCTGATATTTTACATGATGATTCATAACAGTTGAAAAATTACAGTTATGAAGTAGCAACGAAAATGATTTTATGGTTGGGGGTCAACACAACATGAGGAACTGCATTAAGGGGTCGTGGCATTGGGAAGGTTGAGAAACACTGCTCTAGGATTCTTTGAAGCGAGGGTGGATGTTGCCATTCGCAAGCTTGAATAGCATTACGTAGCCACGAAGCTTGCAAAGTTGGTAAAGATATCCTCACCGACTGACGTTGCAAACCTCGTGGCCGTTATTCAAGTGCTAATTCAAGCTTTCTAATTGCAAAATTCATGCTTCAAACAGGCAAGGGTCCTTCCTTCCTTCCTCCCACCCGTGACATCATCCCACAGGGATAGACACACTCCGCCTGCCTCACTTCCAACAGACCTCTGAACAAACCTCTGAGGATGCCATTGGCCACAGATACAGGTGAAACGTCAGGAGAGAATGCTGCTGGAGCATGGCCATACAGCCCAGAAAACTCACAGCAACCCAGTGATTTGGGGCATGAAAGCCTTCGACGACACATTAGGAAGAACGTTCTGTCTGATGGTGGAAACTCAGGTCGAGATCCTCCTCTGGAGGTTTTTAAGCAGAGGCTGGGTGGCCGTCTGTTGGGAGGGATCGGATTGTGCCTGCCTGCTTGTCTGGCAGAACGAAGGGGGCTGGACTGGGTGGTGGTCTTTCATAGGCCCCTCCTCACGCGAGGGTGATATGGTTCTACCAACTCCGAGAAGCCCCGCACAGCTTGGCCAACGGTCTCGGGTTCGAAGTCCAAAACATTTGGAAGACCAAAGTTTGAATATTGGAGAAGAAACCCCATTGAAGGGTCTCCCATGGCAATCTAGGATCAATGAGCACAAGTGGGCAGTTGGGGGAGGGACTCACAGGCCACACCCCTTGAGCCTGACCTCTGTGAATTGGGGGGGGGGGTCACTGTAGGGGCACCAGGACCCCTCTTCATGTTGCTTTGACTGGCCAGGCGCAGGGGCGGTGTGTGGCTATACATCCCTGCTCCCTCCTTGGGACATCCCGCCTCCTCCTCGCGCAGCCTGGCTTGCCGCGCGGCACGAGCAGAGAAGCAGAGAGAGAGAGAGGAGCACCCTCCCTCTTTCCCCTCCTTGCTCAACTCTCACCTAAGTTGCACCCAGGTGGGCACCCCTGGGGACATGGCGCCCTACGCAAATTTGTAAATTGCATACTGCTTGAGCCGGCCCTGGCTAGGCAGCTGAGGTCAGTGTCCAGAGACAGGAAGACCCAAATGTAGGGGAAGAACCTCCCTGAACCCCCCCCCCCCCATAATTGCCCATCTTGGAGAAGGGAAGGGGGTCAAGGGTCTCATGGAGCAGCAAAGGAGGGAAAGAGAGAGCAATGGAGGCAGAGAGAGAGAGAGAGAGATAGAAAGAGAAAGTGAGAGACGCTGTTTGCAAAGACCGTTTTATTGAACCAGAGTCTGAAGAGAGAAACAATCATGAGATGCAACGGACAGATGGATGGACAGAAGGGCAGGCAGACAAAGTGGGGAGGGGGCACAGCAGGGGCGGAGTCTAAACCGGACTCCCAATTCTCCCCTCAATTGCAAGGAGCAGTCCACGTAACTCAAGTAACCCCAGAACCCACCCACCCCCCAAACTCAATTTGGGGGTCCGCAAGCAAAAGACCCCCAACCCAATTTGCAAAGGCACTGAAGGCACAGAATGGGGGGGCAGGAGGAGGGAGATCCAGACCCCCCCATTAAGATCCTGGGGAAGACAAGGCCTTCCCAACTCAACAGACAGACAGAGCAAGGCACTTGGGGGTCTTTTGTGGCCGAAGGAGAAGAGGGAGAGGGGACATTGGTGTGGCTGCAGAAACATCCGTGGAAGGGAAAAGGGAAGGAGAGATGGACAGACAGACGGACAGAGAGGAAGAGGCGAGGGTCCGGCAAAGTGAGGAGGGGTCTCAAAGGGAGGTGATGTCGTTCAAGGCATTGTCCAGCTCCTCGCTGATGGCTTTGTACTTCATCTTCTGAGCATAGACCTCGTCTGTGGTCATGGTCGTGGTTGGGTAAGGAGGGGGCGTGAGGCAGAGTCCAAGCAGAGAAGTGCCCAGGGAGGGGGGTCCAAAAAGGGGAGGGGGCGTGAAATGAGAAAAGAGTGAAGGTGAGGGGAGTGGAAGAGGGAGGAAGGGAGGCAAGGGCCAAGGAAAGAAGTGCTTCCAAAGGGGCAGTCCATCCCACTCTCCCCCCCCCTCCATTCCCCAAAAGCCACCCCCTCCCCAAAAAGCGGAGGGACCCCTCACCTTCCAGGTCGTCAATGGTTTTCTCCAACTTTGCCACGGACCTCTCTGCAAACTCCGCTCGAGTCTCGGCCTGGGAAGGAAGGAGGAAGGCAAAGCAGCGCTTTATGGGGAGGGTCCGCACTGCACCTCTGCCAGCATCACAACCCCCTCCCCAATTGGTCTCCATTCTGAGTTCACTTGTGGAATAATAATAATAATAATAATAATAAATGTGTTTGAATTGAGATGTTTTGATACAAAATCCAGCATATAGATCTCGTTTGCTGTGACATACTGTGGTTTTGTGTCAGAATAACAACAACAACAACAACAGTGTTGACTGGCTGTATCTGCCTCGGAGGTCTGGTGGCAGAGGACTTTTACAAGGAAAATAAGCAGTTTGAAGGACAACAAGACGCTCAAGGGCAGCCAAGAACCTGCTTTGATTGAAGTCAATAATGGCGGAGGGGTTAATGAGCTTAGTCGTAAAACGCTGAAATGTTAACTTAAAATAAAAAGTTGCCCCTCTTGGCCAAAGGAGAGATGGTGTGACCCAAAAACACAGGATGTTCGGATGTTCCACTATCGGCACACACAGGATGACCTGACAATCCAATGCTTATCTATATACAAATAATATAATGTTTATCAATGCTGGCGCCACATATGTAGAACGTATTAGTTAGCAATGCTAAGATGGTCAAATAATGAGAAAAGTATGTTTTGAAGAACCTGATTGGATAAGAGACATGGGCAGAGGGTATAGCACCATGGCCTAGTAAAAAATGTATAAAAGATAACAGAAAGATTGTGACAGCATGGGAAGCTCTTTTCTTGAAGACACCTCAGTCTTTATATTATATTCGGCATCGCGGGGAAAGGGGACCTTCGCCACCAGGAAGGCGGCGCCGTGGGCGCCCCCTCCGCTGCCTCCCAGCTGTTTCTGGACCCGGGGCGCGCGGTCTCTTTCCCTCTCTCTCTATTTCTTGATCTGCATGTGTCTCGCACTCTCGCGAGACACACACAGGAAGAGAAACCGCATGAACCCGTCTGAGGCGGGAGGGATGGTGCCCTTTTCCCGGGCACCTCTCTATCCTACTCGCCCCACCCTCCTCCCTTGAATGTAGGAAGGAGGGCATGGAAAGGAGGAGAAAGAGATGCCCGGGAAAGGGCAGAATCCCTCTTGCCTGTGCCGGGTTCGCGTGGTCTGTCTTCCTGTTTTCTCTAGGTCTGTGTGTGTCTCGAGTGTGCGAGACACATGCAGATCAAGAGAGAGAGGGGGAGAGAGACCGCACCAGGACAGGACACAGCTGGGAGGCTGTGGCGGAGGCGAGGAGGTAGCAGAGGAGGTGCCGCCGTCGAGGTGGTGAAGGTCTCTTTTGCCCCCCCCTTCCGGGAGCAGCATGGAGGTGGTGAAGTAGGTCGAGGAGGCGCCGGAAGAGGCGGGTACGGCGCCGGCGCTGCTGTAGCGATGATCCCCGTTTGTTAGCGGCGGCATGGAGAAGGAGGACGATGTGGTGAGCGTGGGCTGAGGGAGGGCTGGGTTTGGGGTGGGGTGGGATGTGGAGTGCGCTGCCAGCATTGGAAAGCAGTGCTTTTCCCCTCCCCTCCCCTTCCCTCGCGTTGGAAGGAGATCATTGTAATTCTCCATGCGCTGCTATTTCCAATGGGCGTTTTTTGGGGGCCGTGTTTCGGGGGGTAGCCTGGTATGTAGGCCGGTTTTTTTGTGCCCTAGACATACCCCGTGGTATGCTTGAATGTGTTTGGGGTGTTTGGTGGTTATGGGGGTTATAGTTTTGCTGTCTATATACCGAGTTGCACGACCATTCGATTTTTATATATATAGATGTTAATGTTTTACTTGTATTTTATGGTGTTGTGGGCCTCGAATTGTTGCTGTCTGTAAACCGCCTAGTAAATAAATAAATATTATCTATATAAGTAAAAATGTAATGTTTGTTTGTGGGATTAACATAACTCAAAAACCACTGGATGAACTGACACTAAATTTGGACAATAATAATAATTATTATTATTAGAAACACTCTTAAATGGGTGGTCTCCTTTCTCTAAGATTGGGGACAACGGGTGGAGAAGGGAGGGATGGTCTCGGAAAGGGTCCCCCTTAACTGTGGGGTCCCCCAAGGGGCTATCCTCTCTCCTCTATTATTTAACACCTATATGCGTCCACTTGCCCAACTGGTGCATGGTTTTGGTCTGGAGTGTCATCAGTACGCTGATGACACCCAGCTGGTGCTGAGGATGGAAGGCCGGCCAGACTCTGTACCCGATTATTTCCAGCAGTGCCTGGAAGCCGTGACTGGGTGGCTACGGGCCAGCAGGTTGAAGGTGAACCCATCGAAGACGGAGGTCATGTGGCTGGACCGCCCTGGGGGGAGGGGCGAGCTCCGGTTGCCAATCATGGATGGCAAGGTGGTTAGTCCGTCGCTGCTGGTTAAAAGCCTGGGGGTCCAACTGGACCCTCTGCTGACGATGGAGGCTCAGGTCTCCACCGTGAGCAGAGTGGCGTTTTTCCATCTGCGTCAGGAAAGCGGCTAGCATCCTACCTTTCCGGTGGCGACCTAGCCACGGTAATCCAGGCAATGGTCATCTCGAGACTGGACTACTGTAACGCCCTTTACATTGACCTTCCTCTGTCGGTAATCCGGAAACTTAAACTGGTGCAAAACGCTGCGGCTCGACTACTGGCTGGTGTGGCACTATTGTGCCACATCACTCCAGTCCTACAGCGATTGCACTGGCTCCCCATCGAGTACCAGATTGCCTTCAAAGTGCTGGTGCTAACCTTTAAGGCCTTGCATGGTCTGGGGCCAGTGTATCTGAAGGACCGCCTTTCCCTGCACATTGCCCAGAGACCACTACGGTCCATGGACTAAAACCTATTGGAGGCTCCATCACTTAAGATCTGCCGCCTGTCGTCGATGCGGCAGCGCACCTTTTCTGTTGCAGCGCCTACCCTCTGGAACGCCTTCCTGGAGAAGGCTCGAGCAATAACTGACCAACAGGCCTTCCGGAGGGCCTGCAAGACCCATCTCTTCAGACAGGCGCTTAACCTTTAAGGCGGTTAAATTCCACTCTTGCCTCAATCTGTTTTATTATGTTTTTAACTATGTTGTGATTATGCCGTTCACTGGTGTGAACCACCTGGGCCTCTTTGGGAAGGGGGGGATATACATCGAAATAATAAAATAAATAATAAATATATTATTATTATTATTAGAAACACAAGAAGATGAATCCACAGCAGACACTCTCTGGCTGTTGTATTGGATCACGCGTTGGACACTTCCCAAGTGCCTAGGACTGCGTGATGTATGTATTTATTTATATTTATTTTAAACTTTTGTACCCTTTTGATTATTTTTGTAATATTATTATTATGTATCGCCGAACCATGCATGCAGATCCCAATAGGGTGGACTTTTTCAGCTGACAGGTGATAATTTTGTCAGTGCTGATTGTTTTTAAGTCCAGGCCAAGGCCTTGAGGCACTGCACCCAGTGTGCCGGTCACCACTGGGACCACCATGACTGGCTTGTGCCAGAGTCTTTGCATTTCGATCTTTAAATCCTTATTCTTATTATTATTTTAAAACTTTGATATCCCGATCTTCTCTACCTCCGTAGCGGGACTCAGACCAGCTTATTATTACAGTGTTATGATTATGATTAATATGAAACCCTTGTATGCCCCCTCGCAGCACCAAAAGCAAAGGGGCGAGGAGACCCCTTGTCCACCGGCCTCTTACCTCCTTGAGTTTGTCTGTCAGCAGCCGGATCTCCTCCTCGTATTTGTCCTCCTTGGTGGAGTACTAGGTGGGGAGAGGGAGATAAAGGTTGAGTGCCCACCCTGGGACCCCTCCTCTCAGACACCCCCCATCCCACCCATAGAGCTCCATTGCAACAGCCCATCTGCACCTGCGCACAGGTGCGCCCAGGTGTGCTCGGGCCCCGTACCTTGTCGGCCTGGGCCTCCAGGGACTTGAGGTTGTTGGTGACAATTTTCAGCTCTTCCTCAAGGTCCCCACATTTACTGAGAGAGAGGAAAGGAAGGAAGGAAGGAAGGAAGGAAGGAAGGAAGGAAGGAAGGAAGGAAGGAAGGAAGGAGCAATAGGGAAAGGCAGGAAAGAGAAGGGGAGAAGATGTTGAGAGCACAGAGCAAGAGCCCCAAAGGAAAAGAAGGGGTCCCAGTCCTGGTCCAGGGGGAAAGGGCTTCTTCAAACTCCCACTCAATGCTTTTAATGCAAGCCTGGGCCATCTTCGGCCCTCGCTCCAGGTGTTTTGGACTTCAACTCCCACAATTCCTAACAGCCCATAATCCACAGACCATGTGATCAGAACTGGGACTGTTCAGGACTCAGACTCTATTTTAAGAGTCAGTAGAGACTCCATTAGGAATCATGGGAGTTGAAGTCCAAAACACCTGGAGAGAGGGCCGAAGTTGGCCCAGGCCTGCTTTAACGTAAGCTGCTATAATAATAATAATAATAATAATAATAATAATAAGTTCCCAGCAACTTTTGGTGGGTCAACACCTCCTTCCAGATATTGGGGGATGGGGGGTCTCGGAAGCATGAAGGGGAAAAAGCAGCACCCCCATATTGGTGCGGAGGCCTCTTCTCCTCCATTGGGCCCCTTTCCGACCAGCACTGCATGGGGAAACTCTGGAATGGGGAGGGGTCTTTGATGGTGCAAGGAGCCACAAGGGGTGGGCCCCGGGCCCCACGACTGAACAGGAATAGGGCGAGGGGCTGCTGAAAGCAGAAGGGCAGAGGCTTCCCCAGATGGGGGGCAAAAGGCAGGCTGAGCAAAAGAGGACAGCGAGAGAGGGGGAGAGACAGAGGCAGGGAGGGAGGGGGGCAGGCGCCGCAGCCCCCCTCGGAGGTACCTCTTCCTCTGCAGCCATCAGGGATTTGAGGGCCTGATCCATAGTGCGGAGTTCCTCTTCGAGCTGCCTGACGCGGCTGGGGAGGCAAGCAGGGGTCAGGCCGGGTCAGCTCCAGAATGGGGTCAAGGGGGGCTGCTCAGTCCCCTCTTATCCCCCCTCCCCAAAGGGTAGGCCCTAGCTTCAAGCAGATGAACCTTAAGGGGTGAGAGGTATGTGTGGGAATCAAACCCTGGAAAGGCTACACTTGTTGGAAATCGCAACCTTCTTCAAGCCTCCAATTGTGTACATCAGGGCTGCCCAGGAAGTCGATCGCAATCGACCAGTCGATCCCAGGACCAAAGGAGGTCGATCCCAGCCAGATGGGGCGCTTCTCAGAGAGGGGCACAGCCAGGTTGCGCCAAGCCCCGCCCCCACCCCTGGCTTCGGCACTCCCAGCAGCTTCTCCAGGCTTGAGGATGGCAATGCCAAGCCAGCCTTGTGCTAGCTATGTCACCACTGGCTTGGCATTGCCATCCTCAAGCCTGGAGAAGCTGCTGGGAGCTCCAAAGCCAAGGGGGGTGGAGCTTGGTGCAGCCTGGCTCCGCCCCCTCTGTCTTCCGCTCTACCAGCAGCTTCTCCAGGCTTGAGGATGGCAATGCCAAGCCTGTGGTGACACAGCTAGCACAAGGCTGGCTTGGCACTGCCATCCTCAAGCCTGGAAAAGCTGCTGGGAGCTCCAAAGCCAGAGGGGAGGGGGCGGGGCTTGGTGCAGCCTGGCTCTGCCCCCTCCTTTGGCTTCTGCTCTACCAGCAGCTTCTCAGGCTTGAGGATGGCAGTGCCAAGCCAGCCTTGTGTTAGCTATGCCACCACTGGCTTGGCACTGCCATCCTCAAGCCTGGAGAAGCTGCTGGGAGCTCCAAAGCCAGAGGGGAGGGGGCGGGGCTTGGTTCAGCCTGGCTCTGCCCCCCCCCTCTGGCCTCTGCTCTACCAGCAGCTTCTCCAGGCTTGAGGATGGCAGTGCCAAGCCAGCCTTGTGTTAGCTATGCCACCACTGGCTTGGCATTGCCCTCCTCAAGCCTGGAGAAGCTGCTGGGAGCTCCAAAGCCAGAGCGAAGGAGGCGGGCTTGGTGCGACCTGGCTCCGCCCCCCTCTGGCTTCTGCTCTACCAGCAGCTTCTCCAGGCTTGAGGATGGCAGTGCCAAGCCAGCCTTGTGTTAGCTATGCCACCACTGGCTTGGCATTGCCATCCTCAAGCCTGGAGAAGCTGCTGGGAGCTCCAAAGCCAGAGGGGAGGGGGTGGGGCTTGGTGCAGCCTGGCTCTGCCCCCCCTGGCTTCAGCTCTACCAGCAGCTTCTCCAGGCTTGAGGATGGCAGTACCAAGCCAGCCTTGTGCTAGCTATGCACAAGGTCCCGGCGGAGGGTCGAAATCTTGTCTGCAAAAAAGCTCTGAAAAGCCTCTGCAGAGAGGGCCTGATTGTCATTATTTGGGATGGTAGGGACCATCGTCACAGACCTAATCATCTTAAACAATTGTGCCGGGCGTGAGCTTGCAGACGCTATCAAGGTTGCATAATATGAATTTTTCGCCACCTTGATAGCCTGCTCATAAGCATCCTTAAAAAGCTTATAGGCTGATTTTGAGTCTCCGTCACGGAGTTTCCTCCACACGCTCTCTAGCCGTCTCTTCTCCTGCTTCATCGATCGTAGCTCCTCGGTAAACCAAGGCGATCGATTTCTGCGGGGGCGGAGAGGACGTCTAGGGGCGATCTCATCGAGAGCATTGGACAGATTGATGTTCCAGGCGTCCACCAGCTCATCGATAGTGGCACTGACAGACTCCAGATCCCTCAGAGCATTCAGGAACCTAGAGGGTTCCATGAGTCTCTTTGGGCGAACCCAAATTTGTTTGGCGCCCTTGCAGGGCGGGGGAGCCAGTTCTATCCGGATTCTCAGGGCACAGTGATCCGACCATGGAACCTCTATAACAGAGGCTAGGCTCACTTGGACGCCAGCGGAAAGACTAAATCCAGGGTATGGCCCGCCTGCTGTGTGGGTCCCGAGTCACAAAGGGAGAGCCCTAGTGTTGCCATGGTTGACACTAGGTCCACTGTTGCAGGTGTAAAAGAGGCTGTATCAGCGTGGGCGTTGAAGTCCCCCAGAACAATAAGCCTAGGAAACCTCAACACCCACTCCGACACAGTCTCGAGCAGCAGGGATAGGCTTTCGGCTGGTGCGCTAGGCGCTCGGTACACCAGGAGAAAGGCTATACTCTCCTGGGAATCCCACACAAGGCCAACGGATTCAATCCCCGGGGCGTTCAGCACTGGCACCGCCCTGAGAGATAACATATCACGGGAGAACATGGTGTTGTATACGTGTGCATTGGCATGCAGTTTTCCTTAACTCTATGTCGTGGGAGGGGCTGCAGATCATGTGATCAGAACTGGGACTGTGCAGGACTCAGACTCCATGTAGAGGCTCCATTAGACTCTCACAATGTCAAGATGTTGCTGTTGATTCTAAGAAAAGTGATTTGTGTTCGGTGCACAGAGAAACTACTCCAGATCCTATCTGTAACTAGATTGATATGCAATGTACCTGCGTTGTAGGTTTTCCGGGCGATATGGCCATGTCCTAGAAGCATTCTCTCCTGACGTTTCGCCTGCATCTACAGCAAGCATCCTCAGAGGACCTCACAACCTCTGAGGATGCTTGCTGTAGATGCAGGCGTAACGTCAGGAGAGAATGCTTCTAGGACATGGCCATATCGCCCGGAAAACCTACAACAACCCAGTGATTCCAGCCATGAAAGCCTTCAACAATACAATGTCCCTGTACGCTGGATACATGAAGTTTGTGAGTAAACCAACTACGTTATTTCCAATGAAGACGACTTATTTTTGTCTATTGATAGCATGATATAAACCAAGACGTTTTAAGGAAGAGTCGATGCTTTTAGGCAACTGAAACAACACTTTGCAAACTTTGCTGTTTGTTGAAGTTGGGCTTCTTCTTCTTCTTCTGCCCAATGCCATGTGAACCAAAGGAAGCCCCCCGCCCAGAGGACCCCCACTGACTGGCAACAGAGATGAGCCAAACAGCTGCCTTGGAGGCAAGGGAGGCTTCCTGGTGCTGGTGGACCTGACCCCACTACTCACCTCTCGGCGACCTCTGCCCGTTCCTCAGAGCGCTCCAGGTCTCCCTCCAGAATGACCAGCTTCCGGGCCACCTGTCAGGGGAAACGGAGTCTGGGGTCAGCCGGGTCCAGTCCAAGGTCCAGAGGCAACGCAGCCCCTGCCCCTTGAACTCCACAGACCTCTTCGTATTTGCGGTCAGCCTCCTCTGCAATGTGCTTGGCCTCCTTCAGCTGCATCTCCTGGAGTTCCATCTTCTCCTCGTCTTTCATGGCACGGTTCTCGATGACCTTCATGCCTCTGCAAGAGAAGAAAGGGGGTGTGAATGGGTCCGGTCCGGCTCAAGGGGCAGCCCGGTTTGCGGCCAGAGGTCCCTCCCCAGGAGATCCCCTCCCATGAAGAAGGCCAGTGCAATGGAGGTGGGCTCGGTGGCCTTTTAGACAATGCGTGTTGTGTGAGCTGGGAAATGCTTTCTGTCTGCTGTTGCAGCCTCAAAACAGCCCCGTGCCTTCTCTTTACTGTCATGGGAACAACGTTCCTTATCCTTGGTTAGTAGGCCTGGGCAATCATGGTTCCAAATCAGGGGTGGGCAATTACCGGCCCTCCAAGTGTTTTGGACTTCAACTCCCAGAAATCCTAACAGCTGATAAACTGGCTAGGATTTATGGGAGTTGAAGTCCAAAAACACCTGGAGGGCCGGTAATTGCCCACCCCTGTTCTAAATGGTTCTAAAGTACTTACAAAACTAAAGTTCTGGTGGTGAACACTACTAGGCTAAAGTTCTGGTGTGAACACTAGGTGGCGCTGGTGCTTTGCTTCTACCGTGTTGCTAAAGTTCTGGTGGTGAACATGTCAGAACTCTGACAAAACTTTCAAAATTTCGTTATAAATGGCAGTTCCTAATTGGTTCTGTCTTAAAAATCGCCAATAATGAAATAATAATGAAGTTTTGAAAGTTTTGTTTGAGTTCTGAAATGTTCACCACCAGAACTTTAGGAACACTGTAGAAGCAAAGCACCAGCGCCACCTAGTGTTCACCACCAGAACTTTAGTTTTGTAAGTACTTTGGAACCATTTAGAACCATGATTGCCCAGGCCTAGTGGTTAGCTTTCAAGCCTTTCAAGTTCTTCTTAACCCCATCGTTTCTGCCCCTTTCCTTCCTTCTCCCTTCGGCCTCTGCCTGCCCTGGTCACCCAAGGCTGACTACAAGGCAGGCCCAGAATGAGGGCTTTCCAAACACATCTGCCATAATTATTCACACTCAGGAAGCATGACCTGGAACCAACTGTGGCATGGAAGGGATGGGGATCATGGGTAAATAAATAGGAACATTGGGTGTGGTGTGGTTTCTGGGTTGTATGGCCGTGTTCTAACAATATTATCAATATTATACGTATATACATTATATTATATATTATATTTATTATGTTATAAGAACTATATTATATTTATTATATTATATAAGAAATATATTATATTTGCTCCTGACATTTCGTCTGCATCCTGCGCCTGCAGGCAAAACATCAGGAGAAAATGCTGCTAGAACACATTGGCCACACCACCCAGCAACCACGCAACACCCCAGTGATTCCAGATGGAAGCCTTCAACCATACGTTGAAATATTTACAATGGGTTGCAAGGGAAAGGTCTCTCTACCAGCTCCTTTGTGTGGCAGGACTGGCACGGGAGGAGGGGGTAAGGATCAGGGCCACTCCCTCCCTTGGGATGCCCCCCACACACACACGCACACATACCTCTCGCTCTCATCCGCCATCTTCTCGGTCTCCTCCAGCTTCTGCAGGGCGGTGGCTAGGCGCTCCTGGGCCCGGTCCAACTCCTCTTCCACCAGCTGGATGCGCCGGTTCAGGGAGGCCACATCGGACTCTGCCTGCAAAGCATAAGGAGGGAAAGAGAGTGGGAATGCGCATCGGTCAGCAGGCGAGAGTGCATCAGGTCCCATGTGCAGCACACCCCATGGAGCCCACCGTCCCTCAAGCCGAGCCACCCAACAGCCTTCCCATGAGGCCCATGGCGCTGGGCATTCCCACCCTGCAGCCAGGGAACTATACACAGAGACGGAAAGAACCCGTTATCCTGACGCAAGAAGGACGGAGGGGCAAGATGTGCAAAGTGGAGAAACAGACTCTGCAAAATGAGAAATCCTTCCAGGAAAGATGAAGATTTGCAAAACCGAATGGACCTTGGATGCGAAGTTTGCAGAATTATTTCCACAGTTGTGCATGTTAGCATCAGTATGTGTTAGGCTTGTGTATTTGCTTTTGACTTAGTGTCGTAAGATGTCGTAGTGGCTAGGGTCAACTTGGGCCTTCTCTCCAGGTGTTTTGGACTTCCGGCTGTGAGGAATGGTGGGAGTTGAAGTCCAAAACACCTGGAGGGAGGGCCCAAGTTGGCCTATGCCTGGGATACTCAGAGAGCTGTTTAGCATTTGAGATATACAAACCTCTTTTTTGGGACTGTCTTTGTCCATCGGACAGACAGCAAGCTCTTTAACGTCAGCAGACTGAAAGCCAACACCAAGGTCAGAACAACATCTGTTATAGAACTCCAGTATGCTGATGACAATGCCATCTCTGCACATTCAGAAGAAGACATACAAGGCACTCTAAACACCCTTGCAGAAGCTCGGCCTCTCATTGAAAATCAAAGAGCTTTTTCAGCAAAAGGCACCAGACAATCCCTCTCCAATGCGAGCGATGCTCCTCCGCCATCAACTCTGCTGGACTGGCCACATTGTCCGAATGCCCAAAGATCACCGTCTCCCAAAGCAGTTGCTCTATTCCAAACTCAAGATCGGAAAACAGAATATTGGTGGGCAGGAAAAGAGATTTAAAGATGGATTCAAAGCCAACCTTAAAAACAGTGGCATAGACACTGAGAACTGGGAAGCCCGGGCCCTTGAGTGCTCTAACTGGAGGTCAGCTGTGACCAGTAGTGCTGCAGAATTCGAAGAGGCACGATTGGAGGGCGAAAGACAGAAACGTGCCAAGAGGAAGAAGGCGCATCAAGCCAACCCTGACTGGGACCACCTTCCATCTGGAAACCAATGTCCTCACTGTGGGAGAAGATGCCGGTCAAGAATTGGGCTCCAGTGCCACTTATGGGCCCACCGCCAAGACACCACACCTGGAAGACAATCATCCTCGAGCTATGAGCAATCACCTAAGTAGGTATGTAAGTAAGTATTCTTTCTCAAGGTCTGAATACAAATTAGTCTTTTAAACATTACACTGTAGCAAAACTGAGTTACTTTTCAGGAGTAACTTTCCAAGGGCCCAATGACCTGGAGGGGGCCGTTTCCCACAGGCCCTTCTTCTCCTTTTCCCAAGACTCCCAGGGGACTTTTGCAGCAGAGGTGTGCGTGTGCATGCACGCATACGCATGAGCATCTCCGCATGCGCCTCACACTCTCTGCAGGGTTTCGAGTGTCAACGCAAGACTTCTGGGAGGAAACGGAAGGAAGAAGAAGAGGCTCCGCTCCTGCCAAGTTTTCAGGCTCCTCCTGAAGATGGCCAGGGTGGGGGCTTGCCTGATATCTCTGGGGAACGAATTCCAGAGCCGAGGGGCCACCACAGAGAAGGCCCTCTCTCTCATCCCCACAAGTCGTGCTTGCGATAAGGGCGGGAGCGAAAGAAGGGCCTCTCTGGAAGATCAAAGAGGTTGCGCGGGTTCGTAGATGGAAATGCGGTCGCACAGGTAGGCGGGTCTCAAACCGTTCAGGGCATTGTAGGTCAAAAATTGGGACCGGAAGATAAATGGTGGCCAGTGGAGCTCCTTAAACAGGGGGGTTGACCGCACCCTGTAAATCGCTCCAGTTAGTAACATGGCTGCCTGCCCGTTGGACCAGTTAGAATTTCCTGGCCGTCTTCAAGGGCAGCCCCATGTAGAGCGCATAGCAATAGTCCAATCTAGAGATAACTAAGGCGTGGACCACCGTGGCCAAATCTGACTTCACAAGGTATGGTCGCAATGAGCTTCAATTGTGCGAAGAAGACCCTCCCAGCCACCGATGACGCCTGAGCTTCAAGCGTCAGCGCTGAATCTAGGAGGACACCCAGGCTGCGGACCTGTGACTTCAGGGGGAGTGTGACCCCGTCCAGTACAGGTTGCCACCCTAGACCTCGATCCGGCCAATGACTGACCTGGAGGACCTCTGTCTTACCAGGATTGATCCTCAGCTTATTCATCCTCACCCAGACAGTCACAGCGACCAGGCACCCGTCTAATACCTGGGGGGCTTCCTTGGAATCAGGTGGAAAGGAGTCGTAGAGTTGGGCGTCATCTGCATAGAGATGGCACTGAGCTTCCAAACTCCAGATGACCTCACCCAGCGGTTTCATGTAGATGTTAAATAGCATGGGGGACAGAATGGAACCTTGCGAGACCCCACAGGTCAAAGGCCAGGGGTCTGAGCAGGTGTCCCCCAGCTTCACCATCTGGGAACGAGCCTCCAGGAAGGACCGGAGCCATGATAGAGACAAGACCCATCCCGGAGAGCCGTCCCAGAAGGGTACTGTGGTCGATGGTATCGAAAGCCGCTGAGATGTCCAAGAGAAGCAGCAGGGTTACAGTCCCCCTGTCCAGTTCCCTGCGGAGGTCATCCACTGAGGCAAACAAAGCCATCTTGGTACCGTGACCAGGCCTAAACCCAGACTGTGACCGATCCAGGTAATCGGTGTCATCTAGGACAGTGCTGTCCAACTTCTACCGGACCTAGGGCCGGACTTCCAGTCACTGATGACCTGGGGGGCCGCTCCACGCCACTCCATCCCGCCCCCACCCCCGCCCCCTCCTCCTAAAGTGTCACGCCAGCCTCAGAAGCGGCGATTTCGTTTCTGAGGCTGGCGTGACCCTTTAGAACGGAGGAGGAAGGGAGTGGGCGGGGCTGGGTGACGTCGGGCTCGGTGCCGGCCCCACGCCTAACATCACCCAGCCCTGCCCCCCGGAGATTGAATTTTTTTTAAAAAATTATTTTAAAAAATATTAATTTTTGCAGGGTAGGTGAGGGCCGTAGGGAAGGGGCTGGGGGGCCGCATACGGCCCCTGGGCCGCCAGTTGGACAGCCCTGATCTAGGAAAACCTGGAGCTGCGAGGCGACCACTCGCTCCAGCCCCTTGCCCAAAAAGGGAAGGTTAGAGATGTGCCTGTAGTCATCCAGGGGGCTGCCCTTCTTTGCCGCCTTTGGGGCAGACCAAGGGGCACGAGCTGCATCTACACGGTAGGATGAATGCACATGAACTGCTCCGAGTGGCCTCTGGGCCGAGATGGGTGGGATATAAATAGAGTAAGTAAGTAAATAAATAAACATGATGCTGCTTGAATGGCCATGGCTAGGGAACCACAGCAAGGCACCGGCACTCTTGGGCAGAGAATGCGCCAAGACTACAACTCCCAGGATATTGTCGCGTTGAGCCCTGGCGGGGAAAGCGGTGCCAGGCTGCATTCGTTCCACACCGCGGATGATGCCCCCTTGGGCATAGCCTTGGGCACGGGATGGGCTCCCAATGCAGGAGGAGGGGGCTGTGCTTCTCATGGATCTCTATCTCTCTCACACACAGAGAGGAGCAGGATGCACCCCCTCCCTCTCTCTCTTTCCTGCTGTGACTAAAGCCAGAGGAATGCCTCCAGCCCAGGCAAATCGCTCCCAAAAAGGAGATGGAGGGACACAGAAGAGCAGGGAATGGGCTTCCTGTTTATGGCACAGGCAGCAGGGAGGGGGCAGGGAGGGGTGGGGATGCCCCCCCAACAGAAGGGAGGAGGAGCCAAGGAAGCCGTCATCACACACACCTCCCCCTTCCCCTCCCCTCGCATTCCAGGCAAGGGAGGGCCCAGGGATCCCTCCCAGCCCAGCAGCCCCCTCCCACCCTTCTTTCCATCCCTCCTTCTTCCTTCCTGTGGTCACCGCTCCCCCCCCCCCCCAACTGCCCAACCCTAAGGTCAGGGCTCAGGCTCTTCCCAGGCTCTTCCAGGAAAGGAAATGGGAGGGACTGGGAGGAGAAAGAAGGACAAGAGAACATCGCATCATGGAATCCTAGAGTGGGAAGACCCCTTGTGGCCCCCATTCTGCCAAGAAGCATGGAAATTACATTCAAAGCACTCCCGACAGATGGCCACCCAGCCTCTGCTTCAAAGCCTCCAAAGAAGGGAGAAGCCCCCACCACAAACTGGGCCAGAAAGAGAGTTCCTCTGCTAAACAGATCTCTCTCTCTCTCTCTCTCTCTCTCTCTCTCTCTCACACACACACACACACACACACACACACACAGTCAGGAAGTTCTTCCTCATGTCCAGGCGGAATCCCCTTCCTTTCCTGTAGTTTGAAGCCATGGCTCCCTTGCGTCCTGATCTCCAGGGCAGCAGGGAGGAAGCCCCCTCCCTCCTCCTCCCTAGGACATCTTCCCCTCACATATTACTCCATGGCTATCATGTCTCCTCTCATACTTCCAGAGGAGGGCGACTCAAAGGATCCAGGGCCTGGAGAACAAGCCCTATGAGGAGCGGCTTAAAGAGCTGGGCATGTTTAGCCTGAGGACGACAAGGCTGAGGGGAGACATGACGAAAGCCATGTATGAATATGTATGAACATCACCCAAGGAGACTTTCTGCCGTGCTTTCTGCAACCGAACTTGCCTATCTCAGATTGGCCTTTTTAGTCATCAACGCGCTTGTAAAAAGCGTGGGATGAGTCCTTCCAAAGAATCTTCGTTCGCGAAGTAATGCCGAGGACATATGTCCTAGGGAGGGGGGGGGCTTCCTTTCTGCTGCCCTGGAGACTAGGACACAATGGAGCCATGGCTTCAAACTACAAGAAAGGAAGGAGATTCCACCTGAACACTTCCTGACTGTGAGAGAGAGCTGTTCAACAGTGGAACTCTCTGCCCCAGAGGGAGTGTGGTGGAGGCTCCTTTTGGAGGGTTTGAAACAGAGGCGGGATGGCCATCTGTCGGGGCTGCTTTGAATGCAATTTTCCTGCTTCTTGGCACAATGGGGTTGGACTGGATGATGGCCCACCGGGTCTCTTCCAACTCTTCTAGGATTCTCTTCTGTAGGCTAAACATGCCCAGCAGTTCTTTCAGCCGCTCCTCGTAGGGCTTGTTCTCCAGACCCTGGATCCTTTGAGTTGCCCTCTTCCTCTGGACACAGTATTCCAGCTTAGGGTCAACATCTCCCTTTAGTTGTGGTTCCCAGAATGGCACACAGTGGGATTCCAGACGTGGTCTGACCAAGGCAGGAGAGAGCGCGGGGAGCAGGACTTCTTCCCTGGATCTGGGCACTGACTAGACCCCTCTTGATGCAGGCCAAAATCCCATTGGCTTTTTTTGCCGCTGCATGGCATTCCTGGCTCATGTTTAACTCATGTCCACGAGGATTCCAACACAGCAGCTTATCCCTACCCCTTAGGATACACACACACACACACACACACACACACACCCAGCATGAAGGAGATGCCCCCTCCCCATTCATGTGAAGGGAGAAGTTGCCTTGGCTTGCTTGTGCTCCCTCCAAAGCTAAGGCAGCTGAGCTCAGGCTCCAGGCAGAAAGGCACCCCAAAAGACACAGCTGGCAGGCCAGCCCCTCCCCCCCCCCCCCCCGTTTCTGGGGTCCTGCAGAAGGATGGGGCCCTGCAGCCCAGCCCCAAGTGCAGGGAGGGCACTGAAACCCATGGGCGGCCTCTCCAGGGATCAAGGCCTGGTCAAGAGCAAGCTTTGGCCTCCTTTCCCTGGGGGAGGGTCTTCCAGACTCATCCGGCCTGCCCACCACTGCCTTGGCCAAGGGGCCCTCCCTCCTTCCAGGGGTTTGGGGCCTGCAACTCCCACCAGCAGGGCCGTAGCCAGGATTTTGATTGGGAGGGGGGGGTGAGTTTGGTTGGGGGGGGGGCTGAGACTGGGTGGAAGAGGGTCTACCCTAGCAAACCTTTTGTATTGTTATCCCAATAACCCCACGAATGTGGGATATAATGAGCATGGTGATCAGATCATGATATGAATAAACATAACAGTCTAAATAATGTACTAGTAAGGCCTTCTCGCGGACCACCCTGAGAATTTCGGGGGGGGGGACTGAAGCCCCCGAAGCCCCCCCCCCCCCTGGCTACATGCCTGACTCCAGGGGAAGTTGGGAGTCCAGGGACACGGGAAGGCCAACAGGGCCACCCTCACCTGGCATCTCCCTGGACTCTCTGCCCTCTCCCATCTCCACAACAGGCCTGGGCCGCCACCAGGAAGAAGATCTCAGCCCATGGCTCAACCCCCTCCCCAGGGCCCTTTGACCCCTCCCAACCTCACCTCTTGCCTTCACCCCCAGATCCTAGCTTTACAGAACTCTTTCCAAGGGGGGAGCAAAGCCACATACACACACACACACCCCCACTCCCATCCAAGCAGGCCCTTTGGGGCAGCAGGGGGGGGGCTTCTTTAGCCTGCCTCCCTCCCTCCCTTCTTCCCACCTGCCTGCCTTCCTCTCTTCCAGCCTTCCTTCCTCGCTTTCTTCCTTTCCTTCCTTCTTCCCACCTTCATTCCTGCCTCCCTTTCTCTCTTTCTTTTCTTCCCACCTGACTTCCTTCCTCCCTTCATTCATTCCTCCTTTCTTTCCTCCCTTTCTTCCTTTCCTTCCTTGCTGCCTCCTTTCTTTATTTACTTCCTCCTTTCTTCCCTTCCTCACTTCTTTCCTACCTTCCAGTCTCCCCCTTTCCTTCCTTCCAGCCACACTTCCTTCCTTCCTTCCTTTTCTTCCCACCTGACTTCCTTCCTCACTTTCTGCCTCCCTTCATTCATTCCTCCTTTCTTTCCTTCTTTCCTTCCGTCCTTTCCTTCCTTCCTCCTTTCTTTATTTACTTCCTGCCTCCTTTCTTTCCTTCCTCGCTTCTTTCCTACCTTCCAGTCTCCCCCTTTCCTTCCTTCCTTCCTTCCTTCCTTGCTCACAACCTTTGGGGATGCCTTCAGCCCTAGATGCAGGCCAAACGTCAGGAGAGAGTGCTTCTGGAACATGGCCAGGCTGCCCGGGAAACCCACCACAGCCCACCCCTCCTTCCTTCCTCCCTCCCTCCCTCTCTCTCTTTTCTTCCTGCCTTCCCTCCTTTCTTCCGGGTCCTGCCAGCCTCTTCTTTCCGGAGGAGGCTGGGGAAGGGGAGAGCTCGGAGGGGGGACAAGGCCCGGGCCGGGCACCTGGGAGGGGGGCCTGCTGCGAGGGCGGGGCCGCATGCGGCGGGGCGGGCGGGGCCTTCCTCTTGGGGCTCTCCCCCGCCTTGCTCACCCTCTCGCGGGCCTGCCTCTCGACGTCGACCTGGCGCTGGAGGTGCTCGGCGCGCTCCTCGGCCTCGTCGGCCACTTGCTGCAGCGTCTGGATCTTCTTCTTGACCGCCTCGATGGAGCTGCTCCCGGCCATCTTCCCCACCAGGTGCGCCCCCACGCCCGCCCCGCTTCCCCTTCCCCCTGGGCTGCAGGAAGAAGAAGAAGACCCAGGCGCGGCTGCTCCTGCTCCTCTCCTTCCTGCCTTCCCCTGGCTCGGCCTCCCCTTCCTCCTTGCTTCCTTCCTTGCTTGCTTGCTTCCTCCCTCCCTGCCTCCCCCGCCTCTTCCCCTGCCCGTGGCGCGACGCAGCCTCCGCCTCCCTGCCTGCCCTCCTCTCCCATTCGCTTCCATTCTTCCCAAGGACGGCCCCATCCGCCGCTTCCTGCCTCCCCGCCCCCCCCCCCCACAAAGGCCGGCCCAGCCGCGCCCCGAGGTGCCTGCTCGGCTCTGCTCTCCTCGCCAAAGGAGGAGGAGGGCCGGCCTCGCCTCTCCCTCCCTGCCTGCCTCCAGCTCCCGGGGGGGGCTCTTCTCCATGAGGGGAGGCGAGATCCAAAGCACCTGGAGGGAGGGAGGGGGGGCCCAGGTGGGCCAGGCCTGCTCCAGAGGCTCTCCAGATCTTGACAAACGGCACATCCCACCATCCCATAGCCTTGAGGAGTCGGGGCAGTTCGAAGAGGGCCGAGCGGCATGAGCTCTGGCACTGCAGCATCCTGCCCACAGGGTTAGACACCACCCGGCATGGGCCAACTTCCTCCCTCCCTCCCTCCAAGTGTTCCTTCCTTCTGTCCTCTCTCCCTTCCTTCCTTCCTTCCATCCATCTGTCCTTCCTTCCTCTCTCTCTCTCTCTCTCCCTTCCTTCCTTCCTTCCTCTCTCCCTTCCTTCCATCTGTCCTTCCTTCCTTATTTCCACTCTCCTTTCTTTCCATCCTTCCTTCCTTCCTTCTGTCCTTCCTCTCTCTCTCTCCCTTCCTTCTTTCCTCTCTCCCTTCCTTTTTTCTCTCCGTCCTTCCTTCCTTCCTTCCTCTCTCCCTTCCTTTCCTTCTGTCCTTCCTTCCTTCCTTCTTTCTCTCTTCCTTCCTTTCTTTCCTTCCTTCCTTCCTTCCTTCCTCTCTCTTTCTCTCTCTCTCCCTTCCTTCTTTCCTCTCTCCCTTCCTTTTTTCTCTCCGTCCTTCCTTCCTTCCTTCCTCTCTCCCTTCCTTCTTTCCTCTCTTCCTTCCTTCCTTCTGTCCTTCCTTCCTCTCTCCCTCTCTCTTCCTGCCTTCTTTCCTCTCTCCCTTCCTTCTTTCTTTCTGTCTGTCCTTCCTTCTTTCCTCTCTCCCTTCCTTCCTTTTGTCCTTCCTTCCTCTCTCTCTCTCTCTCTCTCTCCCTTCCTTCTTTCTGTCTGTCCTTCCTTCCTTCTTTCCTCTCTCCTTCCTTTCTCTTCCTTCCTTCTTCTCTTCCTTCCTTCTTTCCTCTCCCCCTTCCTTCTTTCTGTCCTTCCTTCCTTATTTCCGCTCTCCTTTCTTTCCGTCCTTCCTTCCTTCTTTCCTCTCTCCCTTCCTTCCTTCTGTCCTTCCTTCCTCTCTCTCTTCCTGCCTTCTTTCCTCTCTCCCTTCTTTCTTTCTGTCTGTCCTTCCTTCCTTCTTTCCTCTCTCCCTTCCTTCCTCTCTCTTCCTTCCTTCTTCTCTCCCTTCCTTCCTTCCTCTCTCTCCCCCTTCCTTCTTTCTGTCCTTCCTTCCTCATTTCCGCTCTCCTTTCTTTCCGTCCTTCCTTCCTTCCTCTCTCCCTTCCTTCCTTCTGTCCTTCCTTCTCTCTCTCTCTCTCTTCCTGCCTTCTTTCCTCTCTCCCTTCCTTCTTTCTTTCTGTCTGTCCTTCCTTCCTTCTTTCCTCTCTCCCTTCCTTCCTCTCTCCTGCTTCCTTTCCTTCTTCTCTCCCTTCCTTCCTTCCTCTCTCTCCCCCCTTCCTTCTTTCTGTCCTTCCTTCCTCATTTCCGCTCTCCTTTCTTTCCGTCCTTCCTTCCTTCTTTCCTCTCTCCCTTCCATCCTTCTGTCCTTCCTTCCTCTCTCTCTCTCTCTCTTCCTGCCTTCTTTCCTCTCTCCCTTCCTTCTTTCTTTCTTTCTGTCTGTCCTTCCTTCTTTCCTCTCTCCCTTCCTTCCTTTTGTCCTTCCTCTCTCTTTCTCTCTCTCTTCCTGCCTTCTTTACTCTCTCCCTTCCTTCTTTCTGTCTGTCCTTCCTTCCTTCTTTCCTCTCTCCCTTCCTTCCTCTCTCTCTTCCTTCCTTCTTCTCTTCCTTCCTTCCTCTCTCTCCCCCTTCCTTCTTTCTGTCCTTCCTTCCTTATTTCCGCTCTCCTTTCTTTCCGTCCTTCCTTCCTTCTTTCCTCTGATCCCTTCCTTCCTTCTGTCCTTCCTTCCTCTCTCTCTCTCTCTTCCTGCCTTCTTTCCTCTCTCCCTTCCTTCTTTCTTTCTGTCTTTCCTTCCTTCCTTCTTTCCTCTCTCCCTTCCTTCCTCTCTCTCTTCCTTCCTTCTTCTCTCCCTTCCTTCCTTCCTCTCTCTCCCCCTTCCTTCTTTCTGTCCTTCCTTCCTCATTTCCGCTCTCCTTTCATTCCGTCCTTCCTTCCTTCTTTCCTCTCTCCCTTCTGTAGAATGAATACAGCTTGACCTGGAATCAAGGAAGAGATCGCATGGGCCATGTAGTCCAACCACCTTCTGCCTTCCTACCGGAAAAGCACAATCAAAACCCTCCAGACAGATGACCATTCAGCTTCTGTTCCAAAGCCTCCAAACAGGCCATCCAGTCCAGCCCCCTTCTGCCTCCATGCTAGGAAAAGGCCATCAAAACCCTCCAGACAGATGGCCATCAAGCCTCTATCTCAGCGCCTCCAAGGAAGGAGCTTCCACCAGGCTCCAAGGCAGACCTCAACTCCCACCATTCCTAACAGCCGGTAGGCCCATAGCGTTGAGGGGTCAGGGCAGTTGGAGTGGCGTCAAGCAGCATCCTTTCCCACCCAGCATGGGCCAACTTCTGCCCTCCCTCCAGGGGTTTTGGACTTCAACTCCCACCATTCCTAACAGCCGGTAGGCTGTTAGGAATGGTGGGAGTTGGAGTCCAAAACCCTGGAGGAAGGGGAGTTGAGTCCAAAACCCTGGCCCATGCCTGAATCTCTATAGGTTGTTAGGAATGGTGGGAGTTGGAGTCCAAACCCCTGGAGGGAGGGCAGAAGTTGGCCCATGCCTGAATCTCTATAGGTTGTTAGGAATGGTGGGAGTTGGAGTCCAAAACCCCTGGAGGGAGGGCAGAAGTTGGCCCATGCCTGAATCTCTATAGGTTGTTAGGAATGGTGGGAGTTGGAGTCCAAAACCCCTGGAGGGAGGGCAGAAGTTGGCCCATGCCTGAATCTCTATAGGTTGTTAGGAATGGTGGGAGTTGGAGTCCAAAACCCCTGGAGGGGGGCAGAAGTTGGCCCATGCCTGAATCTCTATAGGTTGTTAGGAATGGTGGGAGTTGGAGTCCAAAACCCCTGGAGGGAGGGCAGAAGTTGGCCCATGCCTGAATCTCTATAGGTTGTTAGGAATGGTGGGAGTTGGAGTCCAAAACCCCTGGAGGGAGGGCAGAAGTTGGCCCATGCCTGAATCTCTATAGGTTGTTAGGAATGGTGGGAGTTAGAGTCCAAACCCCTGGAGGGAGGGCAGAAGTTGGCCCATGCCTGAATCTCTATAGGTTGTTATAGGTTGTCCAAAACCCTGGAGGAGGGGATTGGCCCATGCCTGTCTCTATAGGGTTGTTAGGAATGGTGGGAGTTGGAGTCCAAAACCCTGGAGGTTGGAGTCCAAACCCCTGGAGGGAGGGCAGAAGTTGGCCCATGCCTGAATCTCTATAGGTTGTTAGGAATGGTGGGAGTTAGAGTCCAAAACCCCTGGAGGGAGGGCAGAAGTTGGCCCATGCCTGAATCTCTATAGGTTGTTAGGAATGGTGGGAGTTGGAGTCCAAAACACCTGGAGGGAGGGCAGAAGTTGGCCCATGCCTGAATCTCTATAGGTTGTTAGGAATGGTGGGAGTTGGAGTCCAAAATCCCTGGAGGGAGGGCAGAAGTTGGCCCATGCCTGAATCTCTATAGGTTGTTAGGAATGGTGGGAGTTGGAGTCCAAAACCCCTGGAGGGAAGGCCCAAGTTGGCCCATGCCTGGTGTAGGTGCACTTTCAGAGTCCATCCACACTGCACAGTTATAGGGATTGACACCACTTTAGTGCCCCGGCTTCATCCCACACAGTCCTCAAGTTGGAAGAGACCCCATGGGCCATCTAGCAGTCCAACCCCCTTCTTTCTGCCACGCACGAAAAGCACAACCCATGTGCCGCCCCCCAACAGATGGTCACCCACCTCACTACCTCTGGGGATGCCTTTAGCCATAGATGTGGGTGAAACATCAGGAGAGAATGCTTCTGGAACGTGGCCAGGCAGCCTGGAAAAATCACAGCAACCCACCCAGCCTCTGCTGAAAAGCTTTCAAGAAAGGAGCTTCCACCAGACTCCGAGGCAGAGAGTTCCACTGCTGAACAGCTCTTCTTGCAGTCAAGTTCTCCCTCAGGTTCAGGTGGAACCTCTTTTCTCCTTACACTCAAAGTCCTGATCTCCAAGGCGGCAGAAAGGAAGCCTGCTCCCTCTTCCTGATGGCATCCCCTAGTACACTGATGACACTCAGCTCATTCTGAGGATGGAGGGCTGTACACTGATGACACTCAGCTCATTCTGAGGAATTTCCGACTTTGCCGATAATTTCCATCTTTGCCTTGAAGCTGTTACTGGATGGCTGCGAGCCAGCAAGGTGAAGGTGAATCTGGCGAAGACGGAGATCCTTTGGCTGGGCCGTCCAGGCGATAGGGAAATCCAACTGCCGACCCTGGATGGTGAGGCATTGTGCCCATCATCATCAGTAAAAAGCCTGGGTGTCCATTTGGACCCTCTGCTGTCAATGGAGACCCAAATCTCCACTGTTAGCAGAATCACATTCTTCCACCTGGCTCCCTATCTCTCATGGAATGGCCTAGCCATGGTAATCCAAGCCACAGTCATCTCAAGACTTGACTATTGTAACGCTTTTTACATTGGCCTACCCTTGTCCGTGATCCAGAGATTGAAGCTAGCAGCCCGGCTGCTCGCGTAACGCCTGTGCTGCAGAGCCTGCACTGGCTACCGATTGAGTGCTGGGTCACTTTCAAGGTGTTCTTACTTTCAAGGCCTTACATGGTCTGGGGCCAGTGTACCTTCGGGATCGCCTGATTCCATATAACCCTCCGAGATCACTTCGTTTTGAGGACCAGAACCTCCTTGACGTCCCTAGCGTGAAGGCCTTCCACTTGACCTCGATAAGGCGCAGGGCTTTCTCCATCATTTATTAATTTTATTATTTATTTATTTATTTATTATTGAGGCTTCTATGCCGCCGACTCCCGGGGGCTCGCGGCGGCTCACAAGAGCCAGGGGCATAAAAACAAAGATTAAAAACATAAAACAATTGAACAATTAGAGCAATAGCAGAACAGGCAATAAAACAAATGGAGCAGCAACAGGAGCCACAACACAGTACCCAGAGCATGCGGGCCTACTCTCCGAAGGCCTGCCTATACAGATAGGTTTTGCAGGCCCGCCTGAATGGGAGTAAATCCCTCAGGGCTCTGGTTTCGCCGGGAGGCGTTCCACAGCGTGGGGGCTATGACGGAGAACGCTCCGGCGGGTAGATGTCAGGTGTGCCGACTTTGCTGATGGTATTTCCAGGAAGTTGGCATCCTCAGACCGTAGTGATCTCGATGGGCAATAGGGAGTGAGGCGGTCCCTCAGATACGCTGGCCCCAGGCCGTACAGAGCCTTGAAGGTAAGAACCAACACTTTGAAGGCGATCCGGTGCTCAATAGGCAGCCAGTGCCGATCCTGCAAGACGGGTGTTATACGACAACCTGCTGGCGTGCCAGACAGGAGCCGGGCGGCAGTGTTCTGCACCAGCTTGAGCTTCCGGATCGACGACAGAGGAAGGCCAACGTAGAGCGCGTTACAGTAATCTAGCCTTGAGATGACCGTGGCTTGGATCACCGTGGCCAGGTCGTTCCGGGAGAGGTAGGGGGCCAGCCTCCTTGCCTGGGGGAGGTGGACAAATGCAGCCTTGCTGACCGCAGTGACCTGGGCCTCGATGGTCAGCTGGGAGTCCAGGTGGACCCCAGGCTTCTTCACAGACGGCGCTAGGCACAGCGCCACACCGTCCAGGGTCGGAAGCCGGGCACCCACCCCGCCCAGGCGACCCAGCCACAAGATCTCCGTCTTCGCCTGATTCACCCTCAACCCACTGCCTCACAGCCATCCAGTAACGGCTTCGAGGCAGTGCTGGAAATTATCGGGGACGGACTCCGGCCTGCCCTCCATCCTCAGAATGAGCTGGGTGTCGTCAGCATACTGGTGACAAACCAGCCCATAACTCCGCACCAGCTGTGCAAGCGGCTGCATGTAGATGTTAAATAACAGAGGGGAGAGGATGGCCCCCTGAGGAACTCCACAAACTAATGGGGAGCCCCTGTACTGTGGAATATGTTGCCACCAGAAACGCGGGCTCGGCAAAATTTAGTTTCTTTGCGCAGAGCCTGCAAGAGGCACTTGCTTAGACAGGCCTTCGAAAGCTCGTGATCCAATTGTGTATTATTATTGTTCTATTGTTTTATATTTTTTACTGTATGTTTTACTTATTGTCTGCTCTCTTCGAGCCATGTTGCAACCCGCTCCGAGCCATTGGGAGTGGCGGTCTACAAATCCAAATAAATAAATAAATAAATCCTTCCACCTATTGATGTATATATTGCTCCTCTCCTGTCTCTTCGCAGCCTTCTCTTCTGCAGGCGAATCAGTCCCAGCTCTTGAAGGCGCTCCTCTTCCTAGAGAAGATCCGTGGCCTCCAGGCCTGGGGTCCTTCTCCTTCCCTCTTCCTCTGGGCTCCCACTACCTTAGAACCAATCGCTCTTTTGAACTGTGTTGCCCAGAATGGGGCACCGCGTGGTTCCAGGTGGAAAGGCCTGACCAAAGCAGAAGACAGGCGCACCAGGACTACTTCTCTTGATCCGCAACCCAGAATCCCATTGGCTGTTTCTGCTGCTGCCTCACACCCTGGGCTCAGGTTCACCTTGTTCCTCACGAAGACTCCAAGACCTTTTCCACACGGACTGTTGTCCAGCCAGGCGTCACCTCTCGTCCTGGGATGCTTCCTTTGCTTTGAAGCCAGAGAAGGGACAGTTGCTCACCAAACTACAGCTCCCTGATCTCCACAGCGTTGGACCAAGGCAGGGAAGGTGGTGCCAAGCTGTGACACTCCTGTGGATGCAGGCGGCCAGGCTTGACCTGAGTCTTCTGGGCCTGGGAAGGCCCTTCTTTTTGGACGGCCATTTCCTGAACCCCCAGCTGGTTGGCATCCTCCAAAAAGGCCCCTTTCCCAATGCTCTGGAATACACACACACACACGTCCTATTGTACTGATGGCAGCTTGTTCAACTTAAGCCGCCTGAGGGCTCGCACTAAGACTCTAAAACTATCTAGTTCATGAGCTGCTATGCTGCCCTTGACGCCCATTCAGAAGCATCCCTGCAATGCCTCACATCCTACTTTGCAGCAGCTGCAGAGCTGTTTGGGCTGGAAGTCAACCTGAAGAAAAGGGAAGTCCTTTACCAGCCCGCACCACAGGAAGAATACCATCACCCCCACGTCAGCATAGGCACATCTGTGCTTAAGTCTGTTCAGCAGTTCACCTCCCTGGGAAGCATCATCTCTTCAGGTGCCAAGATTGATAAAGAGATAGATCACAGGTTAGCAAAGGCATAGAGTGCATTCGGAAGGCTTCACAAAAGAGTCTGGGGTAATAAACACCTGAGGCAAAGCACCAAAATCAGTGTGTACTGTGTATTCTCCTCTATGGGTCTAAAACATGGGTCACCTGTCGCCAACACCTACAACTCCTCGAACGCTTTCATCAGCGCTGTCTTCGTACAATCCTAAATATACACTGGACAGACTATGTGATTAATGTTGCTGTCCTTGAGCAAGCAGGGGTCACCAGTGTTGAGGCCATGCTATTGAGAACACAGCTGCGCTGGGCAGGGCACAAGGTCTCTAGGATGAAGGACCACCGCCTCCCAAAGATACTACTCTACGGTGAACTTGCCACGAGTCAGCGCAAGAGAGGCACCCCCAAAAAGAGATACAAGGACTTCCTGAAATAGCATCTCAGGCTCGGACAGATTGATCACCAACCTGGCCTCCATTGGGAGGCATGGAGACACACTATCCACAATGTTGCGGCCTCTTTCGAGAAGACACGCCAAACGGGTCTTGAAGAGAAACAACAATGCAGAAAGAACTGCAACTTGGAAACAACATCCCCCAAGGAGACTTTCTGCTGTGCTTTCTGCAACCGGACTTGCTTATCTCAGATCGGCCTTTTTAGTCATCAACACGCTTGTAGAATGGATGAGCCCTTCCTGAATCTTTGTTCGTGAAGAACAGCCAAGAAGAAGGAAGTTCTCACCCACGGGATTTGCAGGAAAGGGGCCCAGGACAGACCTGGTGAGCATCTGCCTGCCTTCCGTTTGCTTGCTGTCTCATGGCAGCCCCATGAATGCCACAGGGTTCTCTTGGGCAGCCTCATCGTGAAGGGACAGCCGGAAGGACTCAATTGACCCATCTTGGCTTTTGAGAGACTCTCTTTCTGCAGAGGCGTTCCACCCACAAGACTCCTTTCTATGATGTGGAACTATCATATCCTAGATTTGGAAGGGGCTCCCAAAGGCCATCCAGTCCAACCCCTTTCTGCCAGACTGGAAGGAACCATCCAATCTCTCCTGACAGATGTCCATCCAGCCTCTGCTTGGAAACCTCCAGAGGAGGAGACCTCACTGTTTCCCTTGTCGAGCAGCTCTTCTCACTTCCAGGAAGTTCTTCTGGATGTTTTGGTGGGATCTCTTTTCCTGGTGTTTAAATCCCTGGCTCCATGGTGTCCCAGAAACAAAGCTTCTTCCTTTCCAAAGGGATGTCCTTTCCAGGTATTGACACCTGCCTTGCGTGGCGCAGCCTTCACTCCTCCAAGCTGAACACCTGCCGCTCCCTCCCCTCTTTCTCAAAGGGGTCCAGGTATTGTTTTCATTTGCTGTTGTGTTATTTTGCTATGTGTTGTTGGGCTTGGCCTCATGTAAGAAGCCCCGAGTCCATTCTGGGAGATGGTGGCGGGGTATACATAAAGTTTAATAATAATAATCATAATAATGGTTTCCAGGCACTCTCTCCACTTTGGTGGCCCTTCTGTGGACCCTTTCCATCTGGTCCATATCTTGAATGGTGTTGCCCAGAACTGGACTTGGGATTGGGAGGCCAAGGGGGGCCTGGCCAAAGCAGAAGGAAGCTGCCGTTGGACTTCAGAAGGGCACCACTTCCGTTACAAGTGACCAATTGCGTTGGAGGCCATGGCTTTTCCAATCCCCCTAAAATGCCAGAAATACAGCTGAAAGGTGTAACATTAGGAAATGTGGACCACTTCCACTCCCTTGGCAGCCCCCTCTCCACAAAATTCACCATTGACACCGAAATACAACTCCGCCTGAGCTCTGCGAGTGCAGCATTCTTCCGAATGAAGCAGAGAGGGTTTGAGGAGGACATCCATCAGGAGACCAAGGGGCTTGTTGAGAAAGCCACTGGTCCCCCAACCCTGCAATACGCCTGCAAAACGTGGATTGTCTACAGACTTCACGTGCAACTCCTGGAACGATTCCATCAGCGCTGCCTCCGGGAAGTCCTGCAAATCTCTTGGGAAGACAGGCAGGGAAATGCCAGCATGCCGGAAGAAGAAGCAAAGACCATCAGCATTGAAGCCATGCTCCTCCGCCATCAACTCCACTGGACTGTTGGCCATGTTGTGTGGATGCCTGACCACCATCTCCCAAAGCAGTTGCTCTACTCCGAACTCAAAAAAACAGAATGCTGGAGGACATGAAAAGAGATTGAAATATGGGCTCAAAGCCAACCTTAAAACATACAATAAAAACTCGGTACGTAACCATAGTAGAACGGTCCACGATTCCTACTGAGCGAGACGGGCCCACCGGCTTAAGATTACTCAAATGCCAGTCTGAAGAGGGCCGTCTTACTCCTCCCTGTCCGACGCGCTGCCGTTGGCGCCGCCTTCTGCCCTTTTTCGGCGCCTCCCCCGCCCTTCCTAGGGCAGGGGAGCCGCCGAAAAAGGGCAGAAGGCGGCGCCAGAGCAGCGCATCACAGGCCTGGCGTGACGCGCTGCTCTTGGCACCGCCTACTCCTCCTTTCGGCGGCTCCCCGGCCTAGGAAGGGAGGGGCGCGAAAAGGAGAGGAGTAGGCGGTGCCAGGGCAGCGCGTCACGCCAGGCCTGTGACGCGCTGCTCTTGGCGCCGCCTACTCCTCCTTTTTCGGCGGCTTTAGGAGGGGGCGGGGCCTGGGCTGGGGTGGGCCTGGGGCGGGGCCAAGCGGCCCCGCAGGTCATCAGTGACCTCTTATCCGGCCCTGGACCCGCCAGAAGTTGGACAGCACTGCTCTAGCTGGAGGTCAGCTGTGACCAGCAGTGCTGCAGAATTCGAAGAGGCACGAATGGAGGGTGAAAGACAGAAACATGCCAGGAGGAAGAAGGCACACCAAGCCAACCCCGACCGGGACTGCCTTCCATCTGGAAACCGATGCCCTCACTGTGGAAGGGAGAACATGCAGGTCAAGAATAGGGCTCCACAGTCACCTTCGGACCCAATGCCAGGACACCGAATCCGGAAGACAATCTTACCGTCAACGAGGAATCACCCAAGTAAGTAAGTAAGTAAGCAAGCTCCAAAACTCTGTTAGTCTGAATTAGGGGGCAGGAAAAGAGATAGGGCTCCACAGCTACCTACGGACCCAAAGACACCACACTTGGAAGACCATCATCCTCGAGCTACGAGGTATCGCCTAAGTACGTAAGTTTTCCAAAGCTTCTCCGGTGCCCCCTTTCCTGCCTTCTTTTGGCATTGAGTGGCAGCCATCCACCCTTTGAATTTGAATTGAATTTTTGGGGCTTTTTCGCCGCCGACTCCCGGGGGCTCGCGGCGGCTTACAGAGCCGATGGCACAGCGCCACAGGTTAAAACAACAATTAAAACACATTAAACAGTAAAATATAGTAGGATCTAAGAGCAGCAACACTATCATAGCCCTGGAAGGTGTGAGCACAACCTACTCCCCAAAGGCCTGCCTAAACAAATAAGTTTTACAGGCCTGCCTAAATGGGAGTAGGTCTTTCAGAGCTCTGACTTCGGCCGGAGGCGTTCCATAGCGTAGGCGCTATCACAGAGAACGCCTCCGGCGGGTGGATGTTAGGTGTGCCGATTTTACCGAAGGTACTGCCAACAGATTGGCCTCTTCGGACCGAAGTGATCTCGCTGGGCAATATGGGGTGAGACGGTCCCTCAGATACGCTGGCCCCAGGCCGTGTATGGCCTTAAAGGTAAGAACCAGCACTTTGAAGGCGACCCGGTGCTCAATTGGCAGCCAGTGCAGATCCTGCAAGATTGGTGTTATCCGGCATCCTGCTGGAGCCCCAGACAGGAGCCGGGCGGCAGTGTTCTGCACCAGCTTGAGCTTCCGGATCGACGACATAGGCAGGCCAACGTAGAGCGCGTTACAGTAATCTAGCCTTGAGATGACCGTGGCTTGGATCACCGTGGCTAAGTCGCACCGGGAGAGGTAGGGGGCCAGCCTCCTTGCCTGGCGGAGGTGGAAGAAGGCAGCCTTGCTGGCCATAGAGACCTGGGCCTCCATGGACAGCTGGGAGTCCAGTTGGACACCCAGGCTCCTCACGGACGGCGCTGGGTGTAGCGCCGAACCGTCCAGGGTCGGAAGCCGGGCACCCACCCCGCACAAGATCTCCGTCTTCGCCGGATTCACCCTCAACCTACTGGCTCGCAGCCATCCAGTAACGGCTTCGAGGCAAAGTTGGAAATTATCGGGGACGGATTCCGGCCTGCCCTCCATCCTCAGAATGAGCTGGGTGTCATCGGCGTACTGATGGCAGACCAGCCCATAACTCCGCACCAGCTGTGCAAGCGGCTGCATGTAGATGTTAAATAACAGAGGGGAGAGAATGGCCCCTGAGGAACTCCACACGTTAGTGGGAAGCTCTCGGAGACCACCCCGCCCTCCTCACACGCTGAGACCGCTGGTGGAGGAAGGAGGACAGCCATTTAAGGACCGTCCCTCACTCCAGCCATGGCCAGGCGGTGGATCAAAAGATTGTGGTCGACCGTGTCAAACGCTGCCGTGAGGTCCAATAACACAAGCAGCGCAGACCCGCCTTGGTCGAGCTGGCAGCGGAGTTGATCTGTGATGGAGACCAGGACCGTCTCCGTCCCGTGCCCCGAACGGAAGCCGGACTGGAAGGGGTCTAACCATGTTGTGTCATCTAAGAAGGACTGCAGCTGCTCCATTACTGCCCTCTCAACCACCTTGCCCAGGTACGGAAGATTCGACACTGGGCGGTAGTTGGAGGGAACCGCGGGGTCCAATGATGGTTTCTTCAGTAATGGAGCCACCACCGCCTCTTTTAAGCACTCTGGAAAGACTCCTTGCTCAAGGGAGCTGTTTATGACATTCAACAGAGGCCCACGTAACCCCTCCAGGCAAGATCTAACAAGCCAGGAGGGGCACGGGTCGAGGGAGCAGGTGGTCGGGCGAGCTGCAGTCACTATCTCATCAACAGCATCTGCGTCCAGTGGTCGAAACCGGTCGAGGGTGGGCCCGGCGGGGGGCCACGGAGTCTCGAGCTCTTTCGCTGTATCAACTGTGGCCGGAAGGTCCCGGCGGAGGCTCAGTATCTTGTCTGCAAAAAAGCTCTGAAAAGCACCGGCGGTGAGGGCCTGATCGCTATTCTTTGGGACGGTAGGGACCGTCGTCAGAGATCGAATTATCTTAAACAATTGGGCCGGGCGTGAGCTAGCAGACGCTATCAAGGCAGAATAGTATACATTTTTGGCTGCCTTGACAGCATGCTCATAAGTATCTTTAATTAGCTTATAGGCCGATATTGAGGCTCCTCCGCGTTCCTTTTTTCTGCATTGCCTTTTCCTCATCCTGATCCGGAAGAGGAACGGCCGTTCAGGTTCGTTGGTGATCCAGAAAGGCTGTTGTTGGCAAAGTAAGCCGGGAGCTTGAGCGAGACGGATCAGGGCCAACGAATGGCCTTTCTCAACCGCAGTGTGAAGCCGCAACAGGCAAGGCTGGGTAAGAGCCACCAAACCCGGCCGCACTCCCCACCCACACAGGGCATGGCTGGGCTTTGGCAAAATTCATTGTCCATAGACTCCTCCAAGGTCATCATGTGGCCACTGGTATGACTGCATGGAGTGCTGTTACCTTCTCGCAGAAGCCGTTTTCGAACTGCTTAGTTGACAGAAGCTGGGGCTAACAGCCGGAGCTCACCCCACTCCCCGGATTCGAATCACTGACCTTTGGGTCAGCGAGTTCAGCAGGTCAGTGGTTTGATCCACTGCACCACCAGGGAGCCTTAGGACCCAACAAAGCCCACTTCTCGGTTGTGCTTGCAATAGAGCCATGCGCCAAGCGAAGAGCACTTCCACGGGACCTTCTTCCAAGGCCGTCCTTGTCCTCCAGCGGCAAAGACCTTTCCACCCTCGCAGAGGAAGAGGCCTCTCCTGGGTTTCCCCATCTCTGCTTCGTGTGTTTTGATCTTTGAAAGCCTGGGTTTGCAATGTGTCTCTCTCTTGTGTTCCTCTGGCACAAAAAGATGTCAACAACGCTTGAAAGGCAGCCACTTGTGTCAAGGGGGCCAGAGGTCCAGTGAGGCCCAGCTGCCGCTCTTCCGCCCTTTCTGCCCATTCCCAGGCCCGTCTTTGCTGGGCTCGGGCCCTTCTCCTTGGGGGGGGGGGGGGGGGAGAGAGGAGGCTGGGAGAAGGGGCACCCAAGGCCGGAGGGTGAGGGCGACAGGCAGGGCTCCTCTTGGCCTGAAGGGGGCGCCAGAGCTCTGGACAAGGCAGGCAGGCTCCTTTGGCCAGCTGGATTCCCTTGACCACATGCCCTTCCTTCCTTCCTTCCTTCCTTCCTTCCTTCTTCCCTCTCCTCTTTGTGTCCTTCTTTCCTCTCTCCCTTCCTTCCTTCTTTCTGTCCTCCCTTCCTTCTTCTCTCCCTTCCTTGCTTCTTTCTGTCCTTCCTTCCTTCTGTCCTCCCTCCCTTCCTTCCTTCCTTCTTCCCTCTCCTCTTTTTGTCCTTCTTTCCTCTCTCCCTTCCTTCTTTCTGTCCTTCCTTCCTTCCTTCTTCCCTCTCCTCTTTTTGTCCTTCTTTCCTCTCTTCCTTCCTTCTTTCTGTCCTTCCTTCCTTCTTCCCTCTCCTCTTTTTGTCCTTCTTTCTGTCCTTCCTTCCTTCCTTCTTCCCTCTCCTCTTTTTGTCCTTCTTTCCTCTCTTCCTTCCTTCTTTCTGTCCTTCCTTCCTTCTTCCCTCTCCTCTTTTTGTCCTTCTTTCTGTCCTTCCTTCCTTCCTTCTTCTCTCCCTTCCTTCCTTCCTTCTTCCCTCTCCTCTTTTTGTCCTTCTTTCCTCTCTCCCTTCCTTCCTTCTTTCTGTCCTTCCTTCCTTCTTCTCTCCCTTCCTTGCTTCTTTCTGTCCTTCCTTCCTTCTGTCCTCCCTCCCTTCCTTCTTTCCTTCCTTCCCTCCTGCCCAATCCTACCCTGGTAAATACACGTCTACACTGTAGAATGAATACAGCTTGACCTGGAATGATAGAATCATGGAAGAGATTGCAGGGGCCATCCAGTCCAACCACTTTCTGCCTTCATGCAGGAAAGGCACAATCAAAGCCCTCCCAACAGATCCAACCTCCATAACGATAATAATAATAATAATAATGTTGGATGACTCCAAATGGGCCATCCAGTCCAGCCTCCTTCTGCCTTCATGTAAGAAAAGCACAATCAAAGCCCTCCCGACAGATGGCCATCCAACCTCAATAATAATAATAATAATAATGTTGGATAACACCTAATGGGCCACCCCCCTTCTGCCTCCATGCTAGGAAAAGGCCATCAAAACCCTCCCAACAAATGACCATTAAGCCTCTATTTCAAATCCTCCAAGGAAGGAGCTTCCACCAGACTCCAAGGCAGAGAGTTCCATTGCTGAACAGCTATTCTTACAGTCAGGAAGTTTTTCCTAATGTTTAGGTGGAACCTCCTTTTCTGCCATTTGAACCCATGGCTCCATTGAGTCCTCGTCTCCAGGGCTGCAGGCAGGAAGCCCCCTCCCGCTTCCTTAGGACACCCTTTCTCATATTAGTACATGTCTCTCACGTCTCCTCTTCCAACGCACACCAAATAACAACTCGAAAAGCATCAGATTTGAGTTCAATATGGTAATTTTCCTATGACTGTGTCTCCTTCTCTGCCTCTCGGATCTCGCACCTGCGCACCTGCACCACTTCACTGCCGTCTTCAGGAGTGAGATCTGAGAGGCAGAGGAGCAGGTACAGTAATAGGATACAAGGGTGGGCCAGGCAGGTAAGAGAGAGGTGTCTTTCTGGGCCCAGAGCCCCCCCCCTCTCTTTTCCATACCCCGGGTGCCCCAAACGCCTGCAGCTTGCTCCACCCTTCATTTATTTATTTATTTATTATTGAGGCTTCTATGCCGCCGACTCCCGGGGGCTCGCGGCGGCTCACAAGAGCCAGAGGCACAATAACAAGAGATTAAAAGCATAAAAACAATTGAACAATTAAAAACAATAACAAAACAGACAATAAAAGCAGACAAAGTAGCAGCGGGTGGAGCGATACAGTACTGAGAGCGTGTGGCCTACTCTCCAAAGGCCTGCCTAAACAGGTGGGTTTTACAGGCCCGCCTGAATGGGAGTAAATCCCTTAGGGCCCTGGTTTCGGCCGGGAGGGCGTTCCACAGCGTGGGGGCTATGACGGAGAACGCCCTCCGGCGGGTAGATGTCAGGTGTGCCAACTTTGTTGATGGTATTTCCAGGAAGTTGGCATCTTCAGACCGTAGTGATCTCAAAGGGCAATATGGAGTGAGGCGGTCCCTCAGATACGCTGGCCCCAGGCCGTACAAGGCCTTGAAGGTAAGAACCAGCACTTTGAAGGCGATCCGGTGCTCAATAGGCAGCCAGTGCAGATCCTGCAAAATGGGTGTTATATGGCAGCCTGCTGGGGTGCCAGACAGGAGCCGGGCGGCAGTGTTCTGCACCAGCTTGAGCTTCCGGATCGACGACAGAGGCAGGCCAACGTAGAGCGCATTACAGTAATCTAGCCTTGAGATGACCGTGGCTTGGATCACTGTGGCCAGGTCGCTCCGGGAGAGGTAGGGTGCCAGCATCCTAGCCTGGCGGAGGTGGAAAGAAGCAGCCTTGCTGACCGCAGAGACCTGGGCCTCCATGGTCAGCTGGGAGTCCAGATGGACCCCCAGGCTCTTCACAGACGGCGCTGGGTGCAGCACCGCACCGTCCAGGGTCGGAAGCCGGGCACCCACCCCGCCCGGGCGACCCAGCCACAAGATCTCCGTCTTCGCCGGATTCACCCTTAACCTACTGGCTTGCAGCCATCCAGTAACGGCTTCGAGGCAATGCTGGAAATTATCGGGGACGGAAATTATCATGTACACCTTCCCGCTGAGGCGCCCCTTCACCTCACCATCGGGACCGCATTAAGTCCACGAATCCTGATGAATGGATTTTCTTCTACCGTACTTGTACAGCGTCACCCTTAATGCTTTCATACAGTCGCTGCATACGCAGGTCAGGATTACCCATAAGGCCAACCTATGCCATGGCCTAGGGGTGCAAGCCAAAGGGAGGGGGGCGCAGATCATGGACCCCCAAAGAAATTAATAACAACGTTGAAACAAATAAAAACGCAACGCGCATGGAGATGAGGAAGGATACCAGAGGTCCTCCTTTTCGGCACCGCCCCTGCCCCTTCCTGAATACCAGCTCCTGCCTCTGCTATTGTTGCACAAACGGCATATGCGCAGGGGCTCTCGACACTGGCATCGACATCGACAGGAGGAACAATTAACTCCCTTGATGCCGACAGCTTCTATTTGCTTCAGTGCAAGTACAGGAAACTCCATTGCGCAGTCTGCGCATGCCCTAACACCATGAAAGCTGGTATTCCTCCTCCAACACAAGGAGGAGACTCCTCCTTACTGTACAGAGAAGCGCAACTGCCGGCTACGGCACATGCGCAAACCCCAGGACAGGAGAGAAGCCCAACGTGATAAGCCCCGGTATCGGGGAGAAGCGTGGCATCGGTACAGCTGTTGATTACAACGCATGCGCAATCCCCGATATCGGGTAGGAGCCAAGTGCCCCAAGTGCCTCAAGCCCCCCATGCCTGCATCCATAGTGCCTGCCGAGAGGGAAACTCATGTGGCGGACCTACCTAGTGGGGCCACACCGGGAGAGCTGGGTGCGGAGCCCTAAGGGGGAAGAGCGGATGAAAGAATGTGGGGGGGGGGTGCAGTAGAGGTTGGCTTAAAGGGGGCGTAATTCCAAAGTGTGGCCTAGGGCGCAAAAAGGTGTTAATCCGGGCCTGTGCATACGGTAGGGACGCAGCCACTGCCAGTTTTGAGGGACCCCCACCATATGCGGCAACTACAGATTCTCCAATCCGGATTGGAAGTTTCAGCACCCGTTCTATAAGACGGCTCTTGCGTATAAGTCGACTCCCGCGTATAAGATGACCCCTGACTTTTGAGAAGGGGGTTTAAAAGTAGTCTTATACGGCAGAAAATACGGTATATATATTGTTGTCTGTATGTGGCCCTCAGAGTGCTTTTGTGAGCCCTTTGGGGAGGTGGTGGCAAGGTACAAATAAAGATCTATTACTATTATTATTATGCCATCCTTAAAGATACCCCCACATTCCCTCCATCCCACAGAAGACAGGAGGGTCTTTGGGGCAGCAGAGGGGGAGAGGGGTTTCCGCTGTGGCCCTGGGGCCTCCCCTTTCCCCCGCCCCTCCCTCCTCTCAGGACTCCTTTGTAGCAGCAGCAAGCGGCCCCTCCCTCAAGCCCAGGGCCAGCTGCCCAGTCTCCTCCTCCTCAGCCCAGAGAATGGCCAAATATGAGCAAAGGCAGCCCAGGATTGCAGCCAGCCTGCCTGGGAGGCCGAGGGGGGAGGGAGGGAGAAGGAGAGAGGCAGAGAGGCGGCCCAGCACAGAGCCCTGGAGTCAGAAGGGACCCCCAAAGGCCATCCAGTCCACCCCATTCTTCCAGGAAGGAAGGAAGATGCTACTCAAACCCTATTGGCAGATGTCCACCAAGTCAGACCTAACCTCTCTCCGCAGGCGTCCCAATTGGGGAGGGGGAGTTGGGGGTCCAGGTCTCGACCTAGTCTCTTGGGGCCGGCAGGTCAACAAGCCAGTGCTCAAAGGCGGGCACGAAGAAAGCCCACCTTGGAATCTCTTCCCGCTTGGGCCCTCCCTCCCTCTCTCCAGGTGTTTTGGACTCCAACTCCCACCATTCCTAACAGCCTATTGGCTGTTAGGAATGGTGGGAGTTGGAGTCCAAAACACCTGGAGAGAGGGAGGGAGGGCCCAAGTTGGCCCAGGCCTGGTTTATGCAGAGACTGAATGGCCATCTGTCGGGGGCCGTGGGCAGTGTTCCAGAAGGGGATTGGACAGGATGGATGGCCTCGAGGGGGTCCCTCCTCCCAACCAACCATGCGCATCTCTCTTGCCTTCCAAACTGGCCCCGACCCAAGAAGCGTCGGTTCCCTTTTAGGCACTCCTTTGTTTTCGGGCTTGGGTTTCGTCGGTATTTATAGGGAGCCGAACCCAGCCAGCCCCCCCCCCCCAGCCCCCAGGCATCCACACCAGGCATTCCACGCAGTAGGATCCTCTGTAGGATCCACACCAGGCATTCCTGTAGGATCCTCTGTAAGAGCTTTGACCAGGCTCTTTTTCTCTCTCTTTGGCACACTTGGGTGGGAGTTTGGTGTTTTAGGTCTGAAGAAAGCATGTCCCCCCTTCTCCATGCAGCCTCCTCCCAACCCTCCCCGCCCCCCCCCAATGCTTACGTCAGCGGCCTTCTTCTCGGCCAGCTCGAGCTTCTCCTGGGCCTCCTTGACGGCCTCGGAGTACTTCTCCACCTCGTCCTCGGTGCCCTTCAGCTTCTTCTGCAAGCCCTGCTGCTCCTCCTCCAGCTGGAAAGCGGGCACAGCACGGCGGGATCAGTGGGGAGCACTATGGGGGCGCCCCTCCATCCCTCCCGACATCTCTCTCCCTCTCCTCCATCTACCTACCTACATATCCCTCCTTCCTATCTATCTATCTAACCCCTTTCCCTCTCTCTATCTACCTAGCCCTCCATCCTATCTATCTGTCTATTCCTCCTCTCTATCTATATCTATCCATCTATCTATCTCTCCCTCTTTATCTATCTATCTATTTATCTCTCCCCCTTCTCCCTCTATCTATATCTATCTATCTATCCATCTATCTATTTATCTCTCCTATCTCTCTCCCTCTTCTCCCTCTATCTATCTATCTAGTTATCTCTCCCATTTATCTCTCTCTCCCTCTTCTCTATCTATCTATTTATCTCTTCCCCTTCTCCCTCTATCTATATCTATCTATCCATCCATCTATCTATTTATCTCTCCTATCTCTCTCCCTCTTCTCCCTCTATCTATCTATCTATCTAGTTATCTCTCCCATTTATCTCTCTCTCCCTCTTCTCTATCTATCTATCTATCGCTTCCCCTTCTCCCTCTATCTATATCTATCTATCCATCCATCTATCTATTTATCTCTCCTATCTCTCTCCCCCTCTTCTCCCTCTATCTATCTATCTATCTATCTATCTAGTTATCTCTCCCATTTATCTCTCTCTCTCTCTCCCTCTATCTATCTATCTATCTATCTATCTATTTATCTCTTCCCCTTCTCCCTCTATCTATATCTATCCATCCATCTATCTTTTTATCTATCTATCTCTCCCATCTACCTACCTACCTATCAATCAATCTATTTATCTCTCCTATCTATCTATCTATCTATCTATCTATCTATTTCTCCCTCCTCTTCTTTATCTATCTATCTACATATTTATCTCTCCCTCTTCTCCCTCTACCTACCCACCTATTCTTCCTTCCTATCTATCTATCCCCGCTCTCTATCTACCTACCCCTCTTATACAGTTATATCTATCAAACTATCTCTCTATCTTCTCCCCCTCTCTATCCACCTACCTACCTACCTAACCTTCCTATCTATATATTCTCTATCTATCTAGCTAGCTATCTGCCGATCCTTCCTTCCTATCTCTCTATCTCTTTCTCTCTCCCTTTTCTCCCTCCCTCCCCCTATCTATCTATCTATCTATCTCTCCCTCTTCTCTATCTATCTACCTACCTACCTATCCCCCCTCCCTCTATCTACCTACCCCTCTGGGTTATTTTAGGTTTTTTGGGCTGTATGGCCATGTTCTAGATTAGAAGGCTTCTCGTGGATCTATCTCTCCCTCTGTCTGTCTGTCTGTCTACCCACCCCTCTTTCCTATCTCTCTCGCCCTCGGTCTTCTCCCTCTATCCATCTATTTATCTCTCCTCCCATCCTACTTCCTCTATCTATCTATCCACCCATCCCTCTTTCCTCTACCTACCTATCTACCTATCTATCTATCTTGCCATCTATCTCTCCCTCATCCCTCCCCGTCTATCCACCCACCCACCCCTCTGTCTCTCCCCCACCCCCATTCTTCCTCCCTCCCGGGGGTGTGGGGGGTGTGGGGGGGGGTGTCACCTGCTTGCACCGGTCCTCGGCCTGCTTCTTGTCGGCCTCGGCCTGCTCGGCCCTGTCGATGGCGTTCTCCTTGTCCAGCTTCAGCATCTGCATCTTCTTCTTGATGGCTTCCATGGCGGCGGAGGGTGGGAGCCCCGACGGAGCGGACACGGAGGAATGAGAGAGAAAGGAGGAGGAGAAGCCGCCGAGCAGGAGGACTGGGCCGGGAGGGGCCGCGGGGAAAGCCTAAAAACCCGGGGGGCGGGACCTGCCCCGCCGCGGAGGGCCCAGCAGCGCCTTGTAGGGACAACGAGGACAGGCAGGGCTCCGAGGGAGGGGGGGGGGGAGGGAGGGAGGCCCAGGCGGGGACAGGCGCCCCTGCTTCCCTCTCCCACGAGGAAAAGGGGCCCGGGTGGGTGGATGGATGGATGGCCTTCGGGGGTCCCCTCCCATTCCAGGAGGCCGAGCTGGAAGGGGGCAGCCTTGGAGGAGAACCTAGGCATTCCCCCACTACCAGACCCACCCACCCCATTGGGGTCGCAGAGCTGGAAGGGACCCCTCAAGGCCATCCGCTCCAACCCCTCCCTCCCTTCCCTCCTTCCTTCCTTCCTTCCTTTCTGCCAGGCAGGAAGGCACCACCCAAGCCCTCCCAGCAGACGGCCACCCAGCCTCCCTGTAAGCACCTCCAAAGATGGCATTCTAGAACCCTATAGTGAGAAGGGACCCTTCAAGGCCGTCCAGTCCAACACCTTCCTTCCTTCCCTCCCAACTTCCCTCCTTCCTTCCTTCTTTCCTTCCTTCCCTCCCTTCTTCCTTCCTTCCTGCTTTCCTTATTACTTTAATTTTTCCTTCCCTCTCTCCTTCCTTCCTTCTTTCTTTCTTTCCTTCTTTCTTTCCTTTCTTCTTTCCTTCCTTCCTTCCCTCCCTCCTTCCTTCATTCCTTCTTTCTTTCCTTCCTTCCTGCCCTCATTCCCTCCCTCCTTCCTTTCTTCTTTCCTTCCTTCCCTCACTCCTTCTTTTCTTCCTTCCTTCCTTCTTTCGTTCATTCTTTCCCTCCCTCCCTCCTTCCTTCTTTCTTTCCTTCCTTTCTTCTTTCCTTCCTTCCCTAACTCCTTCCCTAACTCCTTCCCTCCTTCCTTCCCTCCCTCCTCCCTCCCTCCTTTCTTTCCTTCCTTTCTTCTTTCCTTCCTTCCCTCCCTCCTTCCATCTTTCTTTCTTTCCTTCTTTCCTTCCTTCCCTCCCTCCCTCCTTCCCTCCTTCCTTCTTTCCTTCCTTCCTGCCCTCCTTCCCTCCCCCTTCCTTTCTTCTTTCCTTCCTTCCCTCCCTCCTTCCCTCCTTCCATCTTTCTCTTTCCTTCTTTCCTTCTTTCCCTCCCTCCCTCCTTCCTTCTTTCCTTCCTTCCTGCTCTCCTTCCCTCCCTCCTTCCTTCCTTCTTTTGTTCATTCTTCCCTCCCTCCCTCCTTCCTTCCTTCCTTCCTTTCTTCTTTCCTTCTTTTGTTCATTCTTTCTTTCCTTCTTTCCCTCCCTCCCTCCCTCCTTCCTTCTTTCCTTCCTTCCTGCTCTCCTTCCCTCCCCCTTCCTTCCTTCTTTTGTTCATTCTTCCCTCCCTCCTTCCTTCCTTCCTTCCTTCCTTCTTTCCTTCTTTTGTTCATTCTTTCCTTCCCTCCTTCCTTCCTTCCTTCCCTCCTTCCCTCCTTCCTTCCCTCCTTCTTTCCTTTCTTTCTGCCAGGCAGGAAGGCACCACCCAAGCCCTCCCAGGAGATGGCCTCCCAGCCTCCCTGTAAGCAGCTCCAAACCCTATAGTTAGAACGGACCCCCCCCCCCCCCAAAGGCCATCGCAACCCATTTCTTTCTGACTGGCGTGGAAGCACAGCCCAAGCGCTCAGGTGGGGTGCAGGCCCTCCCGGCATGCCTCTTCTGGGGGGTTCCCTTTATTTCTCGAGTGGGACACCGACCACTTCCAAAGTAAGGGACATTGAATCCAAGAGGAAAGAAGACTCTCAAACCAGGATCAGAACCCTTTTCAGAGCTTGTTCCAGAGTGTCATCAAGCCCTCCTGACCGGCCGCCTTGAAGCACCTCTGCAGGGGGAAACCTACAGTCCTATGGCTGGAAGGGACCCCCAAAGGGCATCTAGTCCAGCCTCATTCTGCCAGGCAGGAAGGCACAGCCAAAGCCCTCCAAACAGATGGCCCTCCAGCTTCTGCTGAAAGGTCTCCGGCGAAGGAAGGAGTGCCAGGCTGCAGCGGATTTCACAAAGAGCTTTGACCTCCACGAAGTTCTTTCTCGTGTCTACGTGGAGCCTCTTTTCCTGCTCTTTGGATCTATGGCTCCGTCGCCGTGTCCCCGAGTCTTTGGAGCTACAGAAACCAAGCTTGGCATCTCCTCCTCGTCCTCAATGGGACCTCTTTCCAAATACTGAAACATGGTTGTCCTGCCCTCTCTTCTCCAAGATAGACAACCTCGGCTCCTTCAGCCACTCCTGCTTGGACTTTGCTTCCAGACTTCTGGAAGCCATTGTGGTCACCCTTCTCAGGACAAATCCTCGTATTTCCCACCAGGGCATTCTTCCCTGTTCTGTGGTCCAATTTTCTCAATCATCCCCATATCTTCCCCGGTCCTTCAGCCCAAAACTCCCTTGACCCAAGGCTGGTTTGCCTTTGCGGCCCCTGCTGCAGGAAAAAGGCCCCTCGTGAATGGTTTCCTTGCAGCACATTCCAGAGATACTTCCAGGCCTTGTCTTGGTCGTCTTCACACAAGCAGAGCGGCTGTCCTGTCCCTCTCAAGTGAACGTTGTCCGCTCTTCAAAGGCCCGTCCACATGGAGACCTCTTCCAAAACTGGACAGGACAGCCCTCCGTCCATTGCTTGGCCTGGCCGGGGCAGACGCCTGGGGCGTTGGCTTCCTCAAGGGCAGGAAGGGGCAGGACTACGTGACCCCTGGCTTCCCTTTCAGGTCTAGGATGGGGTGAACTAATAGAAAGCAGAGTCCATCAAGAAGGGTGCCTTGAAGAAGTGGTGAGTGGGCTCCCTTGGAGGGCGGTAGGCTCTCTGTTTCGAAGGCCTTTGCAAAGAGTGAGTATTTTAGCTGTACCTCCCCCATAGGGCTGAAGGGGGCTGGACTAGATGGCCCTTGGGATCCCCTTCCAGTTCCAAGAGCAACAGGTGGCCTTGGTGACTAGTTGGTGGGCTCCCCATTGAAGGGCGTTTGAGTGGGCTTCTCTCTGGAGGGCTGAAGGGTTGGACTAGATGGCCCATGAGATCCCCTTTAGCTCTAAAGCAACAGACTGGATGACCCTCTGTTGGGGGTGCTTCGATTGTGTTTTTCCTGCATGGCAGAAGGGGGCTGGAGTGGATGGCCCATACAGTCTCTTCCAACCCTATTATCTGATGACTACCTTGGAGTGTGGTGGGCTCTCCTTTTTGGAGGGCCTTTGGAAAGCAGTTGGATGGTCATCTCTTGTGGGCTGAGTTCGTTGGCCCTTGGGATCCCCTTTCGGTTCCAAGAGCAACAGGCGGCACTGGCAATTTATTGGTGGGCTCTCCATTGAACAGGCTTCTCACTGGAGGGCTGAAGGGTTGGACTAGATGGCCCCTGGGGTCCCTTTCTAGCTCTAGACTGGATGGCCGTCTCTTGGGAGCACGTTGTGCTTTTCCTGCATGGCGGAAGAAGGGGGCTGGACTGGATGGCCCAGGTGATCTCTTTCCAATTGTATTCAGAAGCAGCCCTGCAGCGCCTCACATCCTGCTTTGCAACAGCTGCAGAGCTGTTTGGGCTGGAAGTCAGCCTGAAGAAAACGGAAGTCCTCTACCAGCCCGCACCACAGGAAGAACACCATCCTCCCCACGTCACATAGGCGAATCCATTAAGCCCGTTCAGCAGTTCACCTCCCTGGGAAGCATCATCTCTTCAGACGCCAAGATTGACAAAGAGATAGATCACAGATTAGCAACGGCATATCGTGCATTCGGAAGGCTTCACAAAAGCGTCTGGAGCAACAAGCACCTGAAGCAAAGCACAAAAATCAGTGCGTACAGAGCTATCGTACTGTCTGTTCTCTTCTATGGGTCTGAACCATGGGTCACCTATCGCCAACACCTACGACTCCTCAAACACTTTCATCAGCGCTGTCTTCGCACAATCCTAAATATACTCTGGACCGACTATGTGACGAATGTTGCTGTCCTTGAGCAAGCAGGGACCACCAGCGTTGAGGCCATGCTATTGAGAACACAGCTGCGTTGGGCAGGGCATGTCTCTAGGATGGAGGACCACCGCCTCCCAAAGATACTACTCTACGGTGAACTTGCCACGGGTCAGCGCAAGAGAGGTGCCCCAAAAAGAGATATAAGGACTCCCTGAAACAACATCTCAGGCTCGGCCAGATTGATCACCAACAATGGTCCACCCTGGCCTCACATTGGGACGCATGGAGATGCACTATCCACAATGTTGCGGCCTCTTTCGTGAAGACACGCCGAGCGGGTCTCGAAGAGAAACGACAACGCAGAAAGAACTGCAAATTGGAAACAACATCACCCAAGGACACGGTCTGCTGTGCTTTCTGCAACCGAACTTGCCTATCTCAGATTGGCCTTTTTAGTCATCAACGCGCCTGTAAAAAGCGTGGGATGAGTCCTTCCTAAGAGTCTTCGTTCGCAAAGTAATGCCGAGAGATTATTCTACGATTTGATGACAGTGTTGGAGGGCGGTGGGCCATTCTTCTTAGGAGGCCTTGGCATGGAAGTGAGGTGGGAGTACTTGAGCCTTATAGATGACCTCTGGGAACCCTTCGTTCCAGCTCCAGGATCCTTGGAGTGGGGCCCTTGGGGTTCCCTGGAGCAGAGGCCAGGCTCTTCTGCGCATGGTGCTCTGCCTGCGCATGGGCAGGGAGGAGTGCTTGTATATGGCATGTGGGCTTCCAGCTGCCCCCTCCAGCCCTGGCCCTGCTCTCTGGCCTTTCAAGGGTGTCCTTGGGGCCCCCCAGGAGAGAAAACCTCCCCTGGCACCTGCCCAATGACGTCCCCATTGCTTTGCCCGCTCCCCATTTGCCCCCTGCAACCCACCCACCTGCTCTTGGGCATCAACGTAAGCTACAACAAAGCCTCCGGCAGTAATCCCACCTGGATCAGAGCACAGGTTGGGGGCACGGCCAAGGACAGCTGCTGTGGGAAGAGGGGGGGGGAGCCTGTCCCCCCTCCAGGACCCACTGCCATAGGGAATGTTGTGGGCTCACCGGTCAAGCCCCCTTCCTTACTGGCCCTCCAGAGAATCCTCGGCCTGCTAGAAAGGGAAGTGCGCCCCTCCCCTTGTCATTTGGAAGACCCCGAGAGAGGCACCGGGAGCAAGCCACTCATTCCACAGGCCTCTCCCTGTCTGTCTGTCTGTCTGCATGCCTTTGGGAGGCAGGGTCAGCCTTTGTGTTGAGCCGCCCGCAAAGGATCTCCCTGTCCCAGCCCGGGCTTGCAAGTCCCCAGGCCACCAGACTCAGGAAATGCCTCGACAGCAGGCCTGGGCAAACTTGGGCCCCCCAGGTGTTTTGGACTTCAACTCCCACAATTCCTAACAGCCTACCGGCTGTTAGGAATTGTGGGAGTTGAAGTCCAAAACACCTGGGGGGCCAAAATTTATCAAGGCCTGGTCTACACTGTAGAATTCCTATCTTATCCTATCCTATCTGTACATGGCATTGATAGCGCTCTCCAGCGCTCTCTGGAATCAGGTGTCAAACATGGATGATGTGCTATTGCCCCGACTTTATTTTCCATCTTCATCGCTAGGATACTTCACCTGGTTGATGGGAAGCTTCCCAACGGAGTGGAAATCATCTCTCGGACAGATGGCAAGCTATGTAACCTCAGCAGACTGACAGCCAAAACCAAGACCAAAATATGTATTTCCTTCACTTGGGACAATACAAAAGCTAGCTTGAGGACTCTTGGAGTAATCGCCAGCACTTGGACAAACATTACGTCACTTAATCCAGTGTTTCCCAACCGCTGTTCCCCGGCACACTAGTGTGCCGTTTGGGATCAGCTGCTGTGCCGCGAGAAAGCCTCCCCCCCCCCTTCCCCAGGCCCGGATTAAGTCTTCGTGCCGCCCTAGGCCACACATTGGAGGCCACGCCCCTAGGGGCAGGGCTTCCCTCCGCCTCTTCGTTGCTGGCGCCGGCGGACGCCGCTCCTTCCTTAAGTGAAGGAAGAAGAGGGGCCGGCGCCAGCGACGAAGAGGTAGAGGGAAGCCCCGCCCCTAGGGGCCTATGGCGCTCCGCACGCAGGCGCATAAGCGCCCGAAGATTGACCTTTTTAAAAAAAATTGGGAGTGTCTGGATCTGGCACCCCCCCATGGCTACGCCCCTAGGCCGTGGCCTAGGGTGGCCTTATGGATTATCCGAGCCTGCTCTTCCCCCCTCTCTCTGCAAACTCCAAGTCTGCGGAGGCGCCGCTGAGCGAGCTGCAGTGCCGGGCCATGTTCGAGCTCAGCACTCGGCTCATCCTGCAAGGGCCCGACCCCTTCCAGTGGCAGGTGGGGCGGCAAGTGCTTGAGGCCTACGGCCGCCACCACTGTGCCGCCTTTGAGGCCTTCCCGCGAGACCTGGTGCTGGCCTTGGACTAGATGGGCTGCGGGCGGAGGAGAAGGCTTATGTTATCCTCGGACTCGACCCCCTGCCTCCCATCAGGCCTACGGCCGCCACCACGTGCTGGACTACATCCAGGGCAGGCTGCGGCTGCTCATCAGCTGCCCGGAGGTGCTGGAGCTCTTCGCGCTGCTGCAGAAGGAGGACTTGCGGCTGGTGGGCGAGCGGCCCCTGGCCCCGCTCTGCACCCACCTCTGCCTGGCTGCCTGGCTTCTCTGCCTTGCTGCAGCTGCAATCGAACACAGCGTGGCGACACCAAGACACAGCGCTTTTCCAGAAATCGGGTATTGATTACTCAGGTCTGCGCCTCCATCGCCCCCGAGAAGCCAGGCAGCCAGGCAGCCAGGCAGAGGCGGGCGCAGAGCGGGGCCGGGGGCCGCTCGCCCACCAGCCACGAGGCCTCCTCCTGCAGCAGTGCCAGGCTGCGCCTCCGTCGCCCCCGAGAAGCCAGGCAGTCAGGCAAGCAGGAGAGAAAGAAGGAAGAGGGAGGGGCCTGGGCCAAAAGGGGGCGGGGCCCGGGTGGAGGCCACGCCCCGAGTGACCAGGGGTGCCGCAGCTCAAAAAAGGTTGGGAAACACTGACTTAATCTACTCATCATTTCCTCCTGGTTCATTTTTTCCCGCTTGGACCGCCTCCTCCGCTCTCGTTGGATGAGAGCCCAAAGCAGCGCTGGCTTCCTGATTGGCTGCCAGCTGATGACTCCAACCAATCAGCGTGAAGCCGGCAAAGGGGTGGGGGGCGGGGAATTTGAACTCTGTCAGCTCTGTTTTTGTATAAGAACGTAATGTTTTGCATTGTACGGGATGTCAGCTTTTGGGCAAACGATTGCGGCTTGACCTCCGCTCCCGCTGGAACGAAATAAACAACTCGGTGGCGTTTCTTCGACTTGGTGAGATTTTATTTGGGGAAATTCAGGGAAAACTCAATTGTGTTGCTTCCTATCTCGCCAGGGCTATATCGGACCCTCTTTGGTGGGTCTGGCTGGTCTCTGCCTTCGCGGCAAGACCCCCAAATTCCTGCTTGACATCAGGAACTGGGTTGGCACGAGTGGATCCGTGCTCCTCTCGTGTGATGAGGTCCTGAAAGCGACTCAATGTTGAGGTTTTTAAAAGTCAATTTGTGAGACACTTTGACCTTTCTGGGAACACGGATCGGAGGCCGACCCAGACTGGGAAAAGAAATGCCTTTCATGGTCTCGGCACCAGAAGCTTTTTATAGAAAAGACACAACAAGAACCAGGGAAGAGAGATGGCCGCCGTGCCAAAGGGTTTTTGGAAGCGCATCAAGCCGGGGGATTGTAAAAAACAGAGTCAAGAGAGATACTCGAAGCAAAGAGGGAGCCTTGTTTACAGTCAGTGGAAATATTTGAAATGGGCAAAAAGGAGGAGGAGGAGGAGGGGAAAATGTGTTTTCTGCTGCTCTGGAGCCTTAAGGCACGGGCGGAGCCATGGACTCAAGCGGCAGGAAAAGGGATTCCGCCTAAACATCCCTGCCGGCAAGAGCTATCCAGCATAGGAATCAATCCACTACTATTTATTTATTTATTTATTGTTCTTTTTTGTATTCCGCTCCTCCCAGCAGGCTCGGGGCGGATAACAACAAATATAACGGGCAACATGTCACCACATGTCGGCATGTAGCCCTACATTAAAAGCATAAAACATAAAACACATTAAAACACATTGCATCGCCACGCAGGTATAGAGGGACATGCGACATAGTTCGTAGTCCGGTGTATCTAGTTGAAGGCTAGGCCAAAAAGGGCCGTCTTACAAGCCCTCCGAAAAGGGGCCAGTTCCGAGATGGCTCGGGTACTGTCCGGGAGGGCGTTCCAGAGCACCGGCGCCGCTACGGAAAAAGTTCTTTGTCTAGTCGTCGATAGATGGCAGGAGCGGATTGATGGCACTGACAACAGATTCTGTTCATCTGAATGCAGTGATCTCGGGGGAAAGTATGGGGTAAGGCGGTTCCTCAGGTACGCAAGCCCTAGGCCGTGCAAGGCCTTGAAGGTCAATACCAACACCTTGAAGGCGATCCGGTACTCAATAGGAAGCCAGTGCAGTTGCCGGAGGATAGGTGTAATGTGCTCCCTCACTGGCGTTCCCGCCAGCAAGCGAGCAGCGACGTTCTGCACCAGCTTGAGATTCCGGATTGTCGACAAGGGAAGGCCAACATAGAGGGCATTACAGTAGTCTAATCTCGAGATGACCATCCCTTGGATTACCGTGGCCAGGTCGTCCCTGGACAGGTAGGGTGCCAGTCGCCTAGCCTGCCGGAGGTGAAAGAAAGACGTCCTGCTGACTACGGAGACCTGAGCCTCCATGGTCAGCGAGGAGTCCAACGCAACCCCCAAGCTCTTAACCGATGGCAATGGGTTAAGCCGCTCGCCATCCAGGGTAGGCAACCAGCACCCACCCAGGCCAGGCCGACCAGGCCACAGGATCTCCGTCTTCGACGGGTTCACCTTCAGCCGGCTGGCACGCAGCCAACCAGTCACGGCTTCAAGGCATAGTTGGAAACAATCGGGTACGGAGTCCGTCCTGCCGTCCATTCTTACCAGGGAGTCTGGTGGAATCACAAAATTGGGAGGGATCCTCAGAGGCCATCTAGTCCAACCCCCTTTTGCAGGAAATGTACTATCAGAGCACCCCCGACAGATGGCCCTCCAACCTCTAGTTAAAGAAGGACTCCCAAGCAGAGAAGAAGGGGCCAGGGCACTGCCTCCTTTGGCCGTTTCCCCAGCCAGCCAGCCTCCAATTGAGGGAGGGCAGGGAACGGAAGCGGAAGTGAGAAGCGCAGTCCGAGGCAGGCCCACCGGCTTCTTCTTTCGAACCGCAGGAAAGAGGGAAGGAAGGCAGGCAACCGCGGACCAAGTGAGTGCCTTCCCTTCTGGTGTGGAAGAGGGAGAGAGCCATTCAGGAAGGGAGCCACCTGGGGGTTCTGTGTGGGAAGTTTGGCCCAGTTCTATCATTGGTGGGGTTCAGAATGCTCTTTGATTGTAGGGGAACTATAAATCCCAACAACTACAACTCCCAAATGGCAAGTACTTTCAGTACTTTCTGTTGGTAATGAGAGTTCAATAGGCCAAATTTGGTTCCCTTCCATTGTTGCAAGAGTTCAGGATGCTCTTTGTTTGTGTGTTAACTATAAATCCCAGAAACGGTAACTCCCAAATGTCAAGGTCTATTTTCCCCAAACTCCATCTGTGTTCACATTTGAGCATATTGAGTATTCATGCCAAGTTTGGTCCTGATCCAACATTGTTTGAGTCCACAGTGCTCTCTGGATACAGGTGAACTACAACTCCAAAACTCAAGGTCAATGCCCACCAAACTCTTATAGCATTTTCTCTTGGTTATGGGAGTTCTGTGTGGGAAGTGTGTGCCTTTCTGCCATTCCTGCCAGGATATCTATGTTGTGTTCATCGAAACAGGCCCAGGTTTCACACTGAGTGTATAAATACATTTAAAAACATATTCACTATATGTATGACTGTGTGAGAGTGTCATTTTGTGTCATTTTGGTTGGTGGTGTGCCCCAGGATTTTGTAAATGGAAAAAATGTGCCGTGGCTCAAAAATGGTTGGGAAACACTGGTCTAAAGGAAGTAAATGGTAAAAAAAAATGCAGCTCCCTTTTTGCCTAGAGCAGGGCTGTCCAACAGGTGGCCCTGGGGCCGTACACGGCCCCCAAGCCCCTTCCCTGCGGCCCCCTAACTTGTTTTAATAAAATACAAATTAAAAATAAAAAATAAAATTAAAAATTAAAAATACCTACTTCCGGGTTTAGGCAAGCATCGCGAGACTGCGCCATCCACAGATGGGATTTCGAGGGAGGTCGAAATCCTGTCTGTGGCTGTGTAGTCTCGCGATAGCTGCCGAAATCTCGGGTCCCGCGGGATTTGCGGCCGGCCTGGGCGCGCGCCTCCTTTCCCCTTGCGGCTGCTTCCAGGGCAGCCCCCATTCCCTCAGAGAGAGGGAGGAGGGGAGTGAGGGAGGGAAAACCCCTCCTGGCTCCGTCCTCTTCCTGTGGAGGGCCCTCGCTTCCCGCCCCACGGATGGGAGAGCTGCCGCGCCCGGCCTGAGCTTGGCCTCAGCTCCAGCGGGGCTCTTCGGGGGCGGCGGCAGCGTTGGTGCTTCGGCCCTGTGGCAGGGCTCCCGCAGTATGGGTAAGGAAGGGCCTGGCTCGAATCAATCAATCTAAAAACAGTGGGACGTTGGGCGAGGGGGGGAGGGGTCCCTCAGTGGCAGTTTCCTTGGCAATGCTTCCTTCCCCTCCTCCACGCCCCCTCCCCCTTGTTGTGCTGCCTTCCCCCGCATGCAGGGCGCAATGTGGCTTCCTTTGCGCCTGCCCCCACGGCTTGTTTTCCCTTCAGGGAGGGAGGGAGCTCTTTGGGCCTCCTCCACCCGCCTCTGGGAAAGGAGGCCCCATCAAGCCCTGCAACGGCATTGAGGCGTTTTGGGTTTTTTTGGTGTCCCAATTTGAATGTGGACTCAAATAACTCAAAGGTATTAGGAAACATTCCCCCAAATCCACCAGTGTTCCCATTTGGGTATATTGAGTATTCATGCCAAGTTTGGTCCAGATCCATCATTATTTGAGTCCACAGTGCTCTCTGGATGGAGGTGAACTACAACTCCACAACTCAAGGTCAATTGTAAGTAAATTGGAGCTGGGGAGGGGGTGGAGCCGGGGAGGGGGTGGAGCCGGGGAGGGGAGGGGGCGGAGCCAGGGGCGGAGCTGGGGGAGGGGCAGACCCTTCGGCCCCCCAAGTGATTAGTGACCAGAATTCCGGCCCTTGGGCCCGTAGAAGTTGGACAGCCCTGGCCTAGAGAGAGGCAATATGCATCTTTACTGGAAAGAAGAGAAAGGTAGAAGAGAAGGGGAAAAGGGTGGAGGGACCCCATGATCCATCCAGTGTAGTCAAAGAGCAAGAGGAAGACCCCTCACAGAATTAGATGATTACACCATCAAAAGTGGAGGAGACACCAGTGGCCACCAGTGAAGAGGAAAGACAGAGCCCTTTTGGGGAAAACATGCATAGGAATGTGAGGGAGGAATCCCTCAGCTTGGCCCTGTCTCTAGCCCAGCTACTCATTGAGGACTGGAAACCTGATGACACAAGAGACGCTGTGCAGTCCAGGGATGGAACCCAACAATCCCCTTCTTCAGCCATGACTGTTCAAGTCTATCAGGTTCAACATCTTCTTCAGCTTGTCATGAGCTTTTCTGGGTAGCGTCTTCGTCAGGATGTCCTCCAATATACTTACTTACTTAGGTGATCCCTCATAGCCAGAGGATGATGGTCCTCCAAGTCTAGTGACTTGGTGGTGGGTTCATTGGTGGCTGTGGAGCCCGATCCTTGATCCTCATGTTCTCTCGCAGTGAGGACAACGGTTTCCAGGTGGAAGGCGGTCCTGGTCAGGGTTGGCTTGATGCGCCTTCTTCCTCTTGACACGTTTCTCCCTTTCACCCTCCGTTTACACCTCTTTGAATTCTGCAGCACTGCTGGTCACAGCTGAACTCCAGCTAGAGCGCTCAAGGGCCAGGGCTTCCCAGTTCTCCTTTGGTGTCTATGTCAGAGTTTTTGAGGTTGGCTTTAAGCCCATCTTTCAATCTCTTTTCCTGCCCACCAACATTATGTTTCCCGTTCTTGAGTTGGGAGTAGAGTCACTGCTTTGATGACGCCTCCTTGTCTTATCCGAAGCACTTTGGGCAGGACAGTCTTTGGGGGTGTCAGGATTGGGAGACCTGAGCTTAGGAGAAGTTCAGGTGCTGACTCATGGGGCCATGAGGTCACATCCCTTTGGACTATGGGATATGCTGAATGGACATGGTGCAACCCGCTTGGACATTGCATGGGCAATGGGGGGGCTCGGGTATATAAGGTGTGTTTGGGTGGCGGGACGGTGCTTTTGCTTCACATGTGTCGTACCTACAATAAAATCGTGTTGGACCGTGCTACAATCTACGCGTGATCCTTATCGAGTATTGAAGAGTCGTTACAGGGGGTCTCTTCCGAGTCAACGATTCTGCGATTCTTCTCCCGCCTGAGCTTTCTGCCTTGGGTTTCCAAGCTGTGTTGATGTGCCAACGTGTTGCAATAGCAGCATGTTTCCCTGAGATTGGGCTGCCCCTTAGCTTGACCCTTGGCCACCTTGGCCAGTGGCCTTGGCCCAGGGCCGGCCGCCCTCTCTTCCTTCCCTACCCCGCTCCCTCCTTTCCTCCAAGAGCCTTTTCGGAAGCAAGTCATGAGGAAGGGAGCCAGGCCGGGCTTAACTGGACAGGAGATTGATGGCCAGGCAGGAACTTTGGGAGGCTGCCAACCTCCTTCTGCCTCATCTATCTTCCCTTCTGTCTTCAGGAGAGAAACAGCGGTGTCCCACAGCAAGGGCCAACAACACCTGACGGTCACTTTCCAGCCAGTGCAGGACCCAGAGCTCCCGTGTGGCTGGGCCGTGCTACAGGGCAAGGGGATCGAGGCTGTCCACGGCAAGCTCCGGCCGGGAAGGGGGCAAACTTCAGCCTTCCTTACAGGTGTTGTCCAAGGCTTTCATGGCTGGAATCACTGGGTTGCTGTAAGTTTTCCGGGCTGCCTGGCCATGTTCCAGAAGCATTCTCTCCTGACATTTCTCCTGCATCGATAGCAGGCACCCTCAAATGTTGTGAGATCTGTTGGAAACTTATAAGAAGCTCTGAAGGACTCCAGGAGGACCCCCACCCTTAAAGAGGCTGTGGTTGTGCAGTGGGTTAACCACTCCGGGATTTAGTCTCAACTTTAAGTTCTAGTTGCTGAAACAATTTTTGTAGGAGAGCTGCGTCAAGAAAAGGTCATGTTTAGCATTAATGCCGTTTTAGAGCCCGTATTTTTTAAGATGGTTCATTCTATATTCTTATATAGACTTAATTAAATGTATTTTATATTTTAGTTACAAAGTTCCAAATCTTAAAATAACTGAGAATAACTGTTAGTTGATAATGTATAGTTACAAAAGAATAACACAACGCCTGTTGGAAACACTTGAAAACTGCGTGAATACACTTTGACAAAAATCAGGCTCCATCGAAAACCTTCAGAGGACATTCAAGAGTGCAAGTCCAGTCAGTCTTTATTGCCTCACTAGCTGGGCCCACTACACATTGCTGTGGCCAATCTTTCCTCCCCCTTTCTCTCCTTCTCTCCTTCTTCCTTCCTCTTCCCTTCCTTCCCCCCACCTTTTCTTTCCCTTCCTCTTTCTCCCCTTCCTTCCTTCTCTACCTGTTCTTGGACGGCAACTCCCAGCAGTCCTTCTGATTGATCTCTCTACCTACCTACCTACCTACCTAGCTCTATCTAATCCAGTGCTTCCCAACCTTTTTTGAGCCGTGGCACACTTTTTACATTGACCAAATCCTGGGGCACACCACCAACCAAAATGACACAAAATGACACTCTAATACAGTAATACATATAGTTAATATGTTTTTCAAATGTATTTATACACTCTGTGTGAAACCTGGGCCTGTTTCGATGAACACAACATAGACATCCTGGCAGGAATGGCAGAAAGACACACACTTCCCACACAAAACTCCCATAACCAAGAGAAAATGCTATAAGAGTTTGGTGGGCATTGACCTTGAGCTTTGGAGTTGTAGTTCACCTATATGCAGAGAGCACTGTGGACTCAAACAATGTTGGATCAGGACCAAACTTGGCATGAATACTCAATATGCCCAAATATGAACGCAGATAGAACCTTGACATTTGGGAGTTGTAGTTTCTGGGATTTATAGTTCCCCTACAATCAAAGAGCATTCTGAACCCCACCAATGACAGAACTGGGCCAAACTTCCCACACAGAACCCCCAGGAGGCAAGAAGAGGTCTCTACTTGGGGAAAGGGAGGCGGGCCTTCCCAATGCATGGAGAGGGAGAGACCAAGTAGACAATGGTTGGGAGGGGGGGGTGTTTGTAATTTTGTGCCTTTATCGAGGTAGGATTCTTAGGGTTTTTATAATTCAACACACTAGAAACCCCCCCCCCCCTTGGGAGGTTCCAATTTCCCACGGCACACCTGATGATCGCTCACGGCACACTAGTGTGCCCCAGCACACTGGTTGAGAAACACTGATATAATCTATCTGTCTTATCTATCTGGAGGATTGCTGGGAGTTGCAGTCCAGGAATAGGAAATGGGAAATATGCAGACACTGGGATGCTCTCAAAGACATCCAAGGAGAAGAAAGCTTGCGTTTTGGAAGCAGTGCATTTGGAGCATCCTCCTCTCCTAAAGGGCCTGGTGTAGGGGATGCTGGGAGCTGTAGTCCGGAAGAGTGTGTGGCCTTCAACAATACACCCAACATCTCTGCAGGAGAAACGGTTCCCAGACACACGGAGACTGGGAAAAGGACGGACCCGGAAAGCACACCTACGGTACTGCCTAGCCTTCCTTCTAAGCCGCAGAGACACAGATATGATCCAACGATTTCTCACAGCCAAAAGGACTTTCAAAACAGCACCGGCTCACCGTATCTTCTTACGGGAAAGAATTCACACCATCCACAAAGAACTCAGGCAAGGAACTGTTGCGCCTCCCTGCCAACACCAGCCGGAAGATGGACACCCAGGGCTGGGATCCAAGAAGACCACCTCACCTACAGAGACATGGAGAAAGGCACGGCTCTTCACACCAGAAGACAAAAACATACATTCGACAAATGCCAACAGCAGTTGAAACCTGAACTGGATATACATCGCAGACCATCTTCAACCGAACAGACAGGCAACTCTCAGCAGACCAAGGATCCATACTAGCAAAAGGAGGCAATTTTGCTGTCACTCCCCCCCCCCCTATCATTGCCTATGTTGAACCTGTGATTTACCTCCTCCCTGAGAAGTGGAGAGAGAGTAAGAGGGGGAACGACAGGGTCCTACCAGAGGCCAAACTTTCTCCCCCAAAAAGATGCTTGCCATAGATGTGGGTGAAAGACCAGGTGTTAGGGATCCTCATCTTCAGAAGAGGGAGGGAGCAGGGAGGTGCCCAGGAATTGGAGGGGAAGCGGAATCAGAGGACGAGGTCTTGCAAGGGCCCACATTTCTGGAAAGGCAAAAGGAATCAGAGCACAGACGGCGTTCAGCTAGAATGGCTGCTGGAAACGCAGAAGTAATTGGGAGCGGCCCTAGAACCTCCTGCATGGGGAATTCAGGGCTATTAATCAGAAGCAGAAGTGTGACGAATTCCCTACCTGGGAGGCTAAGTAAAGCCTGGAAAAGTAGGCCCAAGAATTGGCAGCCATTTTAGATAGTTGCCTGGGGGCATCTGTCTTGGATCTCATTTCCAAAAGGGGGCGTGCCTAAAATAAAGCCTGGAGGGAAATGAGGGGAGTGTCACACCTCAAGGGCCTCAGGCATCATTTTTGCTTGAGCGAGACTTCAGCCGTGATGACATCAAGGAGCTATCCAAGCCAGCTTGTTACACTCTTAAACCTTGCCCGGCCTTTCCCGTGAGAAGCTAGGGATGAATGCATAACATAGGCAGCTCAAGGTTGTACCAACCAGCCTCCCTGATAGCGAAGCGCTCCGAAGGAGCCGAGAGTTTGCCTCCCTTCCGTCCAGATGGGAGCTGCTAATGAACTGCGCATTCCTGAAAGACTGAGGTATCATAACATATAGATGACCATCAATCATGGAACTGTGACACTCGACGTACCTGGATCAAAGCCAGTGAACACTATAATTGCCAAGGGATGCCCATTGCGGGCATCTCGTACCAACGCCGCACTAAGGAGACACTACTGGAAGGAAGGCCGCATCGGGCTTTCCAGCAAGCTTGTGCCAGCCAGCTAACACCGGGCTGACTTGATCCTGCGTTGTGCCTTGTTCCTTGCTCACTGCCACGACTACGTGCTGATCCAGTGCTGTTCCTGCAAAGACTTTATTGCTACAGAACTTTATTGCTATTAAGGAGCCGTTCCCTGCCTCTATATTCGTCGGGGATCCTTTAAGAGACTTTCCTTTGCATCCGGCTTGTTCCTGTTTTCCCTCCACTTGGGATCCTTTGGTGCGGGTTATATACTCACCGCCGTTCCTGTTGATTGCTGCTGCCTGGTGGCCTTACATTGCCTCAGGCTCTTTCCTATACCTACCTATTCTAAATAAAACCTGTTGTATCATAGCTGCTGTGTGGTCTTTCCAGGAAGGTCGGGTCCCAAGGCCCAGGGGGGCGACAGGGAGTTAGGATTGGCTGGTAGAGAAGGGGGTGGAGCCTAACTTAGAAAAAAGTGACTTGAAAGGGGTGTTTTGAAAAACCCTGTGAGAGTCTGTCTGTTCAGTGAAGGAGTCAGCTTGAGGGAGTGCAAGAGAGCAATTGTGGGAGTTACTGTTAGAGAGAAGTAACCTGAAAATTGGTCAGGTAGCTAGCAGAGTTAGCTAGTGTAAAAGATTCTACAGCTATCAAGGAGAGAGTTGGTAGAAGAGTGGAGAGATGGATCCGGGGGAGGACTATCTGTAGTGGAGTTAAGATTTGCTAGGCAGAGAGGAAGTCCTGTCAGCATATTGTTGGAGGGAGAAAAGAGTGGTGTTTTGTAACAAAGATTTAAGCTGCTTAAAGGTACCATATGCTTTCACGCCAAAATCTCTGAACCACTAAGCTTAATGCCTATTTTGTAGTTTCTCTTAAATAAACTTAATTGTTTTATTGTTCAATACATCTGCCTCACGTGTGCCTCTGTCAAAGGAGTTTTAAAGCAGTTCCCTGCTGTGGAAATAGAATGAAACTTCACCCTGTTTACTCTTTATTAAACGTGGCAGGGCAGGCTATCCTTCAATCCCACCACTGCCACCAAATGTGAACAGGTACAAAACGCCTCATACTGGATTCACTGTGGACGACTGACCACTGCCACCAATACTCAATGTTTTGCTTTCTCTTTATTATTATCTTGCTGCCACCATTTGTCAAGGCTTGACCACTAGATGTGAGGGTCTTGGTAAATAAACGACTTCCACAGATGTTTTGTTGAAAGTGTTTAACAGTTTATTTTACACAAATGGGCTCAAAGCTTAGGTGGTTTCAAATATGCTCCGAAGAGGTACAAACTTGCAATTTTAAACAACGTAACACTGGGGTTTTCCCCTGATACAGTTACACACAAGTAACTACTTAATACTGGGTTACTCTCAACCCTGGGACTAACTTGTCCCACACTTGGGTTTCCTTAACCCCCCCCCCCTGAACTGAACTGCACACTGCAGCTCCTACAGACCGCTTGCAGCTTCAGCAACTGCTAAATCCCAACTAACTCTGCTCACAGCTGCTGGCTAACTGACATTCTCCAACTGTCAAATTCAAACTGAACATTCTAAAGCTAGAGTGGCCTCTGTTGTCATGGCAACAGCCTCTGCTTACAGCTTGCTGCTGCGAACATTCTACTGCTCACTCTTTGCAGCTTCTAAAGAATGTCCCTTCTAAATACATAAACAAACATGTGATTAAGATATAAATAACCACCTCATCACACCTGCAATAGTCAAAAAGTCAAAATGGTGGCAGCGTGTAATTAATAGGAATCTCCCTAGTGTTACCTCAGAGTAAAAAGCCTGTGTGCTAAATCAGCACAGTCAAGCACATTCCAGCCTTAACCTATTACAAGTGGTGTCTACTTGGGGGGTTTGGTCAACGTTTTAAAAAACCCCTTCCCTTAATAAGGAGCAGTTTGCTTTCGCTGGTAACAAACAACTCTGGTGCTGATGTTTTTGCTCCAATCTGCTTCTAAGGACGTAGTAATCCTTGCCGGTTGTCTCATCTAAGACTGCTGTTTCTTTTGGACTTTCTCAGAGACTTCAATTTGTGTCTGCATGAAGACTTCCTGGCTTTCTTTTGCATTTTTCAACTGCATTGGCTGTTCTTTGGTATTTGCTGAAGTAAAGCATTTTTCGTTTACTTTCAGCATGGCATGAAGGCTGTTCTTGAAGGGCACATCAGGACACCAGGAGAGGATGCCCCTGGAAATGACCAGGCAGCCCAGAAAACTCACATCAACCCAGGGATTCCGGCCATGGAGGCCTTGAACAACACAATACTAATAATATCTTTATTGTGGAGCACTTGGTAGACTTTTGAGGGGGGAGGTATCCAAAACCTTGGTCAGCCTCTGCTGGACATACAGAGTTCCTGTATCCATCCATCCCTGTTCCATGGAAACTGTCCAGTGGCCCCCTTGTCCAGTCCACCCGCCACCCCGTTCTGTGTGAATCCTGGGAGGCTCCCTTTTGCACTGACCGCCTCTCCCTTCTGCTTTCAGTCTGGGTAAGGTGAGGCCATCTGGACAGGCCTCTCTCCCCACAACAACCCTCCCCTCTTTCATCGGATGGATCACCTTGAAGCTTAGAGAGCCAAGGACGTTGGTTGAGAGAAAGGTTGAGAGAAAGGGATGTGAGAGGCCTGTTTCAATCCTTTGGAAGGATGTCACAATGAGGAGGAAGGGGCCAAGCTCGATTTCTGATCTTCTGGAGGCCAAGGTGCCGTGGAACTACAGATACAAATGGATCCCACCTCAATATTCATAGGGTAACAGCAGCTCAACAGTAGAATATCCTGCTACCTGGGAATCTGGTGGAATCTCTTTCTGTCTCTGGAGGCTGGGTGGACATCTGTCAGGAGGGCTTGGACTGAGTCTTCCTGCCTAGCAGAATGGCATTGGACTGGATGCCTTTTGGGAGCTCTTCTAAGTCTAGTGGCACACCTCCTGCCTGAGCCTGATGGAGTCTCCGTCTTTCTCTGGAGGCCTCGAGGCAGAGGCTGGTTTTCTGGTTAACACCACAACACTTGGATCATGTTCCGTCCATTGCTGAACACAATGATACATAATGGGATCCCTGAACACCATGGTTTAGAATGAGACATCCTGGCAGGAGCCACAGTGCATGTCTATATACTTCTAGAGCAGGCCTGGGCAAACTTGGGCCTTCCTTCCATCCAGGTGTTTTGGGCTTCTACTCCCACCATTCCTAACAGCCTACTGGCCGAACTTGCCCATGCCTGCTTTAGAGGAATGGGTCGCCTGTCACACATACCTACATCACTCAATGGACGTGTTGCCCGTTGCTGTTGAAACTATGCTGAAGCTTACAATACTCAATTGTCATGTCCCGCCATCCTGCTAATTCCCTTGGAGTGACAGGCTGGGAACAGGTGTGGAAAGGGGAAGAGCTGCCTGCCTGCCTGCCTTCTTCCCTGGCTGGCCGGCCAGCCCTCCACTGGCCCCCGGGGGCTATTTCTGGCCCTGGGCTCAGCGCAGGCATCTGGGGATTAGGGGGGCTCCACCTCCGCAGGACCCGGCCCAAGAGCCTGACCTCTAGCGTGGCTCCGACCCTCCAGGGACCCAGGCCACAGGCACCCTTGCAGAAGCCAAGTGGACAGGGTGGACAGAGGAAGGGGCCCTGGGTGTTGTGATCTCAGGGTGACACTCTCAATGGAGCAAGCGGCAGAGGACGCCCATCCCACCCCCAAAGCAGCTCCAGCCACCTGAAGGCCTTGTATGACATTCAGGTCAAACTTTCAAATAGATGGCTGCCCAGGAGGGAGAGCGGGGACAAAGCAGCTGCCTCGAGGGTCTAAGCTGAGTCTGTGGGCAGTGGGCATGGCGCGGGCCCTCTTTTGCCCAAGACTGGAGCTTTGCTGCAGAGCCCATCTGAAGGGTCCCTGGGGGGGCTTCTGTTCTGGTCTCTTGGCAGATGCAGGCTCCAAGCAGGAGAGGAAGGCTGCGAGGCAGAGGGAGGCCATTCCAAGAGCGCAAGGCAGGAGAGGACAACGAGCCTGAGTTAGCTGTGGGACGGGGGGCAGAGGGCTCCATCCTCCCATCTATCTATCTATCTATCTATCTATCTATCTCTATCTATCTATCTATCTATCTATCTATCTATCTATCTATGCCAGTGTTTCCCAACCAGTGCGCCATGGCACACTAGTGTGCTGTGAGCGATCATCAGGTGTGCTGTGGGAAATTGGCACTCTCCCCCCTCCTAGCAGCCCCCTCACAGGTTTCCAAGAAACAAATTGATATTTTACTGGATTTTTTAAGAGTTGCCTCCCCCAAGGAACTGTTTATAACAGCTTCATGACATCCATAGTTGACTGGAAGCAAGTTTCACTCAGGGTTAAATTTCACAAAGGTCTGGAGAACAAGCTCTATGAGGAGCGACTTGAAGAGCTGGGCATGTTTAGCCTGAAGAAGAGAAGGCTGAGGGAAGACATGATAGCCATATATAAGTATGTGAGAGGAAGTCATATATATGTTGTGTTCATCTAAACAGGCCCAGGTTTCACACTGAGTGTATAAATAGTACATTTAAAAACATATTAACTATATGTATGACTGTGTTCGAGTGTCATTTTGTGTCATTTTGGTTGGTGGGGTGCCCCAGGATTTTGTAACATGTAAAAAACGTGCCGCGGCTCAAAAAAGGTTGAAAAACGCTGATCTATGCAGCGGGAGTTTTATATTGGCAAAAGTGGGCTTACTAACAAAAGACACCCCCCCATAAATGCAGCAGCGTGACTCGGCACCAGTAGCCGAAGTGATAAAAAGGACAAAACACTCTTCCGTAGGAGGATTTTCTTTGTAGTAACATAATATGGTTGCACAGTTTACAAGAACAATGTTTCCATAACACACATAAACAAATACATAGTAGCTTTACACGCAGCAGCCTTGACCCTGGAGCTTCTCTCACACAGAGGTTTGCCTCACACTCACTGGAGCTTTCTCACAATCTCTGTGTGAGAGAAGAGACAGAGTACGGCTATATTTGTGGTGGAATCGCCCCAACCGGAAGTTATTTTGAGCCGAACAGCTCAGATTCCCCAACAAAAGGGTCCCTTATTGTAGGAGAGGGGCATTTGTAATCAGGCCCGGATTAGCCATAAGGCCAGACTAGGCCATGGCCTCGGGCGGCAGGTTTTGGGGGGCAGCAGATTTGGCCCCCGAAAACATAATATTTTTTTAAAACCGCCCCCTCGCAGTGCTTCCCCGGCCCTCCGAGAGAGTCATCATACCTCGGGAGAGGGGCGGGGGAGAGCGCTGCGAGGGGTGGGGAGGAGGGAATGGCGCCATCCCTCGCCTGGGCCGCCCCCTTGCAAAGGAAGGAGGCGGCGAGGCGGAGGAAGGAAGCTCCGCCCCGCCGGCGGGCCTGCATTCTTGCGCCCGCACGCCCACCCGCGGGCTTCCCTTCCTCCTCCTCTTCCTGGCCGCCTCCTTCCTTTGCAAGGGGGCGGCCCAGGCGGCAAGGAGGATGGCGGGACTTCCCTTCATCCTCCTCGCGCCTTCCTTTCGGTCGCGGGAGGAGGAGGTGGACGGAAGGCGCGCGGCACTGCTCGTGGGGCTTCCGTCTGCCGCCTCCTCCACCTCCCGCGACCAAAAGGAGGGCGCGAGGAGGGTGGGACGTCCCTTCCTCCTCGTGCCTTCCTTTCGGTCGCGGGAGGAGGAAGAAGCGGAGGACGGAAGCCCCACGAGCAGTGCCGCGCGCCTTCCGTCCACCTCCTCCTCCCGCGACCAAAAGGAAAGCGCGAGGTGAATGGAAGCCGCGGGGCCGGTACCGCGCACCTTCCGTCCACCTCCTCGGGCCCTCCTTCCGGTCACGGGAGGAGGAGGCGACAGAAGCCGCACGGCACCGGCCGCCTCCTCCTCCTCCCGCGAACGGAAGGAGGGCGCGAGGAGGCAACGGAAGCCACACGGTGGGGGCTGCTGCCACACATACGCAGCAGCCCCCTGGGGGTGTGGTTTCCCGCACCCTGGGGGCGTGGCTTCCCCTCGCCCTGGGGGCGTGGCTTCCCACGCCCTGGGGGGGCGGCGCGGGGCATCTTGGCCTCGGGCGGCTGAAGATGCTAATCCGGGCCTGTTTCTAATGGCAAGAGGAAGGTGGGGAACGTCCTCCCTGCCTGTAGAGAAGAAGCCACAAAGGTGCAGGTGGTAGCCCTCCTTGGGCATGAGAAGAGCCAGGGCATTGGTGACAGCCTCGGCCTTTCTGGCACAAACCTGGCCCTTGCCCTTACAGTCATCCAAAGGGAAACCCTGTTGGAAAGGGACTGAAGGGGGGGATGTTGGAAATCGGACCTGGTCCGGGCTGAGAGGGAGCCACCTGAAGGCCCTTGGCCTGGCCAGCAGGGCTGCCTCGGCCTCTGTCCCCACCCCTTCGGCACCTGAAAGCCACGGGCTCCTCACCACATGCGCCCCTTTGGACACCTGCTGTCCGGACGAGGTTCATTTATAACTCTTGCGGGAGACTCTCCTTGGCAGCAGCAGGCATGCTTATTGTGCATGGAAAGAATGCCCACCAGCAGGCATGTAGCCATGGGGGGCGGGCTAAGGGGGCTTCAGCCCCCCCCCCCCTGAAATTCTCAGGGTGGTCCGCGAAAAGGCCTTACTGGTACATTATTTAAACTGTTATGTTTATTCATATCATGATCTGATCACCATGCTCATTATATCCCACATTCATGGGGTTATTGGGATAACAATACAAAAGGTTTGCTAGGGTAGACCTTCTTCCACCCAGTCTCAGCCCCCCCCCCCCCCCGAATCAAAATCCTGGCTACGGCCCTGCCCACCAGGGAGGGCAGGAGGCACAGCTGTCACCGAGGCCAGACCCCAGAGGGAGGGGCTGCATGGGGCTGGGCTGGGGGCAGGGGTCTTTGCTTCTGTCCAAAAGCAGAGACCACCTTGAGTGGACTGGCTATGCAGGGATCTACTGCCTGGGACAGGTGCCCCTTAGAACCATACCATCTTAAGAGTGGGAAGAGACCCCCAAAGGCCATCCAGTCCTCCTTTCTTTCTGCCAGGCAGGGAGGCACCATCCAAGTCTTCCCAACAGACAGCCATCCGGCCTCTGCTTAGAAACCTCCAGACTCCGCCACACTCTGAAGGCAGCATCATCCACAGCTCCGCACACCGGGGAGCTTTTCCTAGGTGGGATCTCTCCTCCTGCAATTGCAGCCCATTGCTCCCTTGTGCATGAATCCCCAGAGATTAACCTGTCTGTCTCTTAAAGTTGGACTTCACTTTAAGAGACAGACAGCTTAAGTCTGCACCTGACACCTACCTACCTGCCTTGGTGTATGTATATTGTATATGCATGTGTATGTGCACAGCACATCTTTAGACACACAGGAGGCCGATGATTATGGGCCCAGATTCCAGCCAGGACATGCTCTGAACAACAAAAAAGCAGGGAAACGACATTTGAGTGTTCCTGGAAACACGGGATGGCCTAACCCCACATGGCCATGCGCAGCCACCATCAGCTTCACATACACACTCTCCTATGGCAGATCAGGCCACCTTTGACCCATCTCTGCACTGGACATCCACCGCTCACCCCCTGGAGGCTTTGAAACAGAGGTTGGGTGGCCATTGGGTTGGAAGGGCTTGGGTTCTGTCTTCCTAGACTCATAGGATCAGTGGAGACCTCAAGGGACATCCAGTCTCCAAGCCCATTCCTACCAAAGGAGGCAGACACAGTCAGAGCCCTCTTGGCAGGTGGCCACCCAGCTTCCGCTTAGAGACGTCCAAGGAAGGATCTAACCAAACGAAGAGGTGAGGTTAGGGAGTGTGGATACTTAGGCCAGTGTTTTTCAACCTTTTTTTGAGCCGCGGCACATTTTTAACATTTACAAAATCCTGGGGCACACCACCAACCAAAATGACACAACATGACACTCTAACACAGTAATACATATAGTGAATATGTTTTTAAATGTATTTATACACTCAGTGTGAAACCTGGGCCTGTTTCGATGAACACAACATAGATATCCTGGCAGGAATGGCAGAAAGACCCACACGAAGGTCTTGCTCAACAGCTGTCAGTCATGGGAAAACTTCGGCCCTCTGGGTGCTTTGGACTTCAACTCCCACCATTCCTAACAGCCTGAGGCCCTTTCCTGCTTTAGGTGGCTGAGGGGGGAAAAGGAAAAGGGCCTGAGGCTGAAAGGAATGGTGGGAGTTGGAGTCCAAAACACCTGGGAGGTCCAAGTTTGCCCATGCCAGCTTTCGATTCCATCGCCACATCTATCTTCAGCCTCTGGCGGTTTGAATATATGTGATTATCTACGTGATTTTCTACCTTGTCGCTATGATTATGGTGCTGCTTCTTTAAATTGTCCGCAAACTGACTGTGTTATTGTCCCGGAACTGACATTGGATAACATCGTGAGGATACACTTTGTTTTTTGCACTCACTTCTGTGATTTCATCAAATATTGCGAGTTTTCCGTAGAGGAGCGCTCCATGGACTTGCTACTTCCTGGTTCGCAACTCCTCCGCTCTCTGTGGCGACTACGCCGAACTACCTTATGTAAGACTTTTGATTTTCTCCAGCAGGATTGGGTACGTTGAATGTGTTTTTTTGCGTGTGATTATGTATGATTATTTGTGCATTTTGTACTGTGACGTAGCGGCGCTCCTTTAATAAGTAAGGGTATTGGAGGTTCCAATTCCCCACGGCACACCTGATCAGGCCCGGATTACCCATAAGGCCACCCTAGGCCATGGCCTCGGGCGGCACTTTTGGGGGGGCAGCAGATCCGGACCCCCCAAGAAATTTTTTTAAATCCCCCCAAAAATTTTTAAAAAAAAATCGGAAAACATTTTTTTTTAAAGGGCACATGTGCGGCCACCCCCTCCCTTTGCTCTGCTCCCCTCGGCTCTGCTTTAGGAGGGAGGGAGGATCGGCTCCGCCCCTGACTCCGCCCCTCCTTGCTGGCCGATCCGCCCCCCCTCCTAAAGCCGGCCTGAAAGGGCGGCGCCAAGCCAGGGAGGAGGCGAGTCCCCCGCCCCTCCTCCCGTGCGTGGCGTGATGACGCTAGGTAGGAGGGGCGGCGGTGAGGCTTCTCCCTGCCTGGCGACACCAAGCCAGGGAGGAGGCAGAGAGGAGTCCCGCCCCCGCCCCTCCTCCCTTGCGTGGCGTGATGACGCAAGGGAGGAGGGGCGGCGGTGAGGCTTCTCCCTGCCTGGCGACGCCAAGCCAGGGAGGCGGAGAGAAGCCGTGCTGCCGCCCCTCCTCCCTTGCGTCATCATGCCACGCAAGGGAGGAGGGGTGGCGGGACTCCTCTCCACCTCCTCCCTGGCTTGGTGTGCCAGGGAGGGAGAAGCCCCGCCGCCACCCCTCCTCCCTTGCGTCGCGCCAGCCCTGCTGAAAAGGGGTGGGCAGCATGCAGGACGCGGGGCAGGAGGGCCCCTCTTTCTCCTCCTCGCCCCACCCTCCTTCCTTCAATCCGGCGAGGAGGTGGGGGCAGGGAGGGGCGGAGCCGGGAGTGGGGAGGGGCGGAGCCAGGGAGGGGTGGAGCCAAGGGCAGGGAGGGGCGGAGCCGGGGGAGGAGAGGGGCAGAGTCGGGGAGGGGCAGAGGCAGACCCTTTGGCCTTGGGCGGCAAAAGGGCCTGGTCCGGGCCTGCACCTGATGATCGCTCACGGCACACTAGTGTGCCCCGGCACACTGGTTGGGAAACACTGACTTAGGCACCTTGGAGAGCTGCGTTAAAACTAGACTAGAGCGCAGAGTGGGGTCCCTGCCCCACTTTGATGGAAGCCTGGACCGATGTGGAGGGAAGACGCATTGAAGTCGTAGCGACGGAAGGAGGTGTTCTTCCTATCTCGTCAAAACATTGGCTCACTTGAGCCCACGCTCCTACGAACACAAGTCCTCTTTCACCAGGACAAACCCCTTGGCCCTTTGGCTCTTCTTTCTCCTTGAATCTGCTTGGTTTTGGTTGACTTCCCAAAGGAATTGAGGTTTTCTGCCTCAAATTAATCTTTGAGCGACTCGGCAACGTCTTGTTGAGAGAACACTTCCAACTTAGCCGGCCTTCTTCCTGATCCTCTTGGCGCAGTGTCTGTCTGTTGTTGTATGCCGACCTCAAACAGCCGTCTCAAATCGAAAGCCGTCCCTCTGCTCCGGCCGTCACACAACCTTGCAACCCAAAGCCCAAAGCTTTTTGGGGACCGCAGGAGTGCCAAGCCATGTAAAAATAGGCAGAGAAGAATGAGGAAGAGAGGCCCTGGGCTCCGGAATGAGCCGTGAGACGCCGGACGGCTGTCTTCCTTCCCCAAAGGGGGGATTTGTCCTGGCGTGATGGCATTTGGTCACTCAGAGCTTAAAGGGGGCTTCGGGGGCATCGAAACCTCAGATCCTGGCTGAGCCAAGCAGGCCGGCTTTGCATCAGAGCATCACAAACACAAGACGGAGAAGAGAAGGAGGGGACGGCACCACCGCCTCGAGGGGACAGTCCTAGGAGAGACCAGGCGAACCATGGGGGGGAATCGGTCTTCTATCCTGGGAAAGTTTAACCTTAGGAGGCCACCCATTTTTTGGCATGAATGGGGACATCATAAGAACACACAGAATCACCAGATTCTGAGAAAGGTTCTGAGTCCTGGTTTGACCTTCTTCCCCTGGCCCTCTATTCGTGCCTCTTTGAATTCCACAGCACTGTTGGTCACAGCTGACCTCCACTTAGATGCTTGAGGGCCAGGTCTTCCCAGTTGTCAATGTCTCTGCCACAGTTTTTAAGGTTGGTTTTAAGCAGGCCCGGATTACCCATAAGGCCATCCGAGGCCATGGCCTCGGGCGGCAGAATTGGGGGGGGGCGATTTGGACCCCCCAAAATAAAATTTTTTTTAAAAAAAGTTTGATCTTTGGCGCTTCTGTGCCTGTGCGCAGGGCGCCATAGACTCTGAGACAGTTCTATGGCGCCATAGACTCTGAGACAGGGGGCGCCATAGACTCTGCAAATCTATGGCGCCCCTGCGCGCAGGCGCAGAAGCGCCAATGATCGTCTCTCCCTTCTAAAGCCCTCCCTCCCAAAGCCGCGGCATGCCGCCCGCCTCAGATTTTGCCACTTCTGAGGCGGCCGGCATGTCACAGCCCTGGGAGGGAGGGGCGAACCGCGGGGGAGATGCTCCCTCACAGCTTGCCCCTCCCTCCCAAGGCCGCAGCATGCTGCCCGCCTCAGAAGCGGTGAAATCTGAGGCACCCGGCATGTCATGGCCCCAGGAGGGAGGGGAGAGCCGCGGGGAGGCCACGCCCTTGGGGCCACTGCCGTGCATGCGCAGCATCGGCTCCGGGGGTGGGGCTTTCCTTCCTCCTCCTCGCGCCGGCGGGGGGTGGACCCGGGGAGGCGTGGGTGGGGAGGGGGCGGAGCTGGGGGCCGGGGCAGTGCCTTTGGCCTTGGGCGGCCAAAAGCCATGATCCGGGCCTGGCTTTAAGACTATCTTTGTATCTCTTTTTCTGTTCACCAACCTTCCATTTTCCGCTCCTCCGTTGGGAGTAGAGCAACTGCTTTGGGAGATGGTGACCGGGCATTCGGACAACATGGCATTCGGTCCAGCGGAGTTGATGGCGGAGGATCAACACTTCAATGCACTTGTCTTCCCAAGAGATTTGCAGGATTTTTCAGAGGCAGGGCTGATGGAATCCTTCCAGGAGTTGACGTCTCAGCGAGTCCATGTTTGGCAGACACATGACAGGGTTGGGAGGACAATGGGTTCATAAAGAAGCCCCTTAGTCTCCCTACGAACGTCCTGATCCTCAAACACTTCCGCTTCATTCGGAAGAAGGCTACACCTGCAAAGCTCAGGCAGCGTTCCACTTCAGTGTTCTTGTTGACTTTTGTGGATTTCCACGCCGGGAGGAAGCTTCCCACCCACAAGGGGCAGGATCACAGAGATGAAGATGGAGAAGGAGGTTGTGCAATAACACATCCCTGTTTGACACCCAGTTCCACCTTAAATGGAAGCCACTGCTGTCCAGGACTGTTGCCATCATGGAGGAGCCACATAATGACATGTGATGGTAAAACCGAACGATGGTGTCACCAAACGATGCGTGTCTGAAAAGGGTGTCACCCGCATGGAACGTTTTGAAAGCTCTGCTCTGGGCTGCATCAGAGGAGGAAAAGGGACGCCCCACACACATGCCGATGTGGAACTGGGAGGGGAGGGGCCTGCCTGCTTCTTATGTATTTATGTATTTATTTATGTATTTATTTATTTATTCGATTTAGTAGACCGCTCTCTCCGGAGCCCAGAGCGGTTTACAAGCAATTAAAACCAGATAAAACCAGATAAAAACATATAAAACAGATAAAACAGAATTCTAAATCACTGAAACCCCTCTCCCAACAATAAAAACCCATCCGATCGGCGACAATACAACGGCAAGACACGGCAGGATGGCAAATTGCAGCGGCTTCAGTCAGGACCGAACGCCTGTCTGAACAGCCAAGTCTTTACAGATGCCATCAAGCCCGATAGGGCTCGCGTCTCCTCGGGCAGCGTGTTCCAGAGGCTTGGCGCAGCCACTGTGAACGCCCTCTGCCGCTTACTCGACAATCGGTAGGTCTTAATACCAGGCACCTCTAGTAGATTGAGCCCCTCGGAACGCAGTGATCTCCTGGGCACATAAGGGGTAAGCCGCTCCCTCAGGTACACTGGCCCCAAACCATATAAGGCCTTGAAAGTTAGAACTAACACCTTGAAGGTGACCCGGAATTTAATAGGAAGCCAGTGCAGCTCGCGCAAGAGTGGGGTCACGTGGGCAGATCTTGACGCTCTTGAGAGCAGACGTGCTGCAGCGTTCTGCACCAGCTTGAGTTTCCGGATCGCAGACAAGGGTAGGCCAATGTACAGCGCATTACAGTAATCGAGCCTCGAGATGACCGTGGCTTGGATCACCGTGGCCAGGTCGCAGCGGGAGAGGTAAGGGGCCAGACGTTTTGCCTGTCGCAGGTGGTAGAAGGCTATATTGCAGGCGCAGGCAATCTGCGCCTCCATAGACAACTGGGCTTCCAGCCGGATCCCTAGGCTCTTTACTGACGGTTGCGGGCGAAGAGCCACGCCGTCGAACGTCGGCAACGGGGTCTCTACCCCTCCCGGGCGGCCCAGCCACAAGATCTCCGAGTTCATGTTTGGCAGGTATATAACAGGGTTGGGAGGGCAATGTGTTCATAAAGAAGCATCTTAGTCTCCCTACGAACATCCTGATCCTCAAACGCTTCCGCTTCATTCGGAAGAATGCTACACTTGCAGAGTTCAGGCAGCGTTCCACTTCAGTGTTATTGTTGACTTTTGTGGATTTCCACGCCGGGAGGAAGCTTCCCACCCACAAGGTGCAGGATCATAGAGATGAAGATGGAGAAGAAGGTCGGGGCAATAACACATCCCTGTTTGACACCCGATTCCACCTTAAATGGAAGCCACTGCTGTCCAGGACTGTTGCCATCATGGAGGAGTCGCATAATGACATGTGATAGTAAAACCGAATGATGGTGTCACCAAACGATGCGTGTCTGAAAAGTGTGTCACCAGCATGGAACGTTTTGAAAGCTCCGATCTGGGCTGCATCAGAGGAGGAAAAGGGACACCCAGCACCAGGGCCGTAGCCAGGATTTTGATTCGGGGCGAGACTGGGTGGAAGAGGATCTACCTAGCAAACCTGTTGTATTGTTATCCCAATAACCCCATTAATGTGGGATATAATGAGCATGGTGATCAGATCATGATTTAAATGCACATAACAGTTTAAATAATGTACCAGTAAGGCCTTTTCGCGGACCACCCTGAGAATTTCGGGGCTGAAGACCTCTTAGCCCCCCCCCCCTGGCTACATGCCTGCCCAGCACACATGCCGATGTGGAACTGGGAGGAGGGGCTTCGACTCTATATGGCCACTCAGGCCACCTTAAATTCTGATATTAATATAGTTATAAAAACTTAACGAACCGATCTACTATAGGTACTAATCATCCTGCGTGCTTTATCTTCTATATGGCACTAAACCTCTACATCGGTCCACCAGTCAAAATTTTTATTTTTTAAATGAGCTATCACCAGGCTCCAGTCTGTACTTTTCCTGTTTGTATCTTGCGCCCTCTTGTGGGTGAGAATGTCCATTTTCATTATTTCAAATAATTTCAAATACCAGTCTTCAGCATCAGGAACCTTACGATCTTTCCATTTCCTCACCACGGTTAGCCTTGCTGCCGTAATGCAGTATACAAATATTTTTCCGTTATTTGGATCTACTTTAAAGTCTGTAAGCCCTAACAGGAGATATTCTGGCTTCAGAGAGAATGTGAATTTCAACATCATTTGCATTTCTGAGTACGCCTTCACCCAAAACTTTTTGACTTTTTGCAATTCCACCAACAGTGGAAGAAGCTACCCGCCGCCCGGTTACACTTCCAACACATGATATCATAGTTTTTAGCATATTTCGCTATCCTAGTTGGGGTTAGGTGCCATCTGTAGAAAATCTTAATATTATTTTCTTTTGGGTCATACGAATATGTATACCTCCAATGGACATCTGGAGCTTCTTGATGAGGTGAATCGTGGATAGCGCCTCCGAATCCAAGCGCCTCCAAAGCCCTCTTGCTCTGGTATCAAAGGGGGCGGACCCACAGGCCCCACCCCTTTGCCCTCCATAACGGACGGGAGCGAAGCTACTCCCTCCCTCTGCAAATGTCCAGAAGGAAGGGAGGGGGAAGAGGGCCAGGTCCTTGGGATTGGACCCGGGGACAGAGCCAGGCACCCTCCCCACAACCAACACACCTAACTACCCCTTGGCATTCGCAAACTCAGAGAGTTGGGAGAGACCACAGGGGCTGGCCACGGCGTTTTTTTTGTTTCAACTTATTTATTTATTTATTGGTCCATGATTTGCGCCTCCCTATGTTGGCCTTATGGGTCATCCGGGCCTGCCCGGGCCTCTCGGTCTGCAATTCTTTGGCGTTTGATGCCCAAATGGCCAAAGAGGTGACCTGAGGCCTAGCCAGCAGAGCAAGGAGGCAGGAGGCGGCTGGGGCTGAAAGGGGAAAAGCACCAACACTTTTGCCTACAGAACAATTGGGAAGCCTCCTGCCTTGCTCTTCACCTGGACCCGAAATCCATGTAGTTCAAGCTGTCTTTGCTCCCTGGAGTGGCCACTTCACCCTTCTTTTTCCCAAAGGCCTTTAATGCTTTGTGGCTCAAAGATACAGAATGGGGACGCATGGTTCGAGAGCAGTGAAAAAGATCTTGGTGTCCTCGTGGAGAACAAGTTAAACATGAGCCAACTATGTCATGCGGCGGCAAAAAAAGCCAATGGGATTTTGGCCTGCATCAATAGGAGTCTAGTGTCTAGGTCCAGAGAAGTCATGCTCCCCATGCTCTATTCTGCCACACCTAGAATATTGTGCCCAATTCTGGTCACCACAATTGAAGGGAGAGATCAACAACCTGGAATGTGTCCAGAGAAAGAGGGCGACTCAAAGGATCAAGGGTCTGGAGAACAAGCCCTATGAGGAGCGGCTTAAAGAGCTGGGCATTTTTAGCCTGAAGAAGAGAAGGCTGAGAGGAGACATGATAGCCATGTATCAGTATGTGAGAGGACGTCCTGGGGAGGAGGGAGCAGGCTTCCTTTCTGCTGCCCTGGAGACCAGGACACAATGGAAAAAATGGCTTCAAACTGCAAGAAAGGAGATTCCACCTGAACATGAGGAAGAATGTCCTGACTGTGACAGCTGTTCAGCAGTGGAACTCTCTGCCCTGGTGTGTGGTGTTAGCTCCTTCTTTGGAAGCTTTGAAGCAGAGGTTGGGTGGCTATCTGTCGGGGTGCTTTGAATGTGATTTCTCTGCTTCTTGGCAGAATGGGGTTCGACTGAGTGACGGCCCACGAGGTCTCTTCCAACTCTAGGATTCTAGGATTCTTTGTTGGAGAAGGGAGCAGTGTGAGGCCTCGCTCTGACTCGAGAGGCCAGAGACACAGAGGCAGGAGAGGCAGCACGACATAGTTAAGAACATAATAAAACAGATTGAGGCAAGAGTGGAATGTAACCGCCTTAAAGGTTAAGCACCTGTCTGAAGATATGGGTCTTGCAGGCCCTCCGGAAGGCCTGTGGGTCAGTTATTGCTCGAGCCTCCTCTGGGAGGCGTTCCAAAGGGTAGGCGCTACTACAGAGAGAAAGTGCGCGCTGCGTCATTGACAGGCAGCAGATCTTAAGTGATGGAACTTCCAATAGGTTTTGATCCATGGACCGTAGTGGTCTCTGGGGAATGTGCAGGGAGAGGCGGTCCTTCAGGTACACTGGCCCCAGGCCATGCAAGGCCTTAAAGGTTAGCACCAGCACTTTGAAGGCAATCCGGTACTCGATGGGGAGCCAGTGCAAACGCTGTAGGGCTGGAGTGATGTGGCATGTTAGTGTCACTCCAGCCAGCAGTCAAGCCGCAGCGTTTTGCACCAGCTTAAGTTTCCAGATTACCGACAGAGGAAGGCCAATGTAAAGGGCGTTACAGTAGTCCAGTCTCGAGATGACCGTGGCCTGGATTACCGTGGCTAGGTCGCCACCGGAAAGGTAGGACACCAGCCGCCTTGCCTGCCGCAGATGGAAAAACGCCGCTCTGCTCACCTGAGCCTCCATCGTGAGCAGAGGGAGGGTCCACTTGGACCAGGGCCCAGGGCTCGCTGTTCAACCAGGGCCGACGGGCTGACCACCTCGCTGTCCATTATTGGCAGCTGGAGCTCCCCCCCCCAGGGTGACCCAGCCACAGGACCTCCGTCTTCAACGGGTTCACCTTCAACCTGCTGGCCCGTAGCCACCCAGTCACGGCTTCAAGACACTGATGGAAATAATCGGGTACAGGGTCCGGCCGGCCTTCCATCCTCAGCACCAGGTAGGTAACGTGTTGGGTCCACCTGCTCTGTTATCAGAGATGCATTACCTGCAATTCTAGGATCTTACCAGAGCCTCACCCTGCATATTTCCTCTCCTGTTTCCTGCCATAAGCTCACGTATAGCACTGGTGACATTGCACTCTGCTGTAGACGCAGGATCTTCCTGCCTTGGCTCGGCCCCTTCAGCCCCCAGCTGTTTGGTGATGGGCGGATTGAATGGAAGTGTATGATTGGGGCCTGGTTAAGGGCCTGAAGGCATCATCCTATAGTTGAAAATGGTGTTATGGAGAAAAAAAGGGAGATGGAGAATATGAAAACTTTGGCATGAAAAGTGCTGAACTGACGACAACTGACCTGAGAACTTCTGGTGTAAACAACACAGGTTTACATATTCAGAAAAAATGGTTCCTTACATTAAGGAAATAAAACGATATACGTTCCAGAATTGATGGAGCTTCACATAATCTGCCTTGTCCAGTTTGGTTCATCTCGTGCTAATTACCTCTCAACAAAGGGTTCCCCCAGGCAGGAAGCAGACAAGCTTTGAAGCTGCAAGGCCATTCAATGCTAATCAAGGTGGCCGATGGCAACAATCAGATTACTCATGAGGCCACCCTAGGCCATGGCCTTGCCTCACACGGACCCAAAAAAATGTTGAAACAAAACCGCAACGTTCTGCGAGGGGTGGGGGAGGAGGGAATGGTTTCGCCCGCCCCTTGTCAAGGAAGGAGGGCGCGAGGCACGGCGCAAAGAGGAGGCAGAGGGGGGGGTGTGCCGTGGTAGAGGTTGGTTTGGGGCCGTAATTCCAAATTGTGGCCTAGGGTGCCAAAAGGGATTAATCTGGGCCTGATTCCACAGATATATAAACCCTCACTGGCCTAGTTTCCAACAGACCTCACCACCTCTGAGGATGCCTTTAGCCATAGACGTGGGCGAAACATCAGGAGAGAATGCTTCTGGAACATGGCCAAGCAGCCTGGGAAATTCACAGTAACCCAGTGATTCCAGCCATGAAAGCCTTCAACAACACATCAGTCTTACTGACAGTAAAAGGCACCTGGGACTGGACGGCCCTTTGATGAGATCACGTAACACCTTCATAACTTATTTCAGCACCATTTCCTCTTGGACAGCTCAGCCGCTCTTCGATCATTGGACAGAGGGAATCTGCACTGGAGGCGAGGGACGCTTTCCCATTGGCCGGAGAGTGCCGCACTCCCTCCCTTGCAGGGCGTCATCAGGTCTAAGCCAATCATGGCAAAGCCAGCTCAGCTAGGGTGGGAGTGGGACTTCCAAAGGGTTTGATTGTATAAAAATGTATTTGTTTGTTTATTTACCTATCACATGGGTACCCTTTATTTATTTATTTATTATTCGGCTTCTATGCCGCCCCTCCCGGGGGGCTCAGGGCGGTTCACAGTACCAAAACAACAACATAAAAACAGCAACACAGATTAAAACATAGCATAAAACATCATTAAAACATCACAGTGTACAAGAGCGATTAAAAACGACCTGGAGTGGGAAACAGCTTTCCAACAGGGGGGTGCATACCAATGAGACCTACACATGGAAAGCTAGCTGGAAAAGGTAGGTCTTGCACGCCCGCCTGAAGGGGAGCAGGTCGTGGATGGCGCACGTATCCGCGGGAAGGGCATTCCAGAGTGTCGGTGCAATCACCGAGAATGCCCTTCGGCGGGTGGCTGTCAGTTTGGCCGCTTTTGCAGAGGGGACAGCCAGAAGGTTGGTATCCTCAGAGCGAAGTGATCTCGTAGGGCAATATGGGGAGAGACGGTCCCTCAGATACGCTGGCCCCAGGCCGTGCAAGGCCTTAAAGGTAAGAACCAACACTTTGAAGGCGATCCAGTGCTCAATTGTCAGCCAGTGCAGATCCTGCAAGGTAGGTGTTATGTGGCAACCTGTTGGCGTGCCAGACTGGAGCCGGGCGGCAGTGTTCTGCACCAGCTTGAGCTTCCGCGTCACCAACAGAGGAAGGCCAACGTAGAGCATGTTACAGTAATCCAGCCTCGAGATGACCGTGACTTGGATCACCGTGGCCAGGTCATTCCGGGATAGATAGGGGGCCAGCCGCCTAGCCTGTCTGAGGTGGAAAAAAGCAGACTTGCTGACTGCAGAGACCTGGGTCTCCATGGTCAGCTGGGAGTCCAAATGGACCCCCAGGCTCTTTACAGAAGGCAATGGGCATAACGCCACACCGGCCAGGGTCGGAAGCTGGACATCCCTATCACCCGGGTGGCCTAGCCACAAGATCTCCGTCTCCGCCGGATTCACCCTCAACCTACTGGCTCGCAGCCATCCAGTAACGGCTTCGAGGCAGTGTTGGAAATTATCGGGGACGGATCCAGACCTACCCTCCACCCTCAGAATGAGCTGAGTGTCGTCAGCGTACTGGTGACACTCAAGCCCAAAACTCCGCACCAGCTGTGCAAGCGGCTGCATGTAGATGTTAAATAACAGAGGGGAGAGAATGGCCCCCTGCGGCGAAATGTCAGATTATTGCATTTTGAATAGCAATTCATGAGTCAGCACAAGATATATTTTCGCAGTTTGAGATGACCTGCAGTGTGACATGTTTGACACCAGATGGCGCTGTCTCAAGACTGCTAAATGGAACCTTGAGGAATGTCAGTTACAAAGTGACAGTTGGGATTTGTCAGTTGGGATTTAATATCTGTGAGGAAAGGATGTTTAGGAAGGTAGCTGTGATGGCTGTTGTTTTTCGATGTTTTGCCAGTTATTGTTAAATACAATTCAATACAAAGTTATATATTTACCTTGTGAATTGAATGAGAGTTTCATTATTCACACGAACAGAGACTGGAGTTTTTGGGCCGATGGGGAATTAAACTTCTATATTTCTGTTGCCTATCCGCTGTGACATAAATACTCGACGCCATTGCTGCCCTCTCAACTACCTTCCCCAGGTACGAAAGTCACCCCAAAGGGGACTCAGGGCAGCCTTACAACAGGCAGCCATTTGATGCCATACACACACGTCCATTAAAATAATTACAATTAAAACCAAAGAGTTAAAACATCAATTATTAAAACATCAGTTAAAATCACACTTATCTGAAACATATTCCAGGGCTCTTCCAATTGTCAATCACATTAACACAGGGGAGAGCTTTCCGTATTATTGCACCAACACTTTGGAACGCGCTCCCTCCAGAAGTCCGTGCTCTTTCCAGCTTGCTGGCTTTCTGGAAGGCCTGCAAGACCTTGCTGTTACAACAGGCGTCTTTAAAATTGCAGGCCCCTTTAAAACTGCAGGCCCTCTGACACCTGCTACCATGCGTACTCGGGTTGTTGTATTGTTTGTATGGTCTTTTAATGTACTTTATATATGCTGTTTTAACCATGTTTTTATTGTGTGTGAGTCGCCCCGAGCTGGATGGGAGTGGCGACGGATAAATCCAAATAAATAAATAAATAAATAAATAAATAAATAAATAAATAAATAAATAAATTTGTGGCCACTTATTGCACTGCTCCCATTTTTGCTCAAAACCCTGGTCCCAAAGCCACATCTTAACTTTTTTCGTGAAGGTCAGGAGAGTGGGTGCTGATCTGACCTAGTTGGGGAGTTCCACAGATGAGGAGCCACCACAGAGAAGGCCCTGTCTCTCGTCCCCACCAATCAAGCCTGCCAAGATGACACCAAGCGCAGGGCCTCCCGGAACAATCATGGGTGGATCATAGAGCGAGATACATTTGGACAGGTAAGCTGGGCCCGAACCACTTAGGGTAGCAGCTCTCAACCTGTGTCTCCCCCCCAGAAATCCCAGCCAGTTTACCAGCTGTTATGATTTCTGAGAGTGGGAGGCCAAAACACCTGGGGGCCTACAGGTTGAGAATCACTGTTTAGGGCTTAAAAATGAATGCATTGTATCGTAATGTATCTCAGCTTTCTTTGGCAGACAGCCGTGATCTGACATCGCTTCCAGCTGTTTGAATAACACTTCAGTAGCTTCTCTTCAACTGAGAACATTGGAGCAGCTTCTTCGTCTCACCCAGCGATGAATCCATAAGCGGCCCGGGTCTCACTATCCATAGCTGCTCTAAATTGCTCGATTTTACCATTGCAAACTGGGATGGATAAGCACAAATGAGCAGTTGCAGGAGAGGGTCTCTGAATTGAATTGAGGGGTCACTGGAAGCCCCCCAGGACCCCCCGGTAATGAATTCCCTACCTGGGAGGCTATGAGAAGCCTGAAAAGCTAGGCCCAAAACCTTGGCAGCTGTTTTAGATTAGATGTATGGAGGCGTGTCTAAATGCAGCCTGGAGGGAAATGAGGGGAGTTGGGATTGGCTGGTAGAGAAGGGGGTGGAGCCTAACTTAGAAAAAAAGAAAAAATGCCCTGAAGAGGAGGCGTTTTAAAATCTGACAGCAGAAGGAATTTGGCTGTCAGGGAAGTCTGGAGTTTGGGTGTCAGAAGAGAAGCAGGGTTAGCGAGTGCTAGTAAGAAGAAGCCTGAAAGTGGTCAGGTGGCTGGCAGAAATAAGCTGGCCAATTAGTTTCTACAGCTATCAGGGAAGGATAGTATGTAGAGGTGTAGATAGATAGGTCCAGAGTAGGGCTACCTGTGCTAGTGTAAAGATTTACTAGGCAGAGGAGTTCCTGTCAGTAAACTCTTGGAGGGAGAAAGAAGTTGTACTTGGTAACTAAGATTTGTACTGTTTAAAGAAACCACGCGCTTTCAAGCAAAAGAATCTCTGAACCATTGAGCTTCTTAACTATTTTTGTGAGTTCTCTTAAATAAACTTTATTGTTTGGTTGTTCAAACAACTGCCTCGCGTGTGCCTCAGTCCAAAAGGCCTCAAATCAGTCCCTGCAGCAATCAAGAGTCCAAAGGTGGCAGCATACATTTTGGAAGAAGAAAGCACTTAAGATTTACCTCCGGGCACAGGCCTGAATGCAAGTCCAGAACATTCTTGCCTGAAAGACCTCCAGGAAGCCAAAGGGCTTCATATTGTTAATAACTGTGGTGGTGGCCAGTGGGTTTTCAAAGGTGTTTCGGCCAGAAGAGTGCCGCTTTTTGGTTTCCATTTAGACAGTCTCAGAGTCGATCCTATTATATTTTGGTGGCGGCAGTTTTGATTTTTGGGGTTCAAATAATAACCCTTTGATAAGTCCCCTTTTTGTTATAATTGGTGGCAGTGGTGGGATGAAATAGGAAGGTCCAGCCTGCCTAAAGCCATTCCATCCCTCTACCTAGCTTTTACACCCCCCATCTTGGTTTGACTGGCTGGAAGCCTAAGGTCAGTGTCCAGATATTCTGTAAAGGAGGGGATAGGCAGGCCCGGATTAGCCATAGGGCCAACGAGGCCATGGCCTAGGGGCGAGCCAAGGGGGGGCGCAAATCACGGCCCAAAAATAGTAATTTAAAAAATGTTATAAAATAATTTTAAAAATCGTGCCGCGATTGGCTCCTGCCGCCTGGTAGCCAAAGGAAGGAAGGCAGGAGGGAGGAAGGGAGGGGGGGGTCCCTCCTGCAGACAATACAGCCGGGAGCCAGCCTCCACGTGACCTGGCAGAGAGCGCACCACGTGACCAGGGCTCCAAATGAGGCGGCAGCAGCATGAGGAGGAAGAGGAGGAGTATGCCCCGCGGCTGAGAGGCTGGCGCCGCCGCTGCATCCCAGCAGCCCCCACGGCCTCGAAGGCGGCTCTGCGGCCTCGTGCTGGGCACGCGGAGGGCAGCGGCTGCAGAGAGTCGGGGCCTTCCTCCGCCTCAGGAGTCAATCATGACCAGCATGGCCTCCTCCGAGGAGGCCTCTTCCTTCAGCTCATGCAGCATGGGCTGAAGGAGGAAGGCCTCGTTGCAGCCGCTGCCCTCCGCGCACCCAGACAGTGGCCACAGAGCCGCCTTCGAGGACGTGGGGGCTGTCGGGATGCGGCGGCAGTGCCAGCCTCTCAACCGCGGGGCATGCTGGGACCCGCAGTTCTTTGGGTCGGGGAGGAGCCTCAGCGGTGAGTCGATGGATGTCAGGGGAGAAGAGGAGGAAGAGCTGAGGGGGAGCGGGGGATGGGGATGGGCTGTAGCCAGGATTTTGATTCGGGAGGGGCTGAGTTTGATTCTTTGGGGGGCTGCATCTGAGTGAGAGATGATCTACCCTACCAAACCCTTTGTATTGTTATCCCAACAACACCCCCATGAATATGGAATATATTGAGCATGGTGATCAGATCATATGAATACACATAACGGTTTAAATAATGTACCAGTAAGGCCTTCTCGCGGGCCAACCTGAGAATTTTGGGAGGGGGGGTTAAGCCCCCATAGCCCCCCCCCCGGTTACATGCCTGGCCTCTCTAATGTGGCGGTGCAAGGCGGGGGGGGGGGCGTAATTCCAAACTGTGGCCTAGGGCGCCAAAAGGTGTTGATGCGGGCCTGCGGATAGGGACAAGGAAGACCCCCCTGAACCCCACCATTGCCTTCTTGGGGAATGGGGGGCAGGTGAGGGTCTCATGGGGCAGCGGAGAATCATGAAGGAAGGAGACAGAGCAAAGGAGGCAGAGAGAGAGAGAGAGAGAGACCATTTGCAAAGACCGTTTATTGATCCAGAGTCTGAAGAGAGACAGACAGACAGAGTGCAGGGGAGGCATATCGGGGGCAGAGTCTAAGCTGGGCTGTTGCTTCCTCTCCCCACAACCCCTTCCCCCTTCAATGGCAAGGAGGAGCCTACGTAACCCCAGACCCCCAACTCAGTTTGGGGATCTGCCGATGAAAGGCACTGAAGCCCCCCCCCCCGAGTTCCTTTGGGGAATGGGGCAGGATATAAATAAAATTGTTGTTGTTGTTAGGTACAGAGTGGGGGAGATCCAGGACCCCCCAATTAAGACCCTGGCTAAGACAAGAGTAAGGATTAGGGAGGAGGTAGATCCAGGACCCCCAATTAAGACCCTGGTTAAGACAAGCCCCCCCAACTCCACCGAAAGCACAGAGTGTGGGAGAAGGAGATCGAGGGGACCCCCCCCCCATTAAAATCCTGGTTAAGACAAGGCCTCCCCAACTTGACTGAAGGCACAGAGACTGAAGGCACAGAGTTAAGACAAGACCTCCCCAACTATTAGGGGAGGGGGGAGATCCAGGACCCCCCAATTAAGATCTTGGTTAAGACAAGGCCTCCCCAACTCGACTGAAGGCACAGAGTAAGGATTAGGGAGGGGGGAGATCCAGGACCCCCCAATTAAGATCCTGGGTAAGACAAGGCCTCCCCAACTCGACCGAAGGCACAGAGCAGGGCAGAGGAGGAGGGAGATCCAGGACCCCCCAATTCAGACCCTGGGTAAGACAAGGCCTCCCCAACTCGACTGAAGGCACAGAGTAAGTATTAGGGAGGGGGGAGATCCAGGACCCCCCAATTAAGATCTTGGTTAAGACAAGGCCTCCCCAACTCGACCAAATCCACAGAGCAGGGCAGAGGAGGAGGGAGAGCCAGGACCCCGCCACAACTTCCTCAAGATCCTGGGTAAGACAAGGCCCCCCCAGCACAACAAACTGACAGAGCAAAGCCTTTGGGGGTCTTTTGTGGCCGGGGAGGGGAGGGGGGGGGGGAGAGGAGGTAGTTGGTGCGGCAGCAGAAGCATCCATGGAAGGAAGGGTGGACAGATGGATAGACAGGCAGACAGACGGAGAGAGGAGAAGGAGGAGGCGAGGGTCCGGCAAAGTGAGGAGGGGTCTCAAAGGGAGGTGATGTCGTTCAAGGCATTGTCCAGCTCCTCGCTGATGGCTTTGTACTTCATCTTCTGAGCATAGACCTCGTCTGTGGTTGTGGTTGTGAGGGGGGGGCGTGAGGCAGAGTCCAAGCAGAGAAGTGCCCAGGGAGGGGGGTCCAAAAAGGGGAGGGGGCGTGAAATGAGAAAAGAGTGAAGGTGAGGGTGAGGGTTAGGGTGAAAGAGGGAGGAAGGGAGGAAAGGGTAGGGAAAGAAGAAAAGGTCCTTCCCTTCCTCTTTCCTCCCCCAATTTCCCAAAAGCAGCCCCCACCCCCCATCAAAGCTGGGGGACCCCTCACCTTCCAGTTCGTCAATGGTTTTCTCCAACTTCGCCACGGACTTCTCCGAAAACTCCACTCGGGACTCAGCCTGCAAAGTAATGTTTGATGGGGAGGGGTTGCACTGCACTGCCAACTTCGCAACCCCCTCCCCACAATTCCCCCCTCCCTCCTCAATTGTCCCTTCCCCTGAGTTCACTTGTGGAAGGAATGGCCTCTGTGGCTCTTACTCGGTTCATGGCTCACCTTTTGGCCCAAACTGTGACTCAAAGATGGCTTAGAGGTTTTTTTATGGAGAGGCTGGATGGACATCTGTCAGGAGGGCTTTGAATGTGTCTGGCAGTGGCTTGGCCCTTAAACACCCCCCAAATTAAGTAAGGCCTTTTATTTTTGTGCTGTGTGCTGTACAAACCCATTCTCTTTCATTTGAGAGGGTAAACGCGGCTGAAGGTGAATCCGTCGAAGACGGAGATCTTGTGGCCGGTCGCCCTGGGCTGGATGAGTGCCGGTTGCCTACCCTGGGTGGCGAGCGACTCAGCCCATCATCCCTTGTAAAGAGCTTGGGCGTCCAATTGGACCCATTGCTGTCCATGGAGACCCAAGTCTCCATGGTCAGCAAAACATCGTTTTTCCATCTTCGACAGGCTAGGCGACTGGCCCCCTACCTGTCCAGGGATGACCTGGCCACAGTGATCCAAGCGACAGTCATCTCAAGGCTGGACTACTGTAACGCCCTCTACGTGGGCCTTCCCTTGTCAATGATCCGGAAACTCAAGCTGGTGCAGAATGCCGCTGCTCGCTTGCTGGTGGGAGCGCTAGTGAGGGAGCACATCACTCCCATCTTGCGACATCTGCACTGGCTTCCTATCGAGTACCGGATTGCCTTCAAGGTGTTGGTTCTAACCTTTAAGGCAGGGGTGGGCAATTACCGACCCTCCAGGTGTTTTGGACTTCAGCTCCCAGAAATCCTAACAGCTGGTAAACTGGCTAGGATTTCTGGGAGTTCAAGTCCAAAACTCCTGGAGGGCGTAATTGCCCACCCCTGCTTTAAGGCCTTGCACGGTCTAGGGCCTGTGTACCTGAGGGACCGCCTTACCCCATACATTCCCCCGAGATCACTGCGCTCAGAGGAGCAGAATTTGTTCGTTATTCCATCGATCCGCGCCTGCCATTTGTCCAGAACTAGGCAGCGAGCTTTTTCTGCTGTGGCACCCATGCTATGGAATTCACTTCCTGCCGACACCCGGGCGCTCCTAGAACTGGTCCTTTTCCGGAGGGCGTGCAAGGCCGCCCTCTTCAGACTCGCCTTAGGGTAATCCGGAAATATGTCATATGGTCTCGTCCATGAGTTTTAAAGGAATTTTTTAATCTTAAAATTTCTTAACATTGTTGTATCTTGATGTTTTTATTGTATGTTTGTGATCCGCCCCGAGCCTGCAGGGAGGAGCAGAATATAAAACTGAATAAATAAATAAATAAGTAAATAAATAATAAACGGCAGCCAATGGAGCTCCTGAAACGGGGGAGTTGACCGCTCCCTGTAAGTCACTGGTTAGTAATCTGGCTGCTGCTTGTTGGACCAACTGAAACTTCCGAGCCGTCTTCAAGGGCAGCCCCACCTAGAGTGCATTGCAGTAGTCCAATCTGGAGGTGACTAAGGCATGGACTTTTAAATATTGTGAATGGTAATTTTAAGATTTACCCAATAGTACTTTTATTTATTTATTTATTCATTTACTAGATTTATATCCGCCGTTCTCAAGGACTCAAGACGGCTTACAGATAGGCAACAGCTCAGTGCCTTAACAACAATATACAATTAAAATTAACTTTTCATTAAAATTGAAATACATTCAAACATTACAATCACTATGAAACCACACTGTACTTCAGGATACGGTGGGGAAGTCACTCTACAGATTCCATGATAAGGGTGTGTGTGTGTGTGTGTGTGTGTGTATGAATGAGTGGGTGGCCTTTGGGGGCTCTTCCAACTCCATGAATCTGATTCTGTATCTGAAAGCACGGAAAGCATCTGGGCCCCTCCCTGGCATGCAGCGCCCACACCAAAAAGCGTATACAGAAAGGAAGCAATAAGGGGAAAGACCACTTTTGCTTGTCTGGTAGATATTAAAAATTCAGACTTTATAGGTTATTTCACCGAGCCCCACCATCTGCACTTGACGGAAGCAACATGTTGAAGGATAGGCGGATGAATATGGCTTTTTAAAAGGAGAAAGGCCTGGATGGAAAGTGGACATGATCACCATGTTGGCCACTGCTTCTAATGTTACTACCGCTCCTGTTAAAAGGGGACGCCTATGGAAGGGAGGACGGCAATGGGGCCAAGATCTCCCTTTCGGGGTGACTGGTCAACAAGGACAAGGGACTCAAGTTGCATCCATTAGGCCTGGGCAATCCATGGTTCAAAATGGTTCTAAAGTACTTACAAAACTAAAGTTCTGATGGTGAACACTAGGTGGCGCTGGTGCTTTGCTTCTACAGTGAAGCAAAGCACCAGCACCACCTAGTGTTCACCACCAGAACTTTAGGAATACTGTGGAAGCACCAGCGCCACCTAGTGTTCACCACCAGAACTTTAGGAACACTGTAGAAGCAAAGCACCAACACCACCTAGTGTTCACCACCAGAACTTTAGGAACACTGTAGAAGCATAGCACCAGCGCCACCCAGTGTTCACCACCAGAACTTTAGGAATACTGTGGAAGCACCAGCGCCACCTAGTGTTCACCACCAGAACTTTAGGAACACTGTAGAAGCAAAGCACCAGCGTTCACCACCTATTGTTCACCACCAGAACTTTAGAAACACTGTAGAAGCAAAGCACCAGCGCCACCTAGTGTTCACCACCAGACTTTAGAAACACTTTAGCAAAGCACCAGCGCCACCTAGTGTTCACCACCAGAACTTTAGAAACACTGTAGAAGCAAAGCACCAGCGCCACCTAGTGTTCACCACCAGAACTTTAGCAACACTGTAGAAGCAAAGCACCAGCGCCACCTAGTGTTCACCACCAGAACTTTAGGAACACTGTAGAAGCAAAGCACCAGCGCCACCTAGTGTTCACCACCAGAACTTTAGGAACACTGTAGAAGCAAAGCACCAGCGCCACCAAGTGTTCACCACCAGAACTTTAGGAACACTGTAGAAGCAAAGCACCAGCACCACCTAGTGTTCACCACCAGAAACTTTAGCAACACTGTAGAAGCAAAGCACCAGCGCCACCTAGTGTTCACCACCAGAACTTTAGAAACACTGTAGAAGCAAAGCACCAGCGCCACCTAGTGTTCACCACCAGAACTTTAGGAACACTGTAGAAGCAAAGCACCAGCGCCACCTAGTGTTCACCAATTTTAGAAACACAGAAGCCACCTTCACCACCAGAACTTTAGAAACACTGTAGAAGCAAAGCACCAGCGCCACCTAGTGTTCACCACCAGAACTTTAGCAACACTGTAGAAGCAAAGCACCAGCGCCACCTAGTGTTCACCACCAGAACTTTAGGAACACTGTAGAAGCAAAGCACCAGCAAAGCGCCAGCGCCAGCGCCACCTAGTGTTCACCACCAGAACTTTAGAAACACTGTAGAAGCAAAGCACCAGCGCCACCTAGTGTTCACCACCAGAACTTTAGAAACACTGTAGAAGCAAAGCACCAGCGCCACCTAGTGTTCACCACCAGAACTTTAGAAACACTGTGAAGCAAAGCACCAGCGCCACCTAATGTTCACCACCAGAACTTTAGGAACACTGTAGAAGCAAAGCACCAGCGCCACCTAATGTTCACCACCAGAACTTTAGAAACACTGTAGAAGCAAAGCACCAGCACCACCTAGTGTTCACCACCAGAACTTTAGAAACACTGTAGAAGCAAAGCACCAGCGCCACCTAGTGTTCACCACCCAGAACTTTAGCAACACTGTAGAAGCAAAGCACCCGCGCCACCTAGTGTTCACCACCAGAACTTTAGAAACACTGTAGAAGCAAAGCACCAGCGCCACCTAGTGTTCACCACCAGAACTTTAGAAACACTGTAGAAGCAAAGCACCAGCGCCACCTAGTGTTCACCACCAGAACTTTAGAAACACTGTAGAAGCAAAGCACCAGCGCCACCTAGTGTTCACCACCAGAACTTTAGAAACAGTGTAGTGTTCACCACCAGAACTTTAGAAACACCAGCGCCACCTAGTGTTCACCACAGAACTTTAGAAACACTTAGAAGCAAATCACCAGCGCCAGCTAGTTTTCACCACCATAACTTTATCAACACTAGACTCAAGCACCAGCGCCACCTAGTGTTCACCACCAGAACTTTAGAAACACTGTAGAAGCAAAGCACCAGCGCCACCTAGTGTTCACCACCAGAACTTTAGAAACACTGTAGAAGCAAAGCACCAGCGCCACCTAGTGTTCACCACCAGAACTTTAGAAACACTGTAGAAGCAAAGCACCAGCGCCACCTAGTGTTCACCACCCAGAAACACTGTAGAAGCAAAGCACCAGCGCCACCTAGTGTTCACCACCAGAACTTTAGCAGCACCAGCGCAACACTAGTGTTCACCACCAGAACTTTAGCAACACTGTAGAAGCAAAGCACCAGCGCCACCTAGTGTTCACCACCAGAACTTTAGAAACACTGTAGAAGCAAAGCACCAGCGCCACCTAGTGTTCACCACCAGAACTTTAGAAACACTGTAGAAGCAAAGCACCAGCGCCACCTAGTGTTCACCACCAGAACTTTAGAAACATTGTAGAAGCAAAGCACCAGCGCCACCTAGTGTTCATCACCAGAACTTTAGAAACACTGTAGAAGCAAAGCACCAGCGCCACCTAGTGTTCACCACCAGAACTTTAGAAACACTGTAGAAGCAAAGCACCAGCGCCACCTAGTGTTCACCACCAGAACTTTAGCAACACTGTAGAAGCAAAGCACCAGCGCCACCTAGTGTTCACCACCAGAACTTTAGCAACACTGTAGAAGCAAAGCACCAGCGCCACCTAGTGTTCACCACCAGAACTTTAGAAACACTGTAGAAGCAAAGCACCAGCGCCACCTAGTGTTCACCACCAGAACTTTAGAAACATTGTAGAAGCAAAGCACCAGCGCCACCTAGTGTTCATCACCAGAACTTTAGAAACACTGTAGAAGCAAAGCACCAGCGCCACCTAGTGTTCACCACCAGAACTTTAGAAACACTGTAGAAGCAAAGCACCAGCGCCACCTAGTTTTCACCACAGAACTTTAGAAACACTGTAGAAGCAAAGCACCAGCGCCACCTAGTGTTCACCACCAGAACTTTAGAAACACTGTAGAAGCAAAGCACCAGCGCCACCTAGTGTTCACCACCAGAACTTTAGAAACACTGTAGAAGCAAAGCACCAGCGCCACCTAGTGTTCACCACCAGAACTTTAGAAACACTGTAGAAGCAAAGCAGCCGCTCTGAGTCCCCCCTCGGGGGTTGAGAAGAGCGGGGTAAAATCCTGAAATAAAAAAATAAAGCACCAGCACCACCTAGTGTTCACCACCAGAACACCGGAGATCCTATGGCCTGGTCGGCCTGGCCGGGATGAGTGCCGGTTGCCTACTCTGGACGGCGAGCAATTAAGCACGTCGTCAATTGTTAAGAGCTTGGGTGTTCAGTTCGACTCCTGCTGACCATGGAGACCCAGGTCTCCGCGGTCAGCAGGGTGGCGTCTACCACCACCACGTCAGGCTAGGCGACTGGCCCCTACCTGTCCAGGAATGACCTGGCTACGGTGATCCAAGCGACGGTCATCTCGAGACTAGACTACTGTAACGCCTCTACGTTGGCCTTCCCTTGGCGACGATTCGGAAACTCAAGCTAGTGCAGAATGCCGCTGCTCGCCTGCTGGCAGGAGTGCCGGTGAGGCAGCACATTACGCCCTTCCTCCAGCAACTGCACTGGCTGCCAATTGAGTACCGAATCACCTTCAAGGTGCTGGTGTTGACCTTTAAGGCCTTGTACGGTCTAGGGCCTGCGTACCTCTTGGACCGCCTTGCCCCATACGATCCCCCGAGATCACTCCGCTCAGCAGAGCAAAACCTGCTGAGATTCCACCGATCCGCCTCTGCCGCCTATCATCAACTAGGCAGCGCTCCTTCTCAGTAGCAGCTCCAACGGCCTGGAATGCCCTGCCGGAGGAGGCTAGAGCCATACGGGAGCTTGCCCCCTTCCGCAGGGCCTGTAAGACCTTCCTTTTCAAGCAGGCCTTCGGTTGACATATAACGCCTCTTGCTTTCAATCGACTTATGACTCTGTGTTACCGTTTTTTGTCACTTAGTGTAATTTTAACAATGTTTTAATGATGTTTTTAGTATCATTTTTGTTATTTTTATGGTTATAGCATTGTTTTATTTTGTTCGTGAGTCGGCATGAGTGTTGCCTGCCGATCACTATGTATGTCTTGTAACCCGCCACGAGCCCTCGGGAAGAGGCGGAATACAAATGCAAATAATAAATAAATAAATAAATAAAAACTTTAGGAACACTGTAGAAGCAAATGTATTTGTGTTTTATGTTTTATTGTATGGCCGCATGGTTGGTACATGCCGCCTATTTTATATGTTGTTATCCGCCCCGAGCCTGCAGGGAGGAGCGGAATACAAGACCGAACAATAAATAAATAAATAAAATAAATACCAGCTCCACCTAGTTTTCACCACCAGAACTTTAGTTTTGTAAGTACTTTAGAACCATTTTGAACCATGGATTGCCCAGGTCTAGTCCACACTGTAGAATTAATCTAGTTTCACACCACAACTACCATGTCTCAATGCTATGCAACCCTGGGAATTGAAGTTTCACAAGTTCTTGAGGGTTCTTGGCCAATGGGTCCGGCTGCCTCACCGAGCCACCACTCCCAGGGCTCCAGAGCACTGAGCCATGGCAGTTAAAGCAATGTTAAACTGCATTAATGCAACAGTGTAGATCCAGCCTAAGAGGCCAGAAAGGTAGCAGTGTCGCGTCTGCATCATCAACATTATTAGAAGGGGTTGACTAGATGTCCCTGGGGGTTCCTTCCAACTGTAGGACCCCGTGATTCCATTCTATGATTGCGGAAGATGCCTTGCAAATACTCAATGGCCCAGCCTGACTGACTGCCCTTTTGCCCCAAACCCAGCTCAAAACTTGCTGTAGGTTCCTAACTTATTGACACAAGGGAGGGCATTATTATTATTATTATTATTATGTTTATTTATATCCTGCTTTCCCCCCCCTCCACAAAGGAGACCCAAATCAGGTACTGGCTTTGCACACAGGGCACCCCAGCCTCAGTCCGCAGAATCCCCAAGACATATATCTAGGGAGCCCCCATCTTGGCGGGCTGTCTTGGGTGCCCCACGCACTGTGGCTCGGCAGAATGACCGCTTGCCCTTCTGCATTGTAGCAAGTGCCAGGAGTGGGAAAGGCTTCTTCCTGTCCGGCAGAGTCTTGATGTAGAACATAAGAACATAAGAAGAGCCATGCTGAATCGGGCCTCAGCCCATCTAGTCCAGCATTCTGTGTCACACAGTGGCCCCCAGTTGTACACGGGGATCTCTAGCAGAAGGGAGGGCAAAACCCTCACCTGCTCCCGACCCCCCACAACCAGTACCCGGGGAAAATCCTGCCTGCCTCCATCAACACAGAGGTGGCACTTGGATGTCCATTTCAGTAGCTACTGATTCCCTTGGTATCCATGAATCTGTCTAATCCTGCCTTGAAGCTGTCCAGGCTGACCGCTGTCACAACCTCCTCTGGAAGTGAGTTCCATAACCCAATGACCCTCTGGGTGAAGAAGTATTTCCCTTTATTAGTCCTAACTTTCCTACCTTGGAGCTTCAGGAGTGCCCCCTAGTCCTAGTGTTGTGTGACAGAGAAAATATTTTTCTTTATTCACCTTTTCTATCCCATGCATGATTTTATACACTTCGATCAAGTCACCTCTTAAACGCCGTCTTTCAAGGCTGAAAAGACCAAGGCGTTGCAACCTGGTTTCATAAGGGAGCTGCTCCATCCCTTGGATCATTCTTGTTGCCCTTTTCTGTACCTTTTCCAGTTCCGTTATATCCTTCTTGAGGTGCGGAGACCAGAATTGTACACAGTACTCCAGATGTGGCCTCACCATAGATTTGTAGAGAGGCAATACAACATTTGCCGACCTATTTTCGATTCCCTTCCTGATCATGCCAAGCATAGAATTTGCTTTTTTCGCTGATGCTGCGCACTGGGTTGACATCTTCATTGAGCTGTCCACCAAAACCCCGAGATCCCTTTCCTGGTTTGTCTCGGAAAGCTTTGACCCCATCAATTGGTAGGTGTAGTTGGGGTTCTTTGCCCCGATGTGCGTGACTTTACACTTGTTTAGGTTGAAATGCATTTGCCACTTTGTTGCCCATTCACTCAATTTCGAGAGATCTTTCTGGAGCTCTTTACAATCAGTTTCATTTTTAACTACCCTGAACAATTTAGTGTCGTCTGCAAACTTTGCTACCTCAGAATTCACTCCTACGTCCAGATCATTAATGAATAAATTAAAAAGTAACGGACCCAAAAACTGAACCTTGGGGTACGCCACTTCTCACCTCTTTCCACCCAGAGAAGTGTCCGTTTATTACCACCCTACAGTTTAGCCAGGTTCCAATCCAGGACAAGACCTGTCCCCTGAGTCCATGGCTGAAGAGCTTGTTTAGGAGCCTTTGGTGAGGGACTTGGTCAAAAGCCTTTTGAAAGTCAAGGTAAACAATATCGACTGGGTCCCCTTGATCTATGTGTTTATTTACACCCTCAAAGAATTCCATCAAGTTAGTAAGACATGATTTGCCTTTGCAGAAACCATGTTGATTTTCCTTCAGCAATGCCTGATGTGGAGGAGCATTGACGGGGAGCAGCCCTTCCTCCTTCTCAAGGGAGGGAGCGCTAGAATCCTAGAGTTGGAAGAGACCCCAGGAGCCATCTAGTCCAACCCCCTTCCGCAAGGCAGGAAAAGCACCATTAAAGCCCCCCTGACAGAGGGCCATCCAGCCTTTGTTTAAGAGCCTCCAGAAAAGGGAGCCTTTCCCCACTCCCCCTCTTGGAGCCCTTCTCCCAGCCTCTCTTCTCAGAAAAGAGGGCTCCCTTCCGGCGTCCAAAGCCTTTCTCTTCCGGCGGAAATCACACCCAGGCACTTTGAATTGTGAATCTTAAACTCGTGCCTTGTGTACACTATATCTTAATAAATGCCCTCCCTTCCTTCCATACCCCTAGTTCTTTCCTTCCTTCATTCCTTCCCTCTTTCCCCCTTCCTTCCTTTCCTTCTTCCCCCTTTCTTTTCTTTTTTCTTTTTTCCTTCTCTTCCTTCCTTTCCTCTCCTTCTCTTCCTCCCTCTTTCCTTCCTTCTTCCTTTCTTCCCTCTTTCCTTCCTTTCTTCCTTCCCTCCTTCCTTTCTTCCTTCCCTCCTTCCTTTCTTATCTTCTTTTCCTCTTATCTTCCCCTTCTTTCCTTTCCTTTCCTTCATTTCTTCCCTCTTTCCCTTCCTTCCCTTCTTCCTTCCCTCTTTCCTTCCTTCATTTCTTCCCTTCTTTTCCTTCCTTCCCCTCTTTCCTTCCTTCCCTTCCTTCCCTCCTTCCTTCCCTCCCTCCTTCCCTCCTTTCCTTCCTTCCTTCCTTCCTCTTTACTTTTTTCTTTTCCTTTCTTTCTTTCTTTCCTCCCTCCATCACTGAAAAAGGAAAACACCCGGAGTTGGTTGAGGTAGGCATGCCCCCTGGTTGTGGGGGTGGCAGCACCTTCAAAGCTGGGGGCCACTGTGGTGAGGACTACACCCCTCCCTCTTCTTATGTTCTTATGCCCCATTACCTCCTTGAGTTTTTCTGACAGGAGATGGATCTCCTCCTCGTACTTGTCCTCCTTGGTGGAGTACTGGGGGGGGGAGGGAGATGGTTAAGTGCCCATCCCGGTCCCCTCCTCTCGGACCAGCCCCCAACCCCCTTTCCAGAAGAGGCCCCCCTCCCACCCCAGCAACACATCTGCATCTGCGCACAGGTGCGCCCAGGTGTGCTCGGCCCCCCCGTACCTTGTCGGCCTGGGCCTCTATGGACTTGAGGTTGTTGGTGACAATTTTCAGCTCTTCCTCAAAGTCTGCGCATTTACTGATGGAGGAGGAAAGGAAGGAAGGAAGGAAGGAAGGAAGGAAGGAAGGAAGGAAGGAAGGAAGGAAGGAAAGAAGGAAAAGGAAGGAAGGAAAGAAGGAAGGAAGGAAGGAAGGAAAGAAGGAAGGAAGGAAAGAAAGAAAGAAGGAAGGAAGGAAGGAAAGAAAGAAGGAAAGAAGGAAGGAAAAGAAGGAAGAAAAGAAGGAAAGAAAAAGGAAGGAAGGAAAGAAGGAAGGAAAGCAAAGAAGGAAGGAGCAATAGGGAAAGGCAGGAAAGAGAAGGGGAGAAGGTGTTGAGAGCACAGAGCAACAGCACCCAAAGAAAGAGCGGGGTTGCCTTGGCTGCCCCATGTCTGCCTCTCCCTCATGGACTTAAATTGTACTGAAATGGAGTGGGTTAAACCCTTTTGCCAGCAAGACTGAAGGGCAACAGGACAGAGGTTCAAATCCACGGAGAGCACGGGTGAGCTCCCTCTGTCAGCTCCAGCTCCCCATTGTGGGGACATGAGAGAAGCCTCCCACAGGGATGGTAAAGCATCAAAACATCTGGGCATCCCCTGGGCAACGTCCTTGCAGACGGCCAATGCTCTCACACCAGAAGTGACTTGCAGTTTCTCAAGTCACTCCTGACATGATTAAACAAATTGCAGGCATGGGCCAAATTTGGGCTGAAGGGGAAGGGGCAGCACGGCCACCCACCATTGGTGCAGAGGTCTCTCCTCCTCCTCCACTGGGCCCCTTCCAACTGGTATTGCAAGGGGAGCTACTTGAATGGGGAAGGGTCTTTGATGGTGCAAGGGGCCACGCTCCCCATGCCCTGCCCCACATGGCAGCATCCTCGGGGGCCACAAGGGTGGGCTCTGGACCCCCTTCGTGGGCAGGGACAGGACGAAGGGGCAAGAGTTGCTGAAAGCGGAAGGCAGGCGAAGAACAGAGGAAGAGGGGGGCCTGAGCCATAGTGCAGTTCCTCTTCAAGTTGCCTGACGTGGCTGGGGAGGCAAGGGGGGGACAGACCGGTCAGCTCCAGAATGGGGGCCAAGAAGGGGTGCAGGGACTGGTCAGTCCACCCCCCCCCCCCCCCAAAATGAAGTGTAGGCCCTAGCTTCAAGGAGATGGGCCGGAAGGGATGAGAGGTATGTGCAGGAATCAAAGTCGCTGCCCTCCAAAATGGGGAGGGGGCACATGATGCTGGCTGGCTCTTCCAATCCGTCAGCAGGGGATCCACGCTGCCCGAGCCCTGGACAGGGAAGTTGGGCTTCTTCTCCTTCTCCCAAATGCCAGGTGAACCCAAGAGATGAGGTGCCTCCTACCCTCACTTGATGGGCACAAGGCAGACCCCCACTCAGAGGACCCCCACCGACAACAGAAAGGCCAAACAGCTGCACTGGAGGCAAGGGAGGCTTCCTGGTGCTGGTGGACCCGGTGCCACTCACCTCTCAGCGACCTCTGCCCGTTCCTCAGAGCGCTCCAGGTCTCCCTCTAGGATGACTAGCTTCTTGGCCACCTGCCAGGGATCAGCAGATCAGCAGAGGTCAGCAGAGTCCAGCCCAAGGCCCAGAGGTCACTCAGCCGCCACCCTTGCCTTGACCACCTGACCACCCGCCCGCCCTTTGCTCCCATCTGACCTCCTCGTATTTGCGGTCGGAGTCCTCTGCCACGTGCTTGGCCTCCTTCAGCTGTGTATCCTGGTCCTTCATCTTCTCCACGTCCTTGGTGGCGCGGTTCTCGATGACCTTCAAGCCTCTGGAGAAGAAGGAGGAGGAGGAGAGGGACACAGCTGGGTCCAGTCCGGCTCAAGGGGCTGCCCAACCTGGGATCAAAGGCAGGGGCGGTCCGACGTATACGCAAAGTAAGCGGCCGCTTAGGGCGCCAACTTCTGGGAAGGGCGCCATCTTCTGGGAAGGGTGCCACCATGCCGGCTGCGCCGCCGTGGCAAACTTCCCTGCTGCTGCGTCGGCTTCAGCGCCTGGCCTGCAAGAGCTTCTGGGCATGCGCGGAGATTTTCGCGCATGCGCAGTGGCTGTGGGACTGAAGTTGAGCTCCGGAGCCACTGCGCATGCCCAGAAGCTCCTGCAGGCGCTGAAGCTGAAGCCTGTAAACACGTCACATCGGCACTCCGTCCGTATTTGGCACGCAGGAGGCGGAGGCAATGGGAGAGGCTTAACCTTTCCTTTGCCTCCGCCTCCTGCGTGCCATCTGACGGAGTGCCGATGTGACATGTTTACAGACTTCTGCGCCTGCAGGGCTTCTGGGCATGCGCACCGAGCTCAACTTCAGTCCCACAGAGCATCTTGTGAAAAATCTCGGCCAGAAGCCCAGAAGCTCCTGCAGGCGCAGAAGCCTGTAAACACGTCAAACGACGCAATTGGGCAGGCAGGGGGCGGAGGCAAAGGGAAAGGGGGCGGAGGCAAAGGGAAAGGGGGCAGAGGCAAAGGGAGAGGGGCGGAGACAAAGGGAAAGGGCAGAGGCAAAGGGAAAGGGGCGGAGACAAAGGGAAAGGGGCAGAGGCAAAGGGAGAGGGGGGCGGAGACAAAGGGAAAGGGGGCGGAGACAAAGGGGGGCACCAAAGTAATGTTCGCTTACCATATAAAATGACCTTAGACCGCCCCTGATCAAAGGGCCATAAAGCGGGAGTGGGGGCGTCTCCCCAGGAGATCCCCTCCCATGAACATGAAGGCGGCCATGCCACAAAGGCCATGCCACAGGGCTGATGGGCTCAGTGGCCTTGCAGGCAATGCGTGCCTTCCCTGTTTGCTGGGAAGGACCCTCTTCTGTTGCGGCCCCAAAGCAAGACTCGGCCGACTCTTTCCTGCCTGGGAACAACGTTCCTGATTCCCGATGACCCTTTAAAGTTCTTGTAAACTCTGTCACCTTTGTCCCCTCCCCACTTCTCCTCCTCAAGGGAGAGGGACCTGCCCAGGGCTGCGGTCAAGCCTTGGTCCTCCGAGGCTGACCACTACGCAGCCCCAGAAACAGTTCTTCCAGAAGAAGTGGACAACTCCACCTCCCCCGATCTCCCCCCAACGTGGTCATCGGCTGGGCCTGAGGGGAATGGGGATCCTTGGTCAAACAAGAGGAACGTTTACAATCTTGGCTCGGACTTTTTGGTGGCTGTAGTGATCGTAATAATGATAATAATAATAATAGGAATTGTTGCTGTTCTTATCATGGGTTGCGGGGAGTTTTCTGCACTGAATGGCTGTGCTCCAGCAGCATTCTCATAAGAACATAAGAAGAACATAAGAAGAGCCATGCTGAATCGGGCCTCAGCCCATCTAGTCCAGCATTCTGTGTCACACAGTGGCCCACTAGTTGTACACAGGGATCTCTAGCAGAAAGGAGGGCAAAACCCTCACCTGCTCCCGACCCCCCACAACCAGTACCCGGGGAAATCCTGCCTGCCTCCGTCAACACAGAGGTGGCACTTGGATGTCCATTTCAGTAGCTACTGATTCCCTTGGTATCCATGAATCTGTCTAATCCTGCCTTGAAGCTGTCCAGGCTGACCGCTGTCACAACCTCCTCTGAAGAAATATTTCCCTTTATTAGTCCTAACTTTCCTACCTTGGAGCTTCAGGGAGTGCCCCCTAGTCCTAGTGTTTTGTGACAGAGAAAATAGTTTTTCTTTATTCACCTTTTCTATCCCATGCATGATTTTATACACTTCGATCAAGTCACCTCTTAAACGCCGTCTTTCAAGGCTGAAAAGACCAAGGCGTTGCAACCTGATTTCGTAAGGGAGCCGCTCCATCCCTTGGATCATTCTTGTTGCCCTTTTCTGTACCTTTTCCAGTTCCGTTATATCCTTCTTGAGGTGCGGAGACCAGAATTGTACACAGTACTCCAGATGTGGCCTCACCATAGATTTGTAGAGAGGCAATACAACATTTGACGACCTATTTTCGATTCCCTTCCTGATCATGCCAAGCATAGAATTTGCTTTTTCACTGCTGCTGCGCACTGGGTTGACATCTTCATTGAGCTGTCCACCAAAACCCCAAGATCCCTTTCCTGGTTTGTCTCGGAAAGCTTTGACCCCATCAATTGGTAGGTGTAGTTGGGGTTCTTTGCCCCGATGTGCATGACTTTACACTTGTTTAGGTTAAAATGCATTTGCCACTTTGTTGCCCATTCACTCAATTTCGAGAGATCTTTCTGGAGCTCTTTACAATCAGTTTCATTTTTAACTACCCTGAACAATTTAGTGTCGTCTGCAAACTTTGCTACCTCACAATTTACTCCTACATCCAGGTCATTAATGAATAAATTAAAAAGTAACGGACCCAAAACTGAACCTTGGGGTACGCCACTTCTCACCTCTTTCCACCCAGAGAAGTGTCCGTTTATTACCACCCTTTGTTTCCTACAGTTTAGCCAGGTTCCAATCCAGGACAAGACCTGTCCTCTGATTCCATGGCTGAAGAGCTTATTTAGGAGCCTTTGGTGAGGGACTTTGTCAAAAGCCTTTTGAAAGTCAAGGTAAACAATATCGACTGGGTCCCCTTTATCTATGTGTTTATTTACACCCTCAAAGAATTCTAACAAGTTAGTAAGACATTGATTTTCCTTCAGCAATGCCTGTTCTTCTATGTGCTTAGTAATTTTTTCTTTAATAATGGTTTCCATCACTTTGCCTGGAACTGAGGTTAGACTAACTGGCCTATAATTTCCTGGATCACCCCTGGATCCTTTCTTGAAGATCGGAGTTACATTTGCCTCCCTCCAGTCCTCGGGTACAGTGCCTGATCTTAGAGAAAGGTTATATATTTTGGCTAGAATTTCAGCAATTTCACACTTGAGTTCCTTAAGAACTCTGGGGTGGATGCCATCTGGCCCTGGTGATTTGTTGACATTTAGTTTAGTAAGGCATGTGAGAACATCTTCCTTGTTTATCTCTATCTGGTTTAATTCATTTAATTCCCTCCTGAAAAAAACTGACTCAGCTGCAGGCATATGTTGTCTGTCCTCCTGTGTGAAAACGGAGGCAAAGAAGTCGTTTAGCCGCTCGGCAATCTCCTTGTCTTCACTTATTGTCCCTTTCTTACCATTTTTCGTCAAGTGGCCCAACTGCTTTTCTAGTTGGGTTTCTGCTTCTGATGTACTTAAAGAAGTTTTTGCTATTTTTTTAATGTTCTTAGCTATATGTGCCTCAAAATCTCTCTTGGCTTCTCTCCTGACGTATCACCTGCATCTGTGGTTAATGGCATCTTTAGAGACCTGTTGGAGGTGAGGCAGGTAGAGTGTATACATACCTGTGGAATAATGTCCACGGTGGGAGGAAGAATCCTTGTATTTAAAGCAGTGGTTCTCAACCTGTGGGTCCCCAGGTGTTTTGGCCCACAACTCCCAGAAATCCCAGCCAGTTTGCCATCTGTTAGGATTGGGTTGTTGTAGGTTTTTCAGGCCGTATGGCCATGTTCTAGAAGCATTCTCTCCTGACGTTTTGCCTGCATCTATGATGAAATGTCAAGAGAGAAAGCTTCTAGAACATTCTAGAAAAACCCACAACAACCCAGCAATTCCAGCCATGAAAGCCTTTGTCAATACAGCTGTTCGGATTTCTGGGAGATGAAGGCCAAAACACCTGGGGACCCACAGGCTGAGATCCACCAGTTCAAAGGAAGTGTGGGTGTTGCAACTAGCAAGCTCGAATAGCGGAGCAGCTTTGCAGCTGCTAAGTCCATCAGTGAGGGCATCTGCAGAGAGGTCGCCTGGCCTCTGTTGCCTGGAGGCCTCCTCTGCTTGGGAGATGTTAACTGGCCCTTGATTGAGGCTGCTGGGAATGGTGGGAGTCCAAAACACCAGGAGGGAAGGCCGGAGTTTGCCCATGCCTGTACTAGAACATGGCCATACAGCCCAGAAAACTCACCGCAACCCAACATGTATTTTGTTTGTGTCTCTATGGTGTCGTTTTTCTTTCTTATAAACCACCTTGAGGGGCCAGCACTTGATGGAGGAGGGGGGCTCAAAGGCAGGGTGGGGAGGGGGAGGTCTCCCTAGCAACTCCTTTATGTGGCAAGACTGGCACTGGACGGAGGGACACGGAGCAGGGCAACAGCCACCTCCCCTGGATGTCCGCCCCCCCCAAGTCTCGGGGGACACCCCCCCCCCCCGAGATCCCCTCACCTCTCGCTCTCATCCACCAGCTTCTCGGTCTCCTCCAGCTTCTGCAGGGCGGTGGCCAGGCGCTCCTGGGCCCGGTCCAACTCCTCTTCCACCAGCTGGATGCGCCGGTTCAGGGAGGCCACATCGGATTCTGCCTGCAAAGCAAAGCAGGAGAAAGAGTGGGAATGTGCCGTGGTCAGACCTTCCTTGGCCCACCATCCCTTGAGCTGAGCCACCATACAACCTTCCCATGAGGCCCATGGCACTGGGCATCCCCACCCTGCAAACCTATGCAAAGAGACGGAAGACGGAAGGAACCCGTTTTCCGGCGCAAGAAGGACAGAGGGCCAAGGTTTGCGCATCACAGAGAAGGCTCCTTTCTGCTTGATGCCCATTTTGCTGCGTGGCTGTGTCGTGGCCTCCTGCTCCAGGAGAGGGGCGGCCATTCAGGTTTGTTCATGACCCAGAAAGGTTGCTGGCAGAGTGAGTTGGGGACAATGACAATTGTTTGTCTATGGCATTGAATGTTTGCCATGTATGTGAACATTGTAATCCGCCCTGAGTCCCCTGTGGCAGTGTTTCCCAACCTTTTTTGAGCCCCGGCACACTTTTTACACTTGCAAAATCCTGGGGCACACCACCAACCAAAAGTACACAAAATGACACTCGAACACAGTCATACATATAGTTAATATGTTTGTAAATGTATTTATACACTCAGTGTGAAACCTGGTCCTGTTTCAATTAACTCAACATAGATATCCTGGCAGGAATGGCAGAAAGACAAACTTCCCACACAGAACTCTCATAACCAAGAGAAAATGCTATAAGAGTTTCGTGGGCATTGACCTTGAGTTTTGGAGTTGTAGTTCACCTATGTCCAGAGAGCACTGTGGACTCAAACAATGTTGGATCAGGACCAAACTTGGCACGAATACTCAATATGCCCAAATATGAACAGAGATAGAGTTCAGGGGAAATAGACCTTGACATTTGGGAGTTGCAGTTGCTGGGATTTATAGTTCCCCTACCATCAAAGAGCATTATGAACCCCACCAATGACAGAACTGGGCCAAACATCCCACACAGAACCCCCAGGAGGCAAGAGGAGGTCTCTACTTGGGGAAAGGGAGGCGGGCCTTCCCAATGCACGGAGAGGGAGAGACCAAGTAGACAACAAGTGGGGAGGGGGGTGGTTGTAATTTTGTGCCTTTATCAAGGTAGGATTCTTAGGGTTTTTATACTTCAACACACTAGACCCCCCCCCCCCCAGGTTCCAATTTCCCACGGCACACCTGATGATCGCTCACGGCACACTAGTGTGCCCCGGCACACTGGTTGAGAAACACTGCCCTGTGGGATGAGAAGGGCGGAATATAAATACTGTAAATAAATAAATAAATAAATAAAGAAATAAATAAATAAATAAATAAAATGCCACTTCTCAATGACACTGCGAAGCTGCAGCAGGCAGTGCTGGGTCAAAACCATATCTAGGTTGTGCTTGCAAGAGAGCCATGTGCCAAGCGGAGCAGCGGCCTCCTCTTCTGCTCGAAGAGCACCTCCACTGGACCTTCTTCCAAGGCCGCCCTTGTCCTCCAGCGGCAAAGACCTTTCCACCCTCGCTGAGGAAGAGGCTTCATGTGTTTTGATCTTTGAAAGCCTGGGTTTGCAATGTGTCTCTCTCTTGGACAAAAAGATGTCAACACTTGAAAGGCAGCCACTGGTGTCAAGGGGCCCAGAGGTCCAGTGAAGCCCGGCTGCTGCTCTTCCGCCCTTTCTGCCCATTCCCAGGCCTCTCTTTGCTGGGCTCAGGCCCTTCTCCTGGGGGGGGGGGGGGGAGAAGAGGCTGGAAGAAGGGGCACCCAAGGCCGGAGGGTCATGGTGACAGGCAGGGCTCCTCTTGGCCTGACGGGGGCGCCAGAGTTCAGGACAAGGCAGGCAGGCTCCTTTGGCCAGCTGGATTCCCTTGACCGCATGCTGCTCCCTTCCTTCCTCCTCCCCTCTTGCCCTATTTATTTACCGTATTGATATCCCGCCCTTCTCCTCACCCCACAGGGGACTCAGGGCGAATTACAATGTACATATACCTGGCAAACATTCAATGCCATAGACACACAACACATATAGACAGACACTCAGAGGCTATTTAACATTCCAGAGTCTGTCCACCAGGGGAGCCGTTGCTTCCTCATTCTTAGCATACTTCCTGGAGAATTTATGGCCTCATAAATCAGTTAAATTAGCCTCCCCACAAAGCGGTACTTAATTTCCTACTTGACAGTTGCAAGTCTTTCAGGCTGCAAAGGTTGACAACAAGCGACACAATTTTGGTCGGGAGCTCACTCTTCGAACTCATGACCTTTCGGTCAGTACTGATCTTAATGCAGCCGACTCCCAGACAGCTGCGCCACAGTCCCGGTGCTCCACAGTCCCGGTCCTATCCCCTCCCACCATGGTAAATGCCTGTCCACACTGTAGAAGGAATGCAACTTGATCTGGAATCATAGAATCACACCCTCTGAGGCAGAGAGTTCCACTGCTGAACAGGTTTTCTTACGGAAAGGAAGTTCTTCCTAATGCAGTTCAGTTGGAATCTCCATTCCTGCCCTTTGAAATCATGGCTCCCTTGAGGCCCAGTCTCCGGGCAGCAGAAAGGAAGCCTGCTCCGTGGGTGGTGGTGTTTCTTGGGCTGTCTGGCAGCAACCCGGTGATTTCCTTGAAGGAAAGCCTTCAACACTACCCATAATACTACCCATAATAATACTCCACAACAGCCTTGGATTTATAGTACCACAGAACAATATGTGACTTTTGGCTTGCTGTGAGTTTTCCGGGCTGCCTGGCCATGTTCCAGAAGCATTCTCTCCTGACATTTCGCCCACATCTATGGCAGGCATCCTCAGAGGTTGTGAGGTATGTTGCAAATTAGGCAAGTGGGGTATGTTTGTGTGTGTATATATATATATATATATATATATATATACTGTATGTATGTATATGTACTGTATGTATGTGTGGGTGTGTGTGTATATGTATGTGTGTGTGTGTGTGTATACACACACACAGTATATCAGTGGAATAATGTCCAAGGCGGGAGAAAGTGGTCTGCTTGAAGAAAGAGGCCTTACTGGTAGCATTTAATGGCCTTGCAGTTTAGGTCTGGCATTTAAATCAGGTGATGGCTGGCCCACCTATGCTCTGTTATCTGAATGTTGTTCTTTCTTTAATGGGGTTTGTGGAATAACAATACTGAAGGATTTTGTTCATTTTCATGGGTAGACCTTTCTGTTGAAATTGTCCATGTGCCTTGTGGATTTCAAAATCTCATGGTGGGTGTGAGACTGGTCTGGCAAGTTGGTTCCTCACCAGGTTGGTTCCCACGGTGGGTGACTTCTGCAAGGCCATCCCATGCTCATCGAGGTGGCCAATGGCAACATCCACGCTGGCCTCCGGCAGACAAGAGTCCCTTCTTTCGTTCTTCCTCCCACCCTGGACATCATGCCACAGATATTTGAACCTCACTGGCCTCATTTCCAACAGACCTCACAACTTCTGAGGATGCCTGCCATAGATGTGGGCGAAACGTCAGGAGAGAATGCTTCTGGATCATGGCCATACAGTCTGGAAAACTCACGGCAACCCAGTGACTCCGGCCATGAAAGCCTTCGACAACGCATGGATTTGTGAGTTCCCCTCACATATTGATCCATGGCTCTCATGTCTCCTCTCTGCCTTCTCTTCTTCAGGCTAAACATGCCCAGCTCTTTAAGCCGCTCCTCATAGGGCTTGTTCTCCAGACCCTTGATCATTTTAGTCGCCCTCTTCTGGACACATTCCAGCTTGTGGAATCCTGGGAGTTGCAACTGGACAAGGCCTTGAGCCTTCTCTGCCCAAGAGGGATGGGGCCTCACCTACCAACTATTCCTGGGACCCCAGAGCATTGAGTTCCAAGTGCGGCCAAACTGCATTCGTGCTGTAACGCCTGATATCTCCTTTTCGGAATCTGCCCTGGTCTTGAGGCCTACCCAGAGACTCCTGCCCTGAAGCTCGAGGGGGGGGGGGGGGTGTCCGTCCTCCTTGGCTTGAGGGGCAGAGCCATTCCCTGCCCATCTCAGGCCCCTTTGTGCCTCCTCTTGCCTCCAATCTCCTGAGCAAGTGCAGAGGGCCAGAGGTGGCTGCCGTGCCCTCTTTCTATCTGGGAAACCTAAGTAGATCCCAGGAGGGGCCCCAGATCCTGCCCCATGGCAGGAGAGGGGCGGAGACGCCACCCCCAAAGGCACCCACACATTCTCTTCATCCCACAGAAGACAAGAGGGGCTTTGGGGAAGCAGAGGGGAAGGGGCCAGAGTGGCAGAGGATGGGGCTCCACCCTGGGTCCCCCCCTCCTCTCCTCTAAGGGCTTCACTGCAACAAGTGGCTCCCCCCCCCCCCAGCTGCCAGTGCCCTCCTCCCCCTCCCCCTCCCCCTCCCCTCTTTCTCAGGCCAGGGAATGGCCAAATATGAGCACAGGCAGCCCAGGACGAAGGGGCGGATCCCTGCCCAGAAGGTCAAGGAAGGATGCCTGGCTCGACAGCAGTACGTGCGGAAATTATCTTGGGAGTCCTCATGGTCAGCAGGTTAAAAGTGAGCGAGGAGTGTCTTGCAGGGGCTAAAAGGACCCACAGGATCTGGGCCTGTATCAGCATTGCCTCTGGAAAACCCTGCAAATCTCTTGGGAAGACAGGCGGGCAAATGCGAACATGCTGGAAGAAGAAGCAAAGACCACCAGCATTGAAGTGCATGCCCAAAGAGCACCGTCGTCAACCAAAGCAGATACTCTACTCCGAACTCAAGAACGGAAAACGGAATGTTGATGGGCAGGAAAAGAGATTGAAAGATGGGCTCAAAGTCAACCTTAAAAACTGTGGCATCGACACCAAGAGAGAACTGGGAAGCCCTTGCCCTTGAGCATTCTCACTGGAGGTCAGCTGTGACCAGCAGTGCTGCGGAATTTGAAGAGGCATGAATGGAGGGCGAAAGGGAGAAACGTGCCAAGAGGAAGAAGGCGCATCAAGCCAATCCCGACCAGGACCGCCTTCCGTCTGGAAACAGATGTCCTCACTGCGGAAGAACATGTGGATCAAGAATAGGGCTCCACAGCCACTTACACACCCACCGTCAAGACACCACACTTGGAGGACCATTCTCCTCAGGCTATGCGGGATCACCTAAGTAAGTAAGTAAGTGCCTAGATCCAGGGAAGTCCTGCTCCCCATGCGAGTCTACTCTGCCTTAGTCAGACCACTTCACCTGGACTCGCCCTGTGTCCCATTCTGGGCAGGCCCGGATTACCCATAGGGCCAACATAGGCCATGGCTTAGGGGCGCAAGCCAAGGGGGGTGCAGATCACGGACCAAAAAAACTTGTTATAAAACAATAAAAAAATCGCGCCGTGATTGGCTCCTGCCGCCTGGCACCCAAAAGGAGGCGGAGCCAAGGCCGGGCTCCGCGGAGGCAGCACTCGTGCTCGCCGCGTCAGCCTCAGCCCATCCAGCTACGCCGCTGCTTCTCAGCCAGTGCTTCTGCGCCTGAGGGGAGGGGCCTGGCTCGGAGCGGCTTCCTTCGCAGGCTGCTGAGGGAAGAGGAGGCCGCGGGAAAGAAGGGCGGCGTGCGGCATGGAGGCCTGGAGGGGAGCCTGAGGCGGAGGAAGGCCCCGACTCTTTGCAGCCGCTGGGCCATGAGCCGCATGTGGGGCCGCCTCTGAAGCCGCTGCCCCAGACAAAGAGTATGCTCTGGACCCAGCCCGGCTTTCCCCGTCCCTTTGGGCCTTGGCTCTGTGGCACTCGCTCGCCCTCCTTTGCCTCCTTGAATCCTTCCCGAGGGGTAACGAACTCGCTCCCCGGCCCGCCACACAGAGGGGCCCGTTCCCTTCTCTTCAGTGACAGCACATGCGCACCTTTCCCCTCAGCCCCATTGGTACAGAATGGGAAGGATGCGGCGGCGCAAGGCGGGGGGGGGAGAGAGGGGGGGTTGGTTTAAATTCCAAAGTGTGGCCTAGGGCGCAAAAAGGTGTTAGTTCGGGCCTGGTTCCGGGCACTGCAATTGAAGGGAGAGGTTGACTCTAAGCTGGAATACTGTGTCCAGAGGACGAGGGCGACTCAGAGGATGACCCGGGGGGGCCAGAGAAGAAGCCCCCTGAGGACAGAGCCGCTGCAAGAGCTGGGCATGTTGAGCCTGAAGAGAAGGCCCAGAGGAGACAAGATGGGGGCTATGACGGACCAAGAGGTAAGACTGCAGGAGTCCTCGGGAGGAAGGAGCAGGCTTGCCTTCTGCTGCCCTGGAGACTAGGGCGCAATGGGGCAATGGCTTCAAACTATAGGAAAGAAAGGAGATTCCACCTGAACATTAGGAGGAACTTCCTTCCTGTGAGAGACAGTTGTTCAGCAGTGGAACTCTCCGCCCCGGAATATGGGGGAGGCTCCTTCTTTGGAGGCTTCTGGGTGGCCATCTGCTGGAGGTGCTTTGAATACGAATTTCCTGCTTCTTGGCAGAATGGGGTTGGGCTGGATGACGGCCCACCAGCTCTTGGCCTTCTCTTCTGCAGGCTCAACACGGCCTGCTCTGTCCTCAGAGGGCATTGTTTCTCAACCTTCCTAATGCCGCGACCCCTTAATACAGTTCCTCATGTTGTGGTGACCCCTAACCATAACATTATTTTCATTGCTACTTCATAACTGTATTTTTTGTTGGACGGGGCCGGGGGTGTTGATTTTGTCATTTGAAGTTGTAGTTGCTGGGATTTATAGTTCACCTACAATCAAAGAGCATTCTGAACTCAACAATGGAATTGAATGGAACACAAAACTCCCATGACCAGCAGCAAATACTGGAAGGGTTTGGTGGGCACTGACCTTGAGTTTGGGAGTTGTAGTTCACCTACATCCAGAGAGCACTATAGACTCAACAATGATGGATCTGAACCACACTTGACACGAATCCTCAATATACCCAAATGTGAACATTGGTAGAGTTTGGGGAAAATAGATCTTGACATTTGGGAGTTGTAGTTGCTGGGATTTATAGTTCATCTACAATCAAAGAGCCCCCTGCACCCCACCAATGATAGAATTGGGTCAAACTTCCTACACAGAACCCTCATGCCTTGAAGGAACCAGCTGGCGTGAGCCTCCATCCCACCTCACACACTCTCCCTCACCCACACATGCGCATCATGCTGCCATGCACCAAGCACGCCTGCTCTCCCCTCCCCACTTGGAGTCTCAGAATCAGCTCTCCCCTTGGCTGGGAGGCCTGCCAATCACAGCAGAGGAGAGCTTTAGGTGGGAGAATTCGCAGTCTGTTTCCAAAAAGAAAGAGAAGGACAAGCGGAGAGAACTTCAACTTTCTCTGCCAAAGGGCTTCCTCAGACCATCAGAAATACATGTTTTCTGATGGTCTTTGGTGACCCCTCTGAAACCCTCTCGCGACCCCCCTGGGGGTCCCGACCCCCAGGTTGAGAAACACTGTCATAGGGCTTGTTCTCCGGACCCTTGATCCTTTGAGTCGCCCTCCAAGATCTTTTCCCCGCGTCCTGCTGTCGAGCCAGGCATCCTCGCCCCCCGTCCGGCCTCTTTGCATTTCCTTTTTTCTTGAACTTCATGGTGTGAAGATTTGGCCCGTCATCTCTCCAATCTGTGAAAATCACGTCGAGTTCTGTTCCTGTCTTCTTCCGGAGGACAGTATTCGCCCTCCCTCCCCATTTGATCCCATCTGCAAACGGACGATCGAGCCTTCTAGCCCAGTGTTTCCCAACTGGTGTGCCGTGGCACACTAGTGTGCCGTGAGCGATCCTCAGGTGTGCCGTGGGAAATTGGAACCTCCAATAGCCATTCTTCCCCCTCCTGCCGAACACTTTTTCACTTTGCCTCGCTTTGCTCACGCTGCCGCTTTTAAGCGTGTTCACAGGGGGAGGGGGAGGGAGGAAGACGTGACCCATGCAGGCGCTACTGCGCAGACTCGCCCCACGTCTTCCTCCCTCCCCCCTCCCCTCCTGAACACGCTCACGCTGCCCCCTCGGATCAAAATGGCAGCAGAAGCAGCAGCGTGAGCAAAGCGAGGCAAAGTGAGCAGAGCGAGGCTGGAAAGAAGGGAGCCCGAGTGGAGAAGAAAAAGTAAGTGTTGGGCAGGAGGGGGAAGAAAGGGCGCGAAGGGGAAGGGGGAGGAAGAGGTCTCTGTTGAAAGCTGGCATGGGCAAACTTGGACCTTCCAGGTGTTTTGGACTCCAACTCCCACCATTCCCAGCAGCCTCAGGCCCTTTTCCTCCTTCCCCCCTCAGCCACTTAAGCAGGAAAGGGCTTCAGGCTGTTAGGAATGGTGGGAGTTGGAGTCCAAAGCACCCAGAGGGCCAAAGTTTTCCCATGCCTGTTTTAGGGACCTTAAAGTGGGGAGCCTCCTCCCAACATTGTGATTCTGGATAGGAAACACAACAACAACATAACATAACATTGTTTGAGTCCACAGTGTTCTCTGTGTGTAGGTGAACTACAACTTCCAAACTCAAGGTCAATTCCCAAGCAAACCCTTTCAGTACTTTCTGTTGGTGATGAGAGTTCAATGTGCCAAGTTTGGTTCAATTCCATTGTTGGAAGAGTTCAGGATGCTCTTTGATTGTGTGTTAACTATAAATCCCAGAAACTGTATCTCCCAAATGTCAAGGTCTATTTTCTCCAAAACTCCATCTGTGTTCACATTTGGGCATATTGATTATTCATGCCAAGTTTGGTCCTGATCCAACACTGTTTCAGTCCACGGTGCTCACTGGATATAGGTGAACCACAACTCCAAAACTCAAGTTCAATGCCCACTAAACACAGAGAGAGACTGACAGCTGTTGAGCAAGACCTTCGTGTGTGTCTTTCTGCCATTCCTGCCAGGATTTCTATGTTGTGTTCATCGAAACAGGCCCAGGTTTCACACTGAGTGTATAAATACATTTAAAAACATATTAACTATTTGTATGACTGTGTTAGAGTGTCATTTTGTGTCATTTTGGTTGGTGGTGTGCCCCAGGATTCGGTAAATGTAAAAAATGTGCCGCGGGTCAAAAAAGGTTGAAAAACACTGTTCTAACCCTCCACCTAAATCCTGAACCCGACCGGACCCAGGAGGGAACCCTGCTTTGGGCACTCCGCTCCTCACTTCTTTCCAGGACCAAGAAGAGGAAGCATTGGGAGAATCGGCTTTTGGTTTCGTTGACTTAGCCAATTCCAGACCCACCTCACCGTAGTTTTGCCTTGCCCACCTGGGACTCATTGCCTTGCCAGAAGGTCATGGGGGGCCTGGTTGAAGGCAGGCCTTGCTGAAATCCAGGTACGCTCCGTCATCCTACGGCGTTCCCTGCATCCACCCAGGTTGTAACTCTAAAGGTGATGGAGATTTCCATTTACCAAAACCCTTTAGTGGGAAGCGTCTCCTTCTTTGGAGTAGGCCTGGGCAATCCATGGTTCTAAATCAGGCCCGGGCAAACTTGGGCCCTCCAGGTGTTTTGGACTTCAACTCCCACAATTCCTAACAGCCTACCGGCTGTTAGGAATTGTGGGAGTTGAAGTCCAAAACACCTGAGGGCCCAAGTTTGCCCGGGCCTGATTTAGAACCATGGATTGCCCAGGCCTACTTTGGAGATTTCCAATCTGAGGCTGGACGGTCACTCGTTGGGGGCGGATCAGGGGGTGCCTTTCTTCAACGGGATTGGGCTGGACGTCCAGCCTTGAGGGCTCTTCTCTGCTTCTGGCCTTGGTCCAAGAAGAAGTGGCGAAGGTTCCCTTTTAGGCACTCCTTCGGTGCCAGGGTCGGGTTTCGTCCTGCTGGTATTTATAGGGAGCCAAAGAGGCCATGGGGGTGACGTGTGTGCCTCTCCGTTCAGCCCTCCCAGCAGCCCCCCAGGTGTCTACATCAACCACTGAATGTGGTTTTGAAGTGGTATGGCAGTAGGGGCTTCCCCTGGGCAAAGGATCCTGTAGGAAACCCTGGTGAGGAGCCTTGGAAAGACACTCTTTCTCTTGGGCACAGTTTGGTTCGGGTTTGGTGTTCCAGGATTGAAGCAAGCTTGGGGAGGTATCCGTGGCCCCTTCCTTCCTTCCCCCCAATGCAGCCCCCCCCCCCAATGCTTACGTCGGTGGCCTTCTTCTCGGCCAGCTCGAGCTTCTCCTGGGCCTCCTTGACGTTCTCGGAGTACTTCTCCACCTCGTCCTCGGTGCCCTTCAGCTTCTTGCCCAGGCCCTGCTGCTCCTCCTCCAGCTGCAAAGGTCAAGAGCAGGCCGGTTAGAGACTCCTGCCCGGTCTCCTTCACGCAGGGAGCTTAGGAGAGGGGCCTACTCCTGCCTAGCTTACGGAGAACTGCCTTTCCATATGCCTGCTTGTTCAATGTTTGCAATGGGCGTGAGAGAGAAAGAATATTTTGAGTCTATAGACTCTATTTGGATCCACCTCGAGCCACCGGGAGAGGTGGGCCTGGAATACAGTGGTTATTATTATTATTATTATTATTATTATTATTAAGGGGGCAAATAAGGAAGAAATGGGGAGCTGGGGGTCCCCCATTCTCCTCCCTCTCTACCTGCCTACCTATGGACCTCTCTCTCCTCCCCCTCTATCTATCTAGCTATCTATCTATCCCTCTGTCTGTCTATCTATTTCTCTATCTGTTTATCCCTCCTTCCTCTATCTATCTATCTATCTATCTATCTGTCCCTCTGTCTGTCCATCCAGCTATCTCTCTCTATCTCTGTCTATCCCTCCTTCCTCTATCTATCTATCTATCTATCTATCTATCTATCTGTTTCTCTATCTATCCTTCCTCTATTTATCATTTACCTGGCCCTTCTTCCTCTATCTATCTATCTATCTATCTATCCCTCCTCCCCCTCTATTTATCTATCTATCTATCTGTCTGTCTGTCTGTCTGTCTGTCTGTCTGTCTGCCTATCTATCTATCTATCTATCTATCTATCTATCTTTCCTTTCTGTAACTATCTATGCATCCCTCCGTCTATCCAGCTATCCATCTCTATCCAATCCATCCCTCCTTCCTCTATCTATCTATCCATCCATCCCTCTTTCCTCTATCTACCTATCTATCTATCTATCTATCTATCTATCTATCTTGCCATCTATCTATCTCTCCCTCATCCCTCCCCGTCTATCCACCCACCCACCGCTCTGTCTCTCCCCCACCCCCATTCTTCCTCCCTCCCGGGGGTGGGGTGTGGGGATGTGGGGGGGGGTGTCACCTGCTTGCACCGGTCCTCGGCCTGCTTCTTGTCGGCCTCGGCCTGCTCGGCCCTGTCGATGGCGTTCTCCTTGTCCAGCTTCAGCATCTGCATCTTCTTCTTGATGGCTTCCATGGCGGCGGAGGGCGGGCGGGCGGGTGGGAGCCCCGACGGCGCGGACACGCAGGAATGAGAGAGAGAGAGAAAGGAAGGAGGAGGAGAAGCCGCCGAGCAGGAGGACTGGGCCGGGAGGGGCCGCGGGGAAAGCCTAAAAACCCGGGGGGCGGGACCTGCCCCGCCGCGGAGGGCCCAGCAGCGCCTTGTAGGGACAACGAGCCCAGGAGGACAGGCAGGGCTCCGAGGGGAGGAGGGAGGGGGAGAAAGGGAGGAAGCCCAGGGGCTCCTGCCCCGCCTCCTGCCAAGGAAAGGGGCCCGGCTGGGTGGCCTTTGGGGGTCCCCTCCCACTCCAGGAATCCCAGGAAGCCGGGCGGGAAGGGGCCACTCTGGGAGGAGAACCCCTTCCATTGGTTGAGAGAGCTGGAAGCAGGCATGCAGCCGGGGGGCTAAGGGGCTTCACCCCCCCGAAATTCTCAGGGTGGTCCTTCCTTCCGCGAGAAGGCCTGACTGGCACATTATTTAAACTGTGATGTTTATTCATATCATGATCTGATCACCATGCTCATTATTATATCCCACCTTCATGGGGTTATTGGGATAACAATACAAAAGGTTTGCTAGGGTAGACCCTCTTCCACCCAGTCTCAGCCCCCCCCCCCGAACCAAAATCCTGGCTAGGGCCCTGGCTGGAAGGGAACCCTCCAGGGCATCCAGTCCAACCCCCTTCCTCCAGGCAGGAATAGTAATATTTATTTATTTATGATCTTGATAGCCCACCTTTCCACTGCATTCTCAAAAGCTTGCTCAAAGAGCCACGTTTTTACTTTTTTTTCGGGAAGTCAGGAGGGAGGGGGGGGTGATCTAATACCCCTGGGGACGGAGTTCCATAGCCCAGGGGCCACCACTGAGAAGGCCCTGTCCTTCAGCTCTGCTAATTGTGCTTGCAAGGGAGGCGGGATCGAGAACAGGACCTCCCCAGACGATCTTAAGCTCCTCGGTGGTTCAGAGGAGGAGATGCATTCGGACAGGGAAGCTGGTCAGGAATCATCATCATCATCATCATAAGAATACATGTTTTTTTTCTGACCAGCCGCTCTTCACGGCTGGAAGTGGGATGCAATATTGCTGAAACACTGTCATGAAGGCACCACTCAAGCCTTCCTGGCAGATGGCCATTCAGCCTCCTTTTCAGCACCTCGAGGGGTGGGATCCTAGAACCCTGGACACCCCCTCCCTCTAGGTCAGTGTTTCTCAACCTGGGGGTCAGGACCACTGGGGAGGGGGTTGCGAGGGGGTGTCAGAGGGGTTGCAGAAGACTATCAGAAAGCACAGTATTTTCTGTTGATCATGGGAGTTCTGTGAGCTATGTTTGGTTCAATTCTGGTCTGAGTCCCTCTACGGAGGTTTTAAATAAGTAAATAAATAATTCCATCAATGGTGGGGTTCAGAATGCTCTTTCATTATAGGTGAACTATAAATCCCAGCAACTACAACTCCCAAATGCCAAGGTCCAATTTCCCCAATCTCCACCAGCGTTGACATTTGGGCCTATTGAGAATTTGTGCCAAATTTGGTGCAGATCCATCATTGTTTGAGTCCATAGTGCTCTCTGGATGTAGGTGAACTACAACTCCCAAATTCAAGGTCAGTGCCCACCAAACCCTTGGTCATGGGAGTTCTATGTGCCAAGTTTGGTTCAATTCCATCATTGGTGGAGTTCCGAATGCTCTTTGATTGTAGGTGAACTATAAATCCCCGCAACTACAACTCCAAGATGACAAAATCAATCTCCCCAGCCCCACCTGTTTTGGGCGTATTGTGTATTTGTGCCAAATTTGGTCCATCGAATGAAAATACATCCTGCGTATCAGATATTTACATGACGATTCATAACAGTAGCAAAATTACAGTTATGAAGTAGAAACGAAAATAATTTTATGGTTGGGGGTCACCACAACATGAAGAACTCTATGAAGGGGCTGCGGCCTTAGGAAGGGTGAGAACCACTGCTCTAGGCGTTTTGAACTTCAACTGCTCTTTGGAAAACCCACTCTTTGCAAAAGGGAAGTGCTTGGCTTCTGGGTCTGTTCTCCTGTATGCGGACTAGAGAAGGCTTTGCAGAGGTCTGTGAAGGGCCAGGTGGGCGCCATCGCCAGAACATGCCTTGGCCAAATGGGCTCCAGGCAGGGGCGGTCTAAGGTAATTTTAAATGGTAGGCGAACATTATTTTGGTGCCCCCCCCCAAAAACATTATTTTGCCCCCCCATGTAAAACAATTATACAATTATAATATCACAATACCATTAGTAGTATTATATTGTATCAATGTATATACAATATATTATGCCATACTCATACTATATTATACTACATTACAATATAATTATATTATAATATATTGACATTATAATATAATGTAACATTCTATTATATTATTATTATAAAATAATAAATAAAATTATTTATTTCAATAAAATTATCATCTAAATATTTTCGTGACTCCTATAAAATTCAAATAACCCAAAATAAAGTAAAATAAAATATTATATATTACTATTTTGTACAATACCACTATACTGCAATATTGTTTGTAATATTACATGTAATATAAAATATATCGTTATTCTATTGTTATATTGTATTTTTATTATATTGCATGACAATATTAAGCAGAACTGTATAATAATCAACAAGAAATGCAATGTAAATGCATCAAAATCAGAATCTATGACCTACCACCCATTGTCTCATAATCCATAGGAGTCTCCCATAAGTCCAAAATTAGGATCCCAATGTCAATGTAAATAGAAAAACAGCCAAAATGTTCAAATGAGGTCGAATACAGGCAGCGCGGCCTGGGCAAACTTGGGCCCTCCCTCCTTCTAGGTGTTTTGGACTCCAACTCCCACAACTCCTCATAGCCTCAGGCCCCTCAGGTCTAGACAGAAATAGAGCCGAAGAAAGGAAGGAGGGAGAGAAGAGGTCACAGAGGAGGAGGAGGAGGAGGAGGAGGAAAGCCCTTCATTCATTCCTTCACTTACACTTCCTTCACTGAGTCTTTTCTCCTTCCCTGCAAACGCACGCGCAGCGGAGACAAAAGGAGAGGGGAAGCACTCCCTGCCTGCCCGATAGGGAGTGCTTTGCTTACAGGCTTCTGCGCAAGGGAGCTACTGGGCATGCGCAGAGGTTTTCACGGATGTGCAGTTGCTCCTGTTCTCAACTTCAGCTCTGGAGCAACTGCGCCTGCGCGAAAACCTCCGCGCATGCCCAGAAGCGGCGGCGGAGCACACAAGGCCGGGGCCCAAAAGCAGGCAGCTGCGGCGCTGTCTGAGGAACATCAGCAGGGCCAGGATGGCGCCCCATGCAGCCAGGATGGCGCCCCCTTCCCAGATGGCGCCCTAGGCGGCCGCCTACTTGGCCTACCTTGTAGGACCGCCCCTGGCTCCAGGCTGCCTGCAATAAAGCTGATCATAAAACAACCTCAGCTTCCATTGGTAGGAAGGAAGGAAAGAAGGAAGCCCAAGGCCTGGGGAGTCCTTCCAGTTGTTTTGGGCTCATTCCTCAAAGCCTCCGGCCCCCTCCCCCAGCTGCGGTTGTTGTTTATTCGTTCAGTCACTTCCAACTCTGGGTGCCCTCCTGGGCCAGGCCAGGCCAGAGCCCCTCCCTGTGGGCTGTGAGCAGTTGGGCTTTCTTTCCTGGAGGGTGGACTGACTGGCTCTTCTCGCGGTCCAAGGCACTCTTGGAACTTTCCTCCGGCATCACAGTTCAAAAGCGTCTCTCTTCCTTCACTCAGCCTTCCTTATGGTCCAGCTCTCACATCCGTAGGTGACGACAGGGAATGCCATTTCTTTTACTATGCAATGGTTGTCTTCGCACAATCCTAAATATACACTGTGACTATGTGACGAATGTTGCTGTCCTTGAGCAAGCAGGGGTCACCAACATTGAGGCCATGCTATTGAGAACACAGCTGCGCTGGGCAGGGCACGAGGTCTCTAGGATGGAGGACCACCGCCTCCCAAAGGTACTCCTCGATGGTGAACTCGCAAGAGAGGCGCCCCCAAAAAGAGACACAAGGACTCCCTGAAACAACACCTCAGGCTCGGCCAGATTGATCAACAACAACGGTCCACCCTGGCCTCACATCGGGAGGCATGGAGACGCACTCTCCACAATGCTGCGGCTGCTTTCGAGAAGTCACGCCAAATAGGTCTCAAAGAGAAACGACAACGCAGAAAGAACCACAACTTGGAAACAACATCACCCAAGCAGGCCTGGATTAATGGTTTGTGGCGCCCTAGGCCACACTCTCTAAATGCCGCCCCCGGGGGGGTGGGGCCTCTTGTGGGGGTGGAGCCGGCACGAGGGAGAAGGAGCCAGGGGGAAGTCCCGCCCCTAGGGCGACTGACGTGGCTTCCCCCCGCCGCCTCCTCACTCGCACAGGCGAGCGAAGCCCCGTCAGTCGCCCTAGGGGCGGTGGGGCTTCCCCCCCGGCTCCTTTTCCCTAGCGCCGGCGGGCGCCACTCCTTCCTTCACTGAAGGGAGGAGGGGCGGAGCCGGTACGAGGGAGAAGGAGCCGGGGGAAATCCCGCCCCTAGGGCGTCTGACGAGGCTTCCCTTGCCGCCTTGCTAGCACGGGCGCCCCTCCTCCACTGAAGGAAGGAGCGGCGCCCGCCCGCGAGCAAAGAGGCGGCGGGGGAAGCCCTGTCAGACACCCTAGGGGTGGCGGAACTTCCCACGGCTCCTTCTCCCTCGCTCCTTCTCAGTGCGCAGGCGCAGAAGCAAGCGCCCGAAGTTCGGACTAAAATTTTATTATTTCAATTTGGGGGGGTCTGGATCTGCTCCCCCCCCCAAAGCTGCCGCCCTAGGCCATGGCCTAGGGTGGTCTTATGGGTAATCCGGGCCTGCACCCAAGGAGACTTTCTGCTGTGCTTTCTGCAACCGGACTTGTCTATCTCAGATTGGCCTTTTTAGTCATCAACACGCTTGTAAAAAGCATGGGATGAGTCCTTCCTGAATCTTCGTTCGCGAAGTAATGCCGAGAGAGAGAGAGAGAGAGAGAGAGAGGATCTTGGTTGCCAGAGTGATGTCTCTACTCTTCACTCTTCTATTGAGATGGGTCCCTGCTCTCCTCCCAAGAAGGAAACATCTCCCGATTTCCTGGCCGCACTCTGCCTCTGCTCTCATCTTTGCACCCAGAAATACAAACCCTGTCTCTGCCTCCACGTTTCCTCCCTCTGTTTGCCAGTTTCCCATCAGTCTGGTTGCCACAATCTTAGTTTTTTAAATGTTTACCCATAACCCAGCTTTTGCCCTTTCTTCTTCTTCTTTCCCCTTAGTTAGAAGGCTCTTCGGCTCCTCCTCGATTTCAGCCATCAAAGCGGTATCATCTGCATATCTCAGGTTGTGAATGTTTCTTCCAGCCATATTAACCCCAGCCTTGCATTCATCAAGCCCCGCAAATCGCATGATGTGTTCTGCATGCAAGTTGAATAGGTTGGGTGAGAGTAGACAACCCTGCCGTACGCCTTTCCCAATCCTGAACCAGCCTGTTGTTCCGTGGTCAGTTCTTCCTGTTGCTCCTTGGTCGTCATACAGATCCCTCAGGAGAGAGACGAGGGGGCTTGGTCTCCCCAAACACACCACCAAGCACTTGCCCACATGTATGATGATCCACACAGTCCAAGGCTTTAGGATAGACAGTAAAGCAGAAAGAGATGTTTTTCTGGAACTCCCTGCCTTCCTCCATTCTCCAGCACCCAGAGATTGGCAATTGGGTCCCTGGTTCCTCTGCCTTTTCTGAACCCAGCTTGTGCATCCGGAAACTAACTAACTAACTAACTAACTAACTAACTAACTAACTAACTCTCTCTCTCTCTCTCTCTCTCTCTCTCTCTCTCTCTCTCTCTCTCTCTCTCTCCATGTCTTGCTGGAACCTTCCTTGCAGGATCTTGAGCATGACCTTCCTGGCATGAGAAATAAGGGCCACTGTAGGAAAGTTTGAGCACTCTTTAGCGTTTCCCTTTTTTGGTATGAGGACATAAGGTGATTTTCCCAGTCTGGTGGCCATTCTTGCGTTTTCCATATTTGCTGGCATAGGGCATGCATCAGTGTTTCCCAACCTTTTTTGAGCCGCGGCACACTTTTAACATAAAAAAAACCCCGGGGGCACACCACCAACCAAAATGACACAAAATGACACTCTAACACAGTAAAGAACAGCTGGGGGATGGTGGACTGCTGGGAGCAGCTGCTGGGAGTGCCAAAGCCGGGAGAGGGGTGGAGCCAGGCTGTGCCATGCCCTGCCCCGCCCCCTACCCCCGGCTTCACCTCTCCCAGCAGCGGCGCCAGCCGTGACGGGCCCGGGCCAGGCCAGCGGTGCCAGAGCCAGCACAATGCTGGCTTGGCACGGTCCCCTCAAGGCTGGAGCAGCTGCTGGGAGTGCTGAAGCCGGGCGAGGGGGAGGAGCCAGGCCGTGCAATGCCCCACCCCTTCCCCCCAGCTTCAGCTCTCTCACAGCTTCTCCAGCCTTGAGGGGGCAGTGCCAAACCAGCAGTGCCAGAGCCAGCGCAATGCTGAAGCCGGGGGGAGGGGGCGGAGCCAGGCTGTGCCATGCCCCGCCCCCTGCCCCGGCTTCAGCTCTCCCACAACTTCTCCAGCCTTGAAGGGGCAGTGCGAGTGAGGGGCGGGAGTCATGGCACCCGTCCCCGGCGGCGCTCTCCGCCATGACTCCCGCCCCTCGCTCGCTGAAGCCGTGCGGAGGAGGAGGAGCATGAGCGGTGGACGGGCTTCAGTGGGCGGGGCTCCTCCTCTGCACGGCTTCAGCGAGCGAGGGGTGAGAGTCATGGCGGGAGTCATGGCGGATTGGAGGCTGGCTGGGGAAACGGCCGAAGGAGGCGGCGCCCCGGCCCCTTCTTTCTCTTTGCTGCTGCCCGGCCCTTCCTCCTCCTCCCCCAAGCAGCAGGAGTTCGGAAGGGGGAAGGAAGGGGGGGCAGAGAGCTTTTCTCGCGGCACAGCAGGAGGTCCGTCGCGGCACACTACTGCGCCACCTCACAGTGGTTGGGAAACACTGGCATGCATCCCCTCGGCAGTGTCCTCTTTCAAGACTTTCTCCTGCCGCCTTGTTGTGGGCCCTGCTCCTTAAGGCCCCTCAGCCGCTTAAGCAGAAAAGGAAAGGGAAAAGGAAAGGGAAAGAGAGGGGCTCGAGGCTGCTAGGAATGGTGGGAGTTGGAGTCCAAAACACCTGGAGGGAGGGCCCAAGTAGGCCCAGGCATGCTATCGTTGGAAGGGACCCCCAAAGGGCACCCAGCCCACCCACCCCCCTTCTTCCTTTCTGCCAGGCAGGAAAGCACCACCCAAGCCCCACACCCCCCTCGACCTTCTCTGGGCAAATCCTACACAACTGAGAGACCAATGGCAGCTCCAACTCGGCCACATCCCCCACCCTCCTTGGTCATCTTCCAATAAGGAGAGCGGCTGTCATGTCCCTCTCAAGTGAACTTTGTCCCCTCTTCAAAGCCTCGTCCACATGGAGACCTCTTCCCAAAACTGGACAGGACAGCCCTCCGCCCATTGCTTGGCCTGGCTGGGGCAGAGGCCTCGGGCGTTGGCTTCCCAAAGGGCAGGAAGGGGCCGGACGAGGTGACCCCTGGCCTCCCTTTCAGGTTTCAGATCATGTGAACTACTGAAAAGCAGAGTCCATCAAGAAGGGCGTCGTCTTGGCTGGTCAGGAGTGGTGAGTGGGCTCCGATGGAGGGCGGTGGGCTCTCTGTTTTGGAGGCCTTTCCCCCCGCAAAGAGCGAGTATCTTAGCTGTGCCTCCCATAGGGCTAAAGGGGGCTGGACTAGATGGCCCTGGGGATCCCCTTCCAGTTCCTTGGTGACTGAGGGGGGTTTGAATGGGCATCTCTCTGGGTGGCTGAAGGGTTGGACTAGATGGCCCCCGAGGTCCCCTTCTAGCTCCAAAGCAACAGACTGGGTGGCCCTCTTTTGGGAGTGCTTTGATTACGCTTTTCCTGCATGGCAGAAGGGGGCTGGGCTGGGTGACCCATATGGTGTCTTCCAACCCCGTTACCCTGTGACCATCTGGGAGTGTGGTGGGCTCTCTTGGGAGCGTTTTAGCTGTGCGGCTAAAGGAGGTTGGAGGAGATGGCTCTCCCAAGAGCAACAGGTGGCCTTGGCAACTGGTAGGTAGGCGTTCCTCTGAAGGGCATTTGGGTGGGCATCTCTCTGGAGGGCTGAAGGGTTGGATTAGATGACGCTTTAGTTCCCCTTCTAGCTCTAAAGCAACAGACGGGATGGCCCTCTCTCGGGAGAGCTTCGAATGTGCTTTTCCTGCATGCAGGGGCGGATCTTAGTGGAGGCAAAGTAAGCGGTCGTCTCAGGGCGCCACGTGGCCAAGTGTGCATCCGTCTGCAGCCGCCAGGTTCAGCGCATCATGCTGCGGGCAGGCGGCGCATGGGTGGAAGGGTCTGCCTCCGCTGCAAAATGTTCCCCCGTCCTTTTCACCCAGAAGCACTCGGTCCCAATAGCGCATGCACGAAACTAGCTGTTTGCGCGCATGCGTGCTCTGGCGCCATCATCACCACACTGAAGACCCAGGAGGCACCAAAAAAAGGTTGGCTTACTATAATTTTTTACCTTCGTCCGGTCCTGCCTCCATGGCAGAAGGAGACTGGACTGGATGACCCATGTGGTCTGTTCCAACTCTATGACTCTATGACTCTATGACCGCCTTGGATGCCTTGGATTGATGTTAGGTGGGCATTTACCTGGAGCACTTCATCTGTACAGGTTGACCTCTGGGGGCCCTTCTGGCTTCAGGATCCTTTGTCCGGGTTCTCCTGCTGCGCATGGTGCTCTGGCTGCGCATAGGCATTCTCTGTGCATGGGCAGGGAGGAGGGTCTCTACCTTCCTAATGCCGTGACCCCTTAATGCAGTTCTTCATGTTGTGGCGACCCCCAACCATAAAATTATTTAGTTACTTCATAATTGTGATTTTGCTCCTGTTATGAATCATAATGCAAATATCTGAGATGCAGGATGTACGCATTTTCATTCGCTGGACCAAATTTGGCACAAATGCCCCATACGCCCACATCTGAATACTGGTGGGGTTGGGGGAGGGGATTCATTTCGTCATTTGGGAGTTGTAGTTGCTGGGATTTACAGTTCACCTACAATCAAGGAGCATTCTAAACTCCACCATCGATGGAATTGAACCAAACTTGGCACACAGAACTCCTGTTGGAAGGGTTTGGGAGCAGGCCCGGATTACCCATAAGGCCATCCTAGGCCATTGGGAGCTGTAGTTCACCTACACCCAGAATGCACTGTGAACTCAAACAATGATGGATCTGAACCAAACTTGGCACTGATACTCAATATGTCCAAGTGTAAACATTGGTGGAGTTTGGGGAAAATAGACCTCGACATATGGGAATTATAGTTGCTGGGATTTATAGTTCACCTACAATCCAAGAGCATTATGAACCCAACCAAGGATAGAATTGGGCCAAACTTCCCACACAGAACCCCCATGACGAACAGAAAATACTGTGTTTTCTGATGGTCTTTGATGACCCCTCTGGCACCCCCTGGCGACCCCTTCAGTCAGGGATCCCTCCCCCAGGTTGAGAAACACTGGCAGAGTGCCTGTGGGCCCCCGCCTTCCTTCTCCATCCCTGGGCCTGCTCCCTGGCCCCCCAATCAAGGGCATCCTTGGCCTCCCCCCCCCAGGAGGGAAAGGCTCAGCCTGGCATATGCCAAGTGACACACACACACCCCATTCGCCCCCCGCAACCCACCTGCTCCTGCGCATCAACTGGGTAAGCTGCAGCCAATCCCCCCACCCACAGTAACCCCACCTGGATCAGAGCGCAGGTTGGAAGGACGGCCGGCCACGGGACAGCTGCTGCTGGGGAGAGAGCCTGGCCCTCCTCCAGGACAGTTTTAACCCACTGACACTTAGCAGTATTTCAGTGGAAGATCCCAGGGGCCATCCAGTCCAACCCCCTTCTTTCTGCCATGCCGGAAAGGCACCATCAAAGCACCACCAGCAGATGGCCATAATAATAATAATAACAACAACAATAACAATGGCAATCCCAGAGGAGGTGGGCATCGGTGAGGCCCCTGAGCACCTCTCGCAGTGCCCTGCACCCGTGGCAAGCATCCTCAGAGGTCCGTTGGAAGTGAGGCAAGTGGAGTGTATATATCCCTGTAGAATAATGTCCAGAGTGGGAGAGAGAACCCTTCCTTGTCTGTTTGAAGCAAGTGTGAATATCGCAATTAGAAAGCTGAAATAGCATTGAGTAGCCATGAAGCTGTATAGTCAATCGGTGAGGGTATCTGCACAAAAGTAGCCTGGCTGTTGTTGCCTGGAGGAGGCACCCTCTGTGGAATGATGTCCAGGGTGGGAGGAAAAACTCTTGTGTGTTTGAAGCAAGTGTAGAGGTTGCAATTAGTAAGTTTAGAAAGCATTGGGTAGCCATGCAGCTGCAAAGTCAATCAGTGAGGGTGTTTGCATAGAGGTAGCCTGGCTGTTGTTGCCTGGATGCACCCTCTGTAGACTGATCATTGCCCAGGGTGGGAGAAAGAACCCTTGTCTGTTTAAAAACAGTGTGAATGTTACAATTTGCAAGCAGTGAGTAGCATTAAGTAGCCACAAAGCTGCCAAGTCAATCCATGAGGGTATGTTTGGGAGGTATTTACTAACCCTTGAGTATACTGTGGAATGATGTCCAGGGTGGGAGGAAGAACCCTTGTCTGAAGCAAGTGTGGATGTTGCCATTTGGTAGCCTTGCATTGGGTAGCCTTGCAGCTGTATAGTCAATCGGTGAGGGTACTTGCATAGAGGTAGCCTGGCCTCTATTGCTTGGGGACGACTCAAAAGCTAATACAAGCTGGCTAACTGCAACAATGCAGGGAGATATATATTATTCCACAGGGAGATATGGAAAACTCACAGCAACGCAATGCACAACAAGTCAAGACCGATGGCCGCTGTGCCAAAGAACTTTTGGAATCGCATCAAGGTGGATTAGTAAAATATGCCGAGAGTCTGTCAGGAGTGCTTTGATTGTGCCTTCCTGCCTTTGGAATGAGTGGCCCTAGTGGTTCTGTGAAAGCGCACCCTGGCCCTCTGCCCAGCCCCATTGGTCACTCCTGTGGTGTGGCCCAGGGTCAGGAGAGGGCCCGCTGACCCCCAGAGCCTCCTTTGGCCACTCTCCTCATCAGCCTGGACACACAGGCTTGGCAGGGCAGCCCCTCTGAAGCAGGTGTTCCTGGGGGGAGAGGGGGAGGGGGCGCATGGCCGACCTGCTGCATGGCTCCTGGGTTGAGTGACCGTTGCCCTTCTGCCATCTTGCTCATTCCCTTGGAGTGACAGGCCAGGAACAGGTGTGGGAAGGGGAAGGGGCGCCTGCCTGCCTGCCTGCCTGCCTTCTTCCCCCCTCGACCGGCCCCCGGGGGCTATTTCTGGCTCTGGGCTCAGCGCAGGCATCTGGGGATTAGGGGGGCTCCACCTCTGCCGGCCCTGGCCCAAGAGCCTGACCTCTAGTGCGGCTCCGTCCCTCCAGGGCTGCGATGCAGAAGCCAAGCGGACAGGATGGGCAGAGGAAGGGACCTGGGATCTGGTCAGTATGTCAGGATGGCACTCCCAATGGAGCAGCACCAGGGCAAGCCGCTCCGGCCACCACCCTTGACCTTCAGGTCAAACCTTCCAGTGGATGGCCGCTCCCACTGATCTGGATTCTATTGCGGGCCCCTCTGGGAGTCTGCCAGGCCCCAAGGGTGAGGGCGAAAAACGGAAAGCCCTCTGCGTTCAAGCTGATCTGACCTGCAGCAGGGGGTTCCGCAGTTCCTGGATGTCCCAATTGAGCCAAGCATCGCTGGGAGTGTGGCTACAGCAGCCTTTCAACAAATCAATCCTTCTTTAACTTCCTTTCTTCCCCTGACCCTAACATTGTAACAACCCTCCCAATAAAGGTATTAGATTGCAACCTTTCCCTCTCCATAGTGATACATTGTGTCTTTCACTGTCTCCAACTTGCTCCAAGCATGAACCTTTCCTTCCCTGAGCCACAGATCACCGCAGGCTCACCCGGGATGCTCTTACAGCGTCCCGGGGAGGCCGAAACTGTGTTCCTTTGAACCGTGGATACGGAAACCCATTGGCCCACTGTATCCACGAGTCAACGGATCGCCTCCATTTTGGTGCCATATTTTTCCTAGACTATCTTTCATGGCTAGACCTCCAAATTCTGCTCGATATCAAGGGGAGAAAGCAGCTTCCCATGCAGGATGCCCAGCTTGATTCCCGTGGCCCCTGCTGCCACTCTCCTGCCCGAGACCAAAGCTTTGCTGCAGAGCCCATCTTGGTTACATCGAAAATAGACTACTGCAATGCACTCTACGTGGAGCTGCCTTTGAAGTTGGCCCTGAAACTGCAATTAGTGCAAAGGTTAGCTGCAGGTTACTCACTGGGGATAATTATAGGAGCATACGTTGCTTCTATTAAAGCAGCTCCACGGGCTGGCTATCAAGCCTACACGGTCTGGGTCCAGGCTATCTTTGAGACCGCATCAACCCCTATGAACCAGTGCGGGCACTAAGATATGCCGGGAAGACCCTCCTCGCGGTCGGTCCCACCTCCGTCTCAGGCGTGGTTGGTAGGGACAAGCGAGAGGGCCCTGGCTTTGGGATGCCCTCCCTAGAGAGACTAGGCCGGCCCCCACTCTCTGAGCTTTCCCAATAACTCTGAAAACGTGGCTCTTCAAACAGGCCCGTGACCTTGTTTAGGAGCCTTTAATGACGATTCCCTAGTGATTTATGGGACGGATCTTAATGAGTGTTTCCTTTCTATCTGCAGCCATTCTTGCATTTTATTGAATATTTAACCGGTAGGATTTTATGATGTTATTTATCTGTTATTGCTATTGTGTTATTGTTTATGCACTTGTTGTATTTGGTGTGTTTTTGTGAGCTGTCCCGAATCCCTTCAGGGAGATGGTGGAAGGGTATAAATGTATTGTTATTATTATTATTACTATTCTTATTATTTTAAACACAACAAGATGAGTAATAATAATAATACACAATAATACACTTCATTTATATTCTGCTCTTCTCACTCCAAAGGGGACTCAGAGTGGATTACATTACACATACGGCAGACAGTACCTGCCGACTGACATACAATTACAATACATTGTACAGACAAGCATGTGCAGACAAACATGTGCAATTAGAAGGATTTTTCTTTCTCTTCTGGCTTCGTCACGGGTGCGGTTGCTCCATTATGTCACAAGGGGGTGCTGTTGCTTCATCCTCAGACGAGAGCCTCTGGTTCCGCATTCCGCCTCCAGCAGCCGATCTTCCTTATTTTTATTCAGGTGTTGTAAAGTCCTTATAAAAATCCTTCCCCGCTGAGCGGTCCCTAGTTCATCTACTCACAGCTGGCCTGTTTTCAATCTGTTAGGCCAGGGCTGTCCAACTGGCGGCCCGGGGGCCGTACATGGCCCTCCCAGCCTGTTGGACACGGCCCCCGCTATGCCCCGGGCCGCCATTTTTTTTAAAAAAAATCTAATTTTTTTTAAAAATGGCGGCGTAGGGGGAGGGGGAGGCGGGGCAGGGAGGAGGAAGTGAGCCAGCTCCTCCTCCCTGCACCGCCCCCTCCATCCCTCTCTCCGCGCCACCAATGCAAACCGGAGCGCATCGGCGCCGGTGAGAGAGGACAAGGGTGGTACAAGGAGGAGGAAGAGAGCTAGCTCCTCCTCCCTGCACCGCCCTCTTCTTTCCCTCTCTCGCGGCGCCCGATGTCTTGGAAGGGAGGGGGGTCCCCGCGGCGCCTCCCTCCCTTGCAAGGCATCGCGGAAGGGAGGGGGTCCCCAGCGGCGCCTCCCTCCCTTGCAAGGCATCGCGGTGGCGGCTGAAGCCAGCGCCCGGCTTCCGCGGCTGCCGCAATGCCTTGCAAGGGAGAATCACCCGGCGGCGCCTCCCTCCCTTGCAAGGCATCGCGGCAGCGGCTGAAGCGGCGCTGGCTTCCGCGATGCCTTGGAAGGGAGGGGGTCCCCACGGCGCCTCTCTCCTTCAAGGCATCCCGGGACAGCTGAAGCCGGCGAAACCGCCAGCTTCATCTGCGGCCAGGATGCCTTGGAAGGGAGGGTGCCCCGTGGCTCCTCCCTCTCCCAAAGCATCCTGGCAGCCGGGGGCGGGGGCGGGCGGCCCCCCAGGTCATCAGTGACCTGGAATCCGGTCCTTGGCCAGTTAGAAGTTGGACAGCACTGTGTTAGGTGGACAGTGGACAGGGCTCACAGTTGGGTGTCCAGACCAGCCCGGGAATCGAACATGCAACCTTCTGATTGCAAATACAGCTGTTGTTACCGCTGTGCTATCTCTCCGGCCCAACAAACAAGCTCACTCTGCTGGCTGTTGTATTGGATCACACATTGGACACGTCCCAAGTGTCTAGGACGATGTGACGTATTGGCGAATAATGCGTGCAGATCCGAGTCGGGTGGCCTTTTGTAGCTGACAGGTGGTGATTTTGTCAGTGCTGATTGTGTTTAAGTGCAGGCCAAGATCCTGAGGCACTGCACCCAGTGTGCCGATCTCCACTAGGACCCCCTTGACGGGCTTGTGCCAGAGTCTTCGCAGTTCGATCTTTAAATCCTCATATTGTGCCATCTTTTCCAGTTGTTTCTCTTCAATCGTGCTGGCTTCTCGGATTGCAACACTGACGATCCATACTTATCATCATCATCATCATCATCGTCTCTTGGCAGATGCAGACTCCAAACAGCAAGGGAGAGGGTAGCCATCCCCTGGCAGCCAGAAGTTGGAATATTAAATAGCCTCTGACTGTCTCTCTATATGTGTTGTGTGTTTATGGCATTGTATGTTTGCCATGTATATGTACATTGAGTCCCCTGTGGAGTGAAAAGGGTGGAATATAAACACTGTAAATAAATAAATTCAAAGAGAGTGAGGCAAGAGAGGCGCGAGAGCCTGAGTTAGCTATGGGGTGGGTGGCGGAGGGCTACATCCTCTCTCTATTCAGCAGGAGGTTTACTCAGGCAGGAGGCACCCACCTGGGATAAGAAACCTGTGCCTAGTTGTGGGCACAGCTATTCAAAGCCTGGATATGGACAAGCCGAAAGGTATAACCCAGGCATGGGAAAAGGCATCCGGAGGGCCAAAATACCTGGTGTCACCAACATGACCAAAGGGGTCCTGAGGAGTGTCCAGGTGTTTTGAGAGCCACGTTTAAGTATCTGGAGGGCCAAAGGACATTTGCTCCATGTCCATACCTGGCAGTGGGAAAGCCTGCCTGCCTAGAAAGGAACCTCCTTCCCTGGCAGAAAGAAAGGAAGTCTCTCTCCTTCTCTGTCGGCTCTCTGTTGGGAGGGCTTGGATGGTGCCTCCCTGCCTGGCAGAAAGAAAGGAATGGGTTGGGCTGCCTTTATTTATTTATTTATGCAGCTGCAGAGCTGTTTGGGCTGGAAGTCAGCCTGAAGAAAACGGAAGTCCTCTACCAGCCCGCACCACAGGAAGAACACGATCATCCCCACGTCGGCATAGGAACATTTGTGCTCAAGTCCGTTCAGCAGTTCACCTCCCTGGGAAGCATTTATTTATTTATTTACATCATTTCTATTCCGCCCTTCTCACCCCGCAGGGGACTCAGGGCGGATTACAATGTACACATTACATTTAGACACACAAACACACAAGACAGACAGATGCAATTTAACATCTGGCCACCAGGGGGAGCTGTCGCACTCCTTCATTTGGGGTTCTCTTCCCGATAATCTTAAGATGCTACGGTTCCTGGGGGCACCTGTCCCAGGTGGCAGGTCTCTGCATAGCCAGGCCACTCAAGGTGGGCTTTGGTGGAGGATGAAAGGAGAGACCCCTGCCCTCCCCCATCAGCTGCAGCCCCTCCCTCTGGGGCCCGGCCTCGGTGGCAGCTGCGCCTCCTGCCTGCTCTTGCGGCTCCTCCGTGCCTGGCATTCTTTCCATGCGCAATAAGCATGCCTGCTGCCAAGGAGAGTCTCCCACAAGAGTTATAAATGGACCTTGGCTGCGTGGCGGGCATCCAAAGGGGCGCCTGTGACGAGGAGCCAGTGGCTTTCAGGTGCCACAAAGGGCCTTCAGGTGGCTGCTCTCAACCAGGGCTGGGCCCCACACGGCCCCCCATTTGGTCCCTTCCCAGTGAGGTTTCCTTCAAGGCAACTTAAAGGGTGAGGGGCAAGTGTACTGGAAAGTATGAGGCTGTCACCCCCGTCCTGCCCTCCATATCCCACCCCAAGCTGCAGGAAAGGGGAGAAGCCAGTGAGGCCCGGACTGTGGCCTCCTTTGGAACACGGCCCCGCATGTCTCTTGCCTGAGAAAGGCCCTGTGACCGTCCAGTCCATCAACGCCTTGCCTTCCATGTGGGTCAGAGAGCAGTGCGCTTGCATTTCCAAGATCTGATCACAGACTTGCTGCTGGTTCAGCTGAAGACGGGAAAGTTTTGCCAGGCTGGATTTCAGGGAGGCCTACGTCCAAGTGAGAACGAAGGAAGGGAACACATAGAAAACAAGCGATTCAGGAAGCATTAATAGCAACTGTGCTATTCCATAAAGTTATTCCAATTTCAAAGTTGGACTTAACTTTGAGAGACAGGTTAGCTCTGCACCTGAGATCTACCCACCTCCCTTGGTGTATGTTTATGTGTGTGTGTGTGCACATCTGTCAACACGCGACCCCAATTCCAGCCAGGGCATACTCGAACAACAACATAAAGCACGGAAAAGGCATTTGAGTGTTCATGGGAACACAGGCAGGCCTAACCCCACATGGCCATGCACAGCCACGGTCAGTTTCACATACACACTCTCTTATGGCAGATCATACCACCATTGGCCCATCTCTGGGCTGGACATCTACCAGTTGGACAGCGATTGGTTAAGAACATAAGAAGAGCCATGCTGAATCGGACCTCAGCCCATCTAGTCCAGCATTCTGTATCACACAGTGGCCCACCAGTTGTACACGGGGATCTCGAGCAGAAGGGAGGGCAGTAGTTGGGGTTCTTTGTAGTTGGGGTTGGAAGGGCTTCCTAGACTCACAGGATTGGAAGAGACCCCCAGGGCCATTCCTACCACCGAGGAAGACACAATCAGGTCCAGAGGATGGACGCACTGAAGCCGTGGCCACGGAAAGGCGTGCTCTTCCTTGCTCCTCAAAACATTGGCTCACTTCAGCCCCTGCTTCTATTAATAAAAATCCTCTTTCACCAGAACGAATCCCTTCTTCTCCCTCGACTACTTGGCTCTTCTTTCTCCTTGAAGCCACTTGGTTTTGGGCGACTTCCTCAGCCCTCTGACCAAGTGTGGAAGGTGTAACCGTTTGCAAAGCAGGTGAGCAAGGAGTTGGGGGGGGCCTTTGTAATAGTAATAAAGTTTAGCAGTGGAACTCTCTGCCCTGGAGTGTGGTGGAGGCTCTTTCTTGGGAGGCTTTTAACCAGAGGCTGGATGACCATCTGTCAGGGGTGCTTTGAGTGTAATTTTCCTGCTCCATGGCAGAAGGGGTTTGGGCTGGATGTCCCGAGGTCTTTTCCAACTCTAGGAGCCTATGATTCTTATGATGTTTATTTATACCTTACGTATTCTCTCCGCGAGGAGACCGCTGCCTCCCAGCTCCCTATTTGCGCAGAACTTTAAACCACCGCTCGGACCAAAGGGAGTCAAGTTTCTCTGGCCCAGCGTCTCCAAATTAACCTTTGAGCCACTCAGCATCACCCTCTTAGGAAACCCTTCCAAGGTAAGTCTTCTCCCTGGTCAGTATTTTTGTGCAGGGTCTGTTTGCTGATGTGCGATGGCCCCCTGCAACAATTTATTTATGTTTTTGTGCCTGTGCCTGAGCTGAGAGTTTTGGACAGAGTTGGGCCATAGAGTTGCACTCTTCTTCCTGTGGTCACTCTTGGCCTGGGGAAGCAAGACCCAGCTTTCTGGAGTTGGGGGGCCGCTGACACCTGGGGAATCTGCTTGGCAACCCCTTGGTATTTTTGCAGAGGTTCTATTTTGCTATTTTGACATTTCATGCAGTTGGGCCATTGGCATGGATTAAGGCAACACCCACACCGCTGCACTGCAGACTAGACTTGAGGCCTCACATGGGAGCAAAGCCCAGGAAGGTGGACAGTCCCAAGGGAGACACCCCCCCCCCCCAAGCCTGTAATGACCCCGCTCCTCCCGAGTGGCCAAAGGGGTGACCCAAACGCTGTTCGTTCAGGGCCAAGTCCTCTGCCCAGCCATGGGGCCCAAGGGTATGGGGAGAGGGTCTCTGGCCACCCGCAGACCCACAGGGAGTTTGGCTGACCTCAGGGGAAGGAACCTTGTGAACAGGCCTTTCCAAAATGTGTCACAACATCTTTGATGCAGCTTCAGCCTATTTTAGCTGAAGAATAACGGGTCAAAACAACAGCAGCAAAAGTTCGACCTAAAGAGACCCTTTTCTCTCAGAGAAGTGTGTCCGAGTCGCAAGGAAGGCAGAGTCCGAACACCCGCCGCCTCCTTCCAGGATGGACTGAATGAAGGACGGTGAGTCTGAATGGCTGGATGAATGGATTAGGAGTGAATGCGGAGTAAATGCCATGCTTCCCCTTTGTCCGTGTAATCAATATAACTTCTATAAAACCAGTCCTGGGGTCTGTGTGCCTACGGCTGTCTTTGGAAGGGCCCGGCGCAATCTGTCCCAATGAAAATGTATGAAAGAAAGAACATGTTAAGGAAGTATTCATATGTCCACTTCCCGCCAGTCCTGCCTGGTTTCCAGACCCTTCAGAGAGATGCCTGGCCTCCCTTGGTGCTGGCTGGGAGAGGGACTGACCAGCAGCGGCTGACCCTCGGCATCCAGATCCTTGTTGTCCCTCTCGTCCAGCCAAGGAGAGCCCTCCACACCTAGGGTTGCCACTTTTTGATATAATAAGGGACATTTACCTAAAAATATGGGATTTTTCACAAAAATAAGGGACACTGCATAAAAACGTGATGTTACTTTTCCTGCCTGACAGACTGGGGTCAGGCTAGATGGCCCTTGGGGGTCTCTTCCAAGTCTATGATTCTATGCACAGGGCAAAAACAAGTCCCAACTATTAAGGTATTAATATTATTACAGCCCACTCCCGCGCCTTGCAATATTCTTCAAATATGTAATTCCCACGTTGCTCAAGTACACGTGTCTACCAGAAGTCTCCCATTCTGATCAAAAGGGGATCTGGCATTCTGGTCCCGCCCCCAGCGAGCATGGCCACATCCCTGGCGCTAGGCCACGCCCTCTTCAGCCGCCCCTCAGCGTTTTTCCCCTTCGCCCTCTCACTCACCCGTGGCCGCGCTCAATGGCAGCACCGTGCTGTGTCACCCTGGCCTTGCCGAAGCCTCTCGCTGCCACCTCTTCCTTCCCACCTCCAAGGGCAGCGGGGCCCGAGGCGCCCAGCCACTGTCCGGCTCGGTGGCTTCCCTGATACATGAGGCAGTGGGCTCCCTTCATCGCCTTCTTCTTCCTCCACCTCCAGCCTTAGAATTCGCCTGCTTCAGCCAGCGATGCCATTGCACCTGAGCCAGGGAAGGTTCCCAGACGACGCATGCGCATTAGTGCTGTCTCCCTGACTGAAGGAGGAAGACTCGAGTATACGCTCTCTCCGCTGCGGCGTCCCTCATTTGAACTTGGGCCATTGCCCCAGCATATTGCGCGTGCGCTAGGGTTGCCACCTGCAGATTTTTGCTCTGAATTTCATGTGCCGTATAATACGGGACAGGAGCTGAAAATACACGAAATTCAGAGCAGGCCCGGATTAAGCCCTTTTGGCGCCCTAGGAGGCAGCCGCCTCCTCCGCCATGTTCTTGGGTAATGCGCATGTGCGGCAGCGGACCCGGGGGCTTTCCCTTCCTTCCTTCCTTCCTTCTCCTCGGAGGAGGAGGAAGGAAGGGAAGCCCCCGGCGCCACTGCAGCATCTAGGAACATGGCGGAGTAGGCGAGGCCGCAACGCTCGTGCCCTCCCTCCTGCCACGCATGCCTGGAAGCGGCCCCGGGGGCAGGGCTTCCCTTCCTCCTCCTCCTTGTCTCAAGGAAGGAGGGCGCGGCGAGGAGGAAGAGGCGGAGGGAAGCCCCGTTTCCGGGGCCGCTGCCAGGCATGCGCAGCAGGAGGGAGGGCGCGAGCGTCACGGCCTCGCCTCCTCTGCCATGTTCCTGGGTGCTGCTTTGTGTAGCTATTTAAACCCGCCTCCTCTGAGGCCCGGTCTGATTCCAGCCCGGGAGATGACTCACAGTATCGACATGTATTAGAACGCGGAAACGCGGTATGTATCTTTGTCATTTTTTGCTAATGTTGTTCTCTATGTACCATTTTATAGTCTTGCAGCGCATGCCCGCCAGCGGCCCCGGGGGCTTCCATCCGCCTCCTCCTTCCTTGACAAGAGGGTGGAAGCGATGGCGGGGGCACCATTCTCTCCTCCCCCACCCCCTTGCGGCGTTCCCCCCCCAAGAGATAGAGAGTCATCATGCCACATGCACATTGTGGTTTTGTTTGAACATTATTTCTTTTGGTCCTTGATCTGGCACCCCCCCCCCCCCAGGCCTGCACCCATAGGCCATGGCCTAGTGTGGCCTTATGGGTAACCTGGGTCTGATTCAGAGCAAAAATACGGGATGTCCCGTATAATACGGGACAAGCAGCAACCCTACCCACACCGGGCAAGGCCAGGGGTCCCTGCGGCATCCATCACACGCACAGAGATGTTTCTGCAGGGAAACCCGTTTATTCAAGAGAGGCCTTCCTCAGCAACCAGGACCCTCTCGCACTTCCGTGCTGACCTCTCCTCCATCATCATCTTCATTGTCACCATCGCCATTACTATCACCCCCCTCCTCCTCAACACCCCCCCCCTTCCTCCTCCCTGGTTCCCCGACAAAAAAAGAGCTTTTCAGAGGCAGCTTAACTGTAGTATCAAAATTACAAAAGGTGAGAAGCCTCAGCAGGTGAGGGTCTGAGAAGGGGGCAGCGAAGCGAGGTGAGATGAGGTGGGGAGAGATAGATAGGGGGCAATTGCAGCAAAGGGGTGAGTGAGTGAGGCAGGCCGAAAAGGCGGCGGGAGGGGGGGGGCACTTGGGAAAGCAGCAGAGGCACTTGGGAAAAAAGAGCAGCAGCACCGGCGGCGGAAGGGGGGCGCACTTATGGGGAGGGGGGCACAGAAGAAATGCTTCCAACCTTTCCCCCTCCCCAAGGTCCCCTTGGATTAAGGCAAAACCATTGTCAAAATGGGTGGGTGGGTGGGGGGTGAGGGAGAGGCCGCCCCTCCCATTGCACGGTCTGAAGAAGAGAGGACCCCTCCCACCCCAAGAAAGGCACATGGAAGATTCTGGAAAGAAAAGGCAAAAGGGAGGGGGGAGGGCTTGTGTCCCCTCCCAAAAAAGGCAGTCCAGACTCGCGTGACCCCTTCGGACGGGGCATAAGGGGGTGTCTTTGGGGCTTGTACAACAAGCAAGCCTTGGCTGTGCGGCGGCAGCAGGAGCAGTTCTTGGGGCGCTCGCTCTGTGCGCCTGCCCTCGTGGCTCGGGCGGGTGGCATCCTTAAATAGGGGGCGGCAGGTAGGTAGGCAGGCAGCGGTGAAAGGGGGGGCGTTGGGCAGGCAGGCAGGCAGCCCCCTCCCTCAGTTCTGCCCTTCGTCCCGCAGCTCCGAAGGCAGGAACTTGTACTGCTGCTGCCGGATCATGGCCAGCTTCTTGCGCGCCTCCTCCAGCTCCCGCTCCTTGCGCAGCATCTCCTCCTGCGCAGCGATGATCTGGATACGGGAAAGGCGAGAAAGGCGTTTAGTCCATTCTGTCCCCTGACGCAGTTTAACACTTACACGAAACCGCCGGGAGAGATCATAGAACCCGAGAATCCTAGAGTTGAAAGAGACCTCGTGGGCCATCACCCAGTCTGTGTTGAAGTGTTTATTTCTAATTATAGGATTAAATATGTATTGAAATGTTAGGAGAATGTGAACCGGAGAAAGAGCTGATATTGAGAGCACATCTCTGCAGGGAAAGCAGAGTTGCCATAGCAACGTGGCTCTGAGGCAGAAGTGGGAGGAGTCAATGGCTTCTGCATAGCCAAGCATAGAATTCTGAGGGAGTTTGAATTTTGACAGTTTAACTGTCAGACCAGCTCTAAGTCAGTTAGTGTTGAGAGCTCAGAGAGAGCAGTTAGGTCTGACCAGCTCTAGAGAGAGCAGGGTTAGGAGTCGACGTTTAAGGCTGTGAGAATACAGTCTTGGTGAGCTGAGCTTGCGAGCCAGCTAGTTTCATGTAAAGCCTGAGGGCTAAATAAGGACAAAGTGTCTGAAGAAGGCCAGAATGCCTGTGTATTGAAAGAGTTAGAAGCTGATATAGCTGAGGAATAGCAATAGTTAAGCATTGCAACTTTATATTTACCATAACTAGTACATTTGTAACCTTTTCAAGTCGTGCCTCCTCGGAAGAGTTTTACAAAGTACCAAACCAAGCTTTTGTGCCAGAATAAACTGTTGATTGTTATTTCATCTTGAAACCTCTCTCGGTGCCGTTGATTTCCAAAGTCAAGCCTCATTTTAAAAGTTTATTCCTGTCTCCCAACTTGATCATTAACCCTCACAAATAGCTTACCTCACAAAATTGGTCCAGTTGGTCTCTCTCTCATAAAATGGTGGCAGCAGTTTGAAGACAAATATTCGCATAGTGCCACGGTGTAAAAGTTGGCGTGCGAATAACAAGTCCCCACAAATTGACGTCAGAGGTGGGACGTCATTACAAATGGGTGGCGCAGTGGTGGGATCTAAAAGAGGGTCCACCCTGTGCAGTTAAACCAGGGGTGGGCAACTATTTTTCCAAGGGCCACACGAGCCAAAAATATTATGGAGGGCCGCACCTAAAGGCGGAACTACATGCTAATCTACAGAATTTATTTATTTATTCACTTACTATATTTACTATATATTACACATCATTAATATTAACATATTAATATATCAAGAAATATTCATATATTATTAGTATTAATATCATAATTATTATATTATAGTATATATATATAAACATAATATATTGAAATTATAATATATCATATAACATTATATTATTTATTATATTATTTTATTATTGTTATAAAATTATTATACAATAATAATAAAACCACTAAAATAAAAATAATGCTTCCTTATAGTCCCCTTCTCTGGAGATTTTTATGCAGAGGCCAGGCAGGGGGCAAGCCAGGGGGCCCTTAGGCGGGCCGGATAGAATCAGCCAAAGGGCCGCATCCGGCCCCCGGGCCACAGTTTGCCCACCCCTGAGTTAAACGAAGTCTTCACAAATGGGAGTCAGAGGTGGGATATCGTTACAAATTGGTGGCAGCTAAATAAAGTGAACGGTAGATTTCGATTCACCACAATTGGGTGGCAGTCGATTCTCTACACAGTCCAACTCCATTCTGCCAAGAAGCAGGGAAATTGCCTTCAAAGCACCCCCGACAGATGGCCATCCAGCCTCTGTTTAAAAGCCCCCAAAGAAGGAGCCTCCACCACACTCCAGGGCAGAGAGTTCCACTGCTGAACAGCTCTCAGAGTCAGGAAGTTCTTCCTCATGTCCAGGTGGAATCTCCTTTCTTGTAGTTTGAAGCTGTTGTTCTGCGTCCTGGTCTCCAGGGCAGCAGAAAGGAAGCTTGCTCCCTCCTCTTCCTCTTCCCTATGACTTCCTCTCACATGGCCCTCATCGTGTCTCCTCTCAGCCTTCTTTTCTGAAGGCTAAACATGCCCAGCAGCTCTTCACGCCGCTCCTCACAGGGCTTGTTCTCCAGAACCTTGAACCAGATTATATGCCAGTGTGGACTCAGATAACCCAGTTCAAAGCAGATATTGTGGGATTTTCTGCCTTAATATTCAGAGTTCTATGCCTGTGTGGAAGGTCCCTGTGTTATCTAAATTCCTTTCCACACATCTGAATAAAATCCCATGCTATCTGCTTTGAACCAGATTATATGCCAGTGTGGACTCAGATAACCCAGTTCAAAGCAGATATTGTGGGATTTTCTGCCTTGTGTTTTTCCCTTATGGCAGAAGGAGGTTGGACTGGATGGCCCTTGGAAGTATCCTCCTACTCTAGGAACCTGTTGTTGTTGTCGTCGTTATTATTATTAGCAGAGGCTATTATTAGGGCCAACCTCTCCCTTCAATTGTGGTGCCCGGAATTGGACAGAGTGTGATCCCAGGTGTGGCCTAACCAAGGCAGAATAGAGCGTGGGGAGCAGGACTTCCCTGGATCTAAACACTATATCAGGATCATCCGGAGATTTGCAGTTCGGTCCAATTTATGGGGATGCCACCCAACTCTATGACTCCTTTCCACCAAATGCCAAGGGTGTTGTTCTGGTCCTGAACTGGTGCCTGCCATCCGTGATGGACTGAATGAGGGCCAATAAGTGGAACTTAAATCCGGACAAGACAGAGGTCCTCCTGGTCACTTGGAAGGCCGAACAACAGGCCACCTCTCTGAAGGGTCTGGGAACCAGGCAGGACTGTTGTTGTTTTTTATTGATGTTGTTGTTGGGCTTGGTCTCATGTAGGCCGCTCCGAGTCCCCTTGGGGAGATGGTGGCGGGGTATATTATTATTATTATTATTATTATTATTATTAACAGGGCATAGGGTGACAGCCTGTGCTGGATGGGGTGACACTCCCTCTAAAGATGCAGGTGCAGTCTAGGGCTGATCCTGCACTCATCGCTGAACCTGGAACCTCAGGTGTTGGTAGTGGCCAGGAGCACCTTCGCAGTTAATAATAATAATAATCATCATCATCATCTTTATTTATACCCCGCCACCACCTTCCCAAAGGGGACTTGGGGCAGCTTACATTAAACCTTGAGACGGCAGACTTGGCCATGGTCATCCACGCCTTCGTCACATCCCGCCTAGACTACTGCAACACTCTCTACTTGGGCCTGCCTTTGAAGATAGTTTGGAAGCTTCAACTGGTCCAGAGATCGGCAGCTAGATTACTAACAGGGAGAGATCCAGTCCCATGTTGCAGCAGCTCCACTGGCTACTGGTCTGCTTCCAGACTAAATACAAAGTGCATAATAATAATAATAATAATAATTCTGCTGCTACTTCAGAGAAACCATGGACCAAGGAATTTAAATGGCAGGAAAAAGGGCCGTGCACTACGCTGCTTCCTGGGAGTCCAGTTTCTCTGGAGGTTTCTAAGCAAAGGCTGGGTGGTTGGTCCTTTGTTGGGAGGGTTCCTGGCAGGAGAGGGTTGGTTTGGATGGCCTTCCAACTCTCGGATGACCAGTGCCAGTGAGGGCCAGTGTTGGGGGGCTGCGCTGTGCCGCCTGCCCACCTGCAAAGACCACCCTCGCTTCCCCTTGAGGGACAACCCACCTGCGCGATGCCCCCCACCATCTTCTCCTTCACCACCACCGTCTCGTTCTCGTGGTCGTGGAAAGCGGCCGCCTTCTGAGCCGCCTTCACCAAGTTGTCGGACGCTCGCTTCACGGCATTGCCGGCCGCCTGGACGTCAAAGAGAGAAAAAGAGAGAGGACTCAGGGGAAGGAAGGGTGAATGGTCAGAGGAGGCAGGGCCTCAGCGCAATGGACAGGGGGAGGGGCCACCTAGACAAGGATCCTCCCAGAAAACCCCTCTGCTTCCTAGATTTATGTGGCTCAAGGTGTTTGGTTTCCTCTTGGCATAAAGAGGTCGCCTCCCCACACTTTGAGTCTCCTTGTGGACAGAAAAAAGCAGGTTATAGATAAACATCAACACCATCAGGAGTTAGGATGAAAACCAGAGCTCAAGTGTGCTTATTAAAGCAGTGAACTGGAAACAAGGCCAGCGGCTGTGCTATAAATCTCTGCTAACTGTGATAAGGACTCTGTGATGTTTTGGATCAGAGCTAAATGCTTGCCTTGAGGACAGTTACATCCCATGCACAGCTCGAGGAGGATGTGAGATGATTGATTCATGTGCAGACTTACCAGGGGTGGTTTTGTGTGTTTACTTTCCCCACACGACATTGTCGTCCCATGGAATTGTTACAAAGACCTTTTTAATATCTTACCGGAGCACCTTCTCTCCTGTTTCATACCACAGGCTCTCTCTCTCTCTCTCTCTCTCTCTCACACACACACACACACACACACACACACACACACACACAGACTCCGCAGGCCTCTGCCTTCCTAGAGATGCCCCAATATATCCCCCCCCGGCGACCCCTCCCTCGCTCCGTCCCTGGGCCCACCTGCAGGCGCCGCATGGCTTCGGAGTCCTGGTCCGCCTTGACCTTGCAGGCCACCAGCAGCTGGGCCGTGGAGGCCGCCACCTGCTTGGCGGAAGAGATGAGCTTCTCCTCGCTGGCGTGGCCCTGCACCGCCGCATTGGCCGCCTCGCACAGGTTGTTCGTGGCTGCGGCCACCATCCGGGCCTTGATTGCGAGGGAGAAAGAGAGAGTGAGGGGGGGGGGGAGGCAAAAAGGGGGCTGGGGACCCCAATACTTGAATGCAATGCAGAGAACCACCAGCTCCTGTGGCTGCAATGCGCCTCTCTAGAAAGTTGGATCACAAAATGGAAGGGGAAAAAATTTAAATATCGCTTCAGGTTGTTGATCTCAAAGGTCATCCTTTTCCCAAAATGTCGTTTTTTTCGGTAAAAACCAAAAATATATAAATACTTGTTAAAATGTGGAACACTCACCGCTGAAATGAGGCCTTGGGACCACTGACCGTCGTCCAGAGCGTTGGCCGGAATGGCACCCACCTGGGAAGAAATGGAGGGAAGGGGCAGGTGAGTCCCAGGTACTTCCAGGAGGAGGAGAAAGCCCCGCCCCCAACACAGGTGATCCCACCCCCTCCCCCTACACGCACAGAGAGACTGACCTTCCCTTGGGCCACCAGCTCCCTCTGGGCTGCCGATGCCGCTTTGACCAAGGCGCTGGTTGCCGCCGCGATGGACTTGGCCGCCTCCAGGATCTGCTCCTCAAAGTTCAGGCTCTCGTCTGCTTGCTGTGGTTGGGGGGCAGAAATGCAAAGTACGGCAACAGAATATACCAGGCTCACTGACCCAGAGGGGGGTCTACTTTTATACTGCCAGGTTACATGTGTGTGTGTGTGTGTGTGTGTGTGTGTGTGTAACCTGACAGTATAAGAGCAGAGATCCCTCTGAGTAAGTAAATTATTCTAATTTTAAAATACTCAAGCAAAGTAGACACTTACTTGTAATATACGGAAAGCATTCCCAATGTCATACGTAAGGTATCAAGCTACAGAAATGGCTGGTCTTGATTACTAAAATACCAAATGGGAGTTGGGAACAAACTTTTGCCTCCATTGTTTAAAAAAGATATAAATAAGCTGCAAATAAAACAGTTTGGTTGTTTTATGGCTGCAATTTTCTTCAGTCCCTTGAATCACCGGGAGCCGAGTCTGCTGCAGCTCTGATATTTATATCCCTAATTATTTCGTTTACAATCTCATTGCCCTGTGATCAAATTAAGCTCGCAGCAGCTGGCCCAGGTAACTCTGAGCACCTGCAAACAAACTGCCCACTTTGGGGACTGTATCAACGATAGCTTCACTTTTTCTGGACACAAAACAAGGGTTTCATACACAAAATTATTAAAAATATTGTATAAGCTTATATTCAGCCGATGTGTATGAGGTCCATATGAAAAACTAGCTATACCAGCGACACGTTCCTGTGGCCAATCTTCCTCTTTCTCTCCATTCTTTCCTTCCTTCCCTTTTTCCTTTCTCTCCTTCCTTCCTTCCTCTTCCCTTTCTCTCCCTTTTCTTTCCCTTTCTTTCTTTCCTTCCTTCCCTTTTTCTTTCTTTCCTTCTCTCTCTTTCCTTCCTCTTCCCTTTCTCCCCCTTTTCTTTCCCTTCCTCTTTCTTTCCTTCTCTCCTTCCTTCCTCTTCCCTTTCTTTCCCTTTCTCTTTCTCTCCTTCCTTCCTCTTCCCTTTCTCCCCCTTTTCTTTCCCTTCCTCTTTCTCTTCATTTTTCTTTCCTTCCTGCCCTTTTTTCTTTCCTTCTCTCCTTCCTTCCTCTTCCCTTTCTCCCTTTTTCTTTACCCTTCCTTCCCTTTTCTTTCCTTTTCTTTCCTTTTTCTCTTTCCTTCTCTCCTTCCTTCCTTTTCCCTTTCTCCCCTTTTCTTTCCCTTCCTCTTTCTCTCCTTCCATCCCTTCTTTCCTTCTCTCCTTCCTTCCTCTTCCCTTTCTCCCCACTTTTCTTTCCCTTCCTTTCTCTCCTTCCTTTTCCTTCTCTCCTTCCTTCCTTCCTCTTCCCTTTCTTCCCCTTCCTCTTTCCCTCCTTCATTTTTCTTTCCTTCTTGCCCTTTTTTCTTTCCTTCTCTCCTTCCTTCCTCTTCCTTCTCCCCTTTTTCTTTCTTTCTTTCCTTCCCTTTTCCTTTTCTCCTTTCTTCCTCTTCCCTTTCTCCCCCCTTTTCTTTCCCTTCCTCTTTCTTTCCTTACTTCCTTTTTTCTTTCCTTCTCTCCTCCCTTCCTCTTCCCTTTCTCCCCCTTTTCTTTTCCTTCCTCTTCCTCTCCTTTTGTTGCTAAATTACCTTCCCAGGCCTAACCTATAACAATGAAAAGTGCAATTGCTCAAACCTATGGAGCTGGGTGGACTTTTTTGCCCTGCTGCCGCCACCTGTGTGCGCATGCACGGGGTCATTTAAGAACTGTTGCAGCTGACCCACCACTGCCCTCTCCATCACCTTGCCCAGAAACAGCAAATTAGAAACTGGGCGGTAACTGGAGGGAACCGAAGGATCTAAATTCGGTTTCTTAAGTAGCGGTCTTGGCGTGGCCTCCTTCAAACCCCCTGGAAACACTCCTTGCTCAGTCCACACACCCACTTGCTAGAACAGTAAAGCCGTCTCCTCCTCTCATCTGTCGCCTTGCCAGTCCGTTCCAGTCAGAGCGCTGCTTTATGTTATTGTGCAAAGGCCTGGTCCCCAAACCAAGATTTTAGTTTCTTCCTGAATGCCAGGAGGGATGGGGTCGATCGAATCTCACTTGGCAGCGCGTTCCACAGGTGCCTCTCTGTCCTCCTGGCGCTGGGGGCTATGAAGGCCCATTGGCCTTGTGGTCCCCACCAGGGAATCATTGTGTGTGTGTGTCTCCATGACCCACCTTGGGCTTGGCCCTGGGCTTCAGCTGCTCCAGCTTCTTGGCTGCAGCCTCAATGGCCGCTGCTGCTCCCAGCAGTTCGTTCTCTGCAATGACCGTGGGGTCTTCGGGGTCCACCCACTCGGTTCCTGGAGGAGGAGGAGGAGGAAGAGTTGGGGAGAGGTTGACTCCCCACAAACACGCACACACCATCCCATCAAAGCCGCTTGCAATGGTTGAGCAGGGGGTTAGGCTCTGCACACAGCCGACCAGGCCATCCCCATCCCTATGAGCCTTTTGGCAGGTGGGAAAATGCGGTATTCGATAGGAATGCATTACATGTAGCAATTCCAGTGTGGGTGAGAATTATTGGTTGCTTACCTGAGTGGTCACCTGTGAATTTGTACATATGGTAATTCCTGCGCCTGCGCAGACAGTTCAGAATCTTTTAGAGAGATAATATCACTTTAAATGGTAGCTCCGCCCACTCCCCTTGAGTATATATAGCCAGTGGGAGGGGCTGCCACCCCAGATCCTTTACTCCGCCGCAAAGAGCAGCTCGAAGGACTGAGGCATGACGACAGCATGGAGAATGGGCGGGGATGTGACCACTCAGGGAACTACGGTTACAGGTAAGCAACCAATACTTCCCTGTCATGGTCCCTGTGAATACGTACATATGGTAATTCCTGCATCTGCGCAGGAAATACCATATGTACGTATTCACAGGGACCACGACAGGGAAATACAATCCTAATGCGCATGTGTTCACAACAGAGTCCACTGGATGGTTAAGAAAGCACAGGTATGGTCCTAGGGCCCTTCCACACAGTCACATAACTCTGAATATCAAAGCAGATAATCCACAATATCTGCATTGGACTGGATTATCCGAGTCCACACTGCAATATAACCCAGTTTAATGTGGATTTTATACAGCCGCGTGGAAGGGGCTCTACAGAGACAGCCCGGTCATTTCCTCCTTGGAGGGAGGCATGGGAGAGGCTTGTACGTAACCTTCCTCTTGGCCATATTCTTGCTCTCTGCCATCTTGATCTCTGCATCTGCAACCCATCACCATCCCTGTTGTGCAAGCGCCTGGCTACGGTTGTCACGATCTCTGTATACTGATGGCAGGCGGGTACACAGTTGTCTATAGCAGGGCTGTCCAACTTCTCCCAGCCCAAGGGCCGGAATTCCAGTGACTGATCAGGTGGTGGGCCAGGCCGCAGGGGGTGGTCGTGGCGGGGGCCGCCGTGCGGGGGCGATTTCTCCCGATTCTGCCGCCCTGGCTGACGTTGTAGGAGGGAGGGCGAAGCTAAGGAGGGCTCCCCTTGGCCCCTCCCTCCCACAGCGTCAGCCAGGGCGGCAGAAGCGGCGATTTCTCCCGGTTCTGCCGCCCTGGCTGACATTGTAGGAGGGAGGGCGGAGCCAAGGGGGGCTCCCCTTGGCCCCTCCCACAGCATCAGGGCGGTAGAAGCGGCGCGCGCATGCGCACTTTTTTGAGGGGATTTTTGGGGGGAATTTTTTTTAAAAATCGGAGTTTTTAAAAAAAAAAATTATTGCAGGAGGGTAGGGGGGCCGGATCCAAGGGGCTGGCGGGCCGTGCACGGCGCGCGGGCCGTCTGTTGCACAGCCCTGGTCTATAGCAACAACTGGAGAATAAAGCTCCAAAGCAGTTTGGATGGAAGGCAGAGCTCAGGTGTGATTATTCAAGAGCGGAGGCTGCGCTATACAATTTATTATTATTATTATTTACATCATTTCTATCCCGCTCATATCAGCCCGAAGGCGACTCAGGCTTGGCTAACTGCGACCAGGACTCTGCAGTCCCGTTACGCAGCTGGAGGAGGATGTGAGAGGAGGAACAAACACGCCTACCCAGCAGGGGTGTTGTGTGTGTGTCTTTACTCTTCACGCAATCACCCTTTGAGACTTTTATTTATTTATTTTATTTATTTCATTCGGCTTCTATGCCGCCACTCCCGGTGGGCTCGGGGCGGCTCACAGCACCAAAGAATACAAGATAAAAACAACAACACAAGATAAAACAGGGATAGAAATGCATTAAAATGACATTAAAAATAGCAGCAGCAACACTTAAAAACGACCTAGGGCAGGAACTCGAATCCGCAGGGGGTGCAACCCGTACGGCCTACACCTGGAAGGCCAGCTTGAAAGGTGGGTCTTGCACGCCCGCCTGAAGGGGAGCAGGTCGTGAATGGCGCGCATGTCCGCCGGGAAGGCATTCCAAAGGGTCGGCGCAATCACCGAAAAGGCCCTTCGGCGGGTGGCTGTCAATTTAGCCGTTTTTGCGGAGGGGACGGCCAAGAGGTTGGTGTCCTCCGAACGGAGGGATCTCATAGGGCAATATGGGGTGAGACGGTCCCTCAGATACGCTGGCCCCAGGCCGTGCAAGGCTTCCCCCAAAGCCCAGTCCTGGTTTGGGGGAGAAAGAGGGGTGGATACCTCCCAAAACGGCCACTGGCCAAGAAAACCCACCTTTCATGGCTTCGGCCGCCTGGATGAGTTCCGTGACGGATCCGGCCACCCGCTTGGAGTAGGCGGCCAACTGCTGCTTCAGGTCGTGGCTCGGCTTCTGGAGGACCTGCGTTTGAGGGAAAGGTGGAGGGGAGGAGGAGGGGTTGAGGTCCACCTGGGCAACGAATGCAACCCAAGGGTCCTCCCTCCAGGTATTTTGGACTCCAACTCCCACAATTCCTAACAGCCGGAGTTGTGGGAGTTGGAGTCCAAAATACCTGGAGGGCAGGCGTTTGCCACCCATGGCCCTGAGGCCTCAAGAAGGCCTGCATAGTTTTGGGGGCTGACCTTTCAACCCAAGTTAGCTTACTTTGACCTTTGAACGACCTCACCAAAATGAGAGCGTGCATTAGATTTGCATCCTGCATTAATCTTAGTGGAGAGCCAAAGGAGAAGCTGCTTCAGGAGAAGCTGTGCCTGGAGGTCCTCCTGGAGGGACCTCACCGATAATCACAGGGCCATAACTCAATGGCTATGCGATCCTGGGATTTGTAGCGTGAGGCTTTGGGACTGCTCAGATTGCAGGCTTGCAAACACTTGCCTGCTGTTGATTGTAAGAGAGATGTTCTGACCGGACGGCACAGAAACGATCTCAAACATATTATCTGCAACTGACTGATAAGTTGTGTACCTGCGTTATGCCCTACACATGAAGGTTGTGAGCAAACCAAGTACGCTACTTTCACCAAAGTCGACTTTATTTTGTCTCTTGAGTACATCACATAAAACAAGTTGTTTTACGGGAGAGTAGATATATTTTTGGGCCCTGAAAAACACTTCTGAAGAACTGCTATTTTTTATGCGCTGGTATATACCCTGTTTCCTAACAGATCAGAGGCAACACGGTCATTCAGTCTAACAACTGAAGCCAATTGCCTTGCATATTGCATATTGCATTTGGTGGTATACCACTTGGGAAGATTCCACTCAAATGAGTTTTGGCTCTTCTCTAAAAGGCTATAAATGCCACTTTCTAAAAGGTTATGATCTCAAAAAGGTCGTGCTTTGCTCAAAAAAAGTTCTGAAATTTGAGTTCCGCATTAGATTCGATGGTGCATTACATTGGGATTTGTAACAATCCAAGTAAAGAAAAAAGAAATGAGTGTTTGATTACTTGTGTATACTTATGAGTAAATGGGGTTTGTGTTGCTGTATACTTGAGTGTAAGAGGTTCCTAGGCTGTGTAGTTTTACAGCTAGGTGCAAGCCCTGAGTATAGTGTATTATTACAGCACTGGGAATGTGGCGCAGCTGGCTGGGTGTCAGCTGCATAAGATCTCTACTGACCAGAAGGTCAGGAGAGCGAGGCCTGCCCGGGTCGGGGTGAGCTCTCGACCAATTTGTGTAGCTCGTTGTCGACCTCTGCAACCTGAAAGACAGTTGCATCTGCCAAGTAGGAAATTTAGGTAACACTTTGTGGGGAGGCTAAATTTAACTGATTCCTGAAATGTTAAATTGCTGAGTGTCTGTCTATATATGTTGTATGTCAATGGCATTGAATGTTTGCCTGTATAGTGTCTGTCTAAATGACGTAAATAAATAAATAAATAAATAATTATGTTGTATGTCAATCATTGTGTTTTTGTGCTCATTGAATGTTTGCTTACATCGCTTTTGGGAGAGAGCTGGGAGAAGTCGCAGTGTATTTATTGTAAAGGCTTCATTGTTTTTGCTTGAACTGCAAGTAAACTTCTAAGCAGAAGAAGAAGCAGGGCAAAGTTTTGTTTGTGTTTGCCGTTATCTGCTGTTTTCTGTTTCTGTTGTCACTGAAGCTAAAGTTTAAGTAGGTTTCGTTGAAGCAAGCTGCTGGATGTTTCTGTTTAAAGTTTTTGCAAGGAACTGAGCAATAAAGGCAAAGTTGCCTGCTGTGTTTGGCAAGAACGTCCGCCTGTTTATCTGACCAGTGTCACCGTTTGTGTGGGAGAAAACAGCTGCGTGCTACCAGGCTGCCGGAGCATACGAAGTCTATATCCACGTATAACTTCCGCTGTGCAGAGAGCAGAGGACTACAACTCACATCACTCCCTGCTCAACCACCTGCACCATTTACACTTGAGTAAACACAGGGATTCCTCCACAAGTGGGGCTTCTGAACCCAAGGCCAGGCCTCACCTGGGGAACACAGCACCTGCTCCCCATGGCACCCTATGTCACAACGCACAAGGGGAGCATCAAGGGGTTCGGTGTTCAGATCCGTGTCGAGGAGGAACCATACTGGGCTCGGCCACAGCAATGGCCCCATCCTGTGCTAGTCCCCCTGCTCCCTGTGCCCCCCCTTTCGCCCCACATCGTGCTCACACGCACGGCAGGCCACGGCACACCACGCCATGCCAGGTGGCACACGCTCTCATGCATGGCACACGCCGTACTCACCGGCTGCCCAGAGGAGGAGAGAAAAGAAGGAAGGAAGAGGTAAGGAGGGAGGAAGGAAAGAAAGAAGGGAAGCCCCCGCCGAGATTGAGCTCCCACCCACGCCTCCCCACCGGATGGGAAGGACGGCTCTTACCACCAGCACGTGCTCCAAGAGCTCTAGGTATCCGCTGGCGCACTCCTGGCCGAAGCGCAGGGCCCGGTGGCGCACCTCCCCGCTCACGTCTGGGTGGTAGGCCGCCTCCTGTGGAGCAAGACCTCAGTGAGGAGCAGCCCCGCAAAGGAGCGTGCGCTCACAAACACCCCCAACCCCAAAACACACACCGAAAGCGAAGGCACACCCAACCCAAGTGGGCTAGCTTTCTTTGTTCTGCCTCCTCCGATGATATAGGAGAAAAGTAGGGTTTTATTTACCCTTCCTTTTTTCTGAAAATCTGGCAGAATATATATTGTCTTCACGGCCCACATTAGGATAAATTAACTATGGAGACATTACAATCGCTGAAGGCAGAGGTGATTCCATTGCAAAACCAGAGTCATAGTTACGCAGTTACGGATCTGGGTTAGAATCCTGGCATAATTTTCTTTTTAAAAGGGCAAAATCTACCTTGAGAAGGAAAAGAGAATGACAAACAACATGTTCAGAATGGTAGTTTTGGTGCTGGTGGGTATCCGCTTCAACCATTATACCTCACGAGAGATTTCACCCGTCTGCTTTTATAGTAATAATGATGATTATAATTATTATGGGCCCCCTGGTAGTACAGTTAAACTGCTGAGTTGATCAACTTGCTGGCACAAAGGTCAGCAGTTCAAATCTGGGGAGCGGGGTGAGCTCCCACTGTTAGCCCCAGCTTCTGCCAACCTAGCAGTTCAAAAACGTGCAAATGTGAGTAGATCAATAGGTACCACTTCCATGGGAAGGTAACAGTGCTCCATGCAGTTATGCCTATGGCCACATGACTTAGGAGGTGTCTATGGACAATGCCAACTTTTCGGCTTAGAAACGAAGATGAGCACCAGAGTTGATTAGACTTAATATCAAGGGAAACCTTTACCTCTATCTATCCATCTATCCATCCATCCATCCATCTATCTATTGAACCCATGCTTGAGAAGAATCCTTCATGGTCCCTTCGGCCCAGCCTTCCAACTGTTCTCCTTGACCTCCTGCGAATGCATTTGAGAGCCCTGAGGAGGGGCCCAGCTGAGGGGCCCGTGGGCTGCAAAGGCAACTCCAAAAGGCGGTCAGCAGCTGCAAAGCTCTTCTAAAAGCAAGTGCCCTGAAGCCCACTCTCGGCAGGTTCCTAGCAAACCAATTTCTGTCTTGTCGAAGGCTGTCATGGCCCAAATGGTTAGCATGTTGTATGGTTCCCGGGCTGTGTGGCCAATGTGTTCTAACAGCTTTTCTCTCTTGTTTCTCCTGCATCTGTGGCTACTGGCACCCCCAGAGGATCCCATGGTAGTAAGGCACTTGTTAACATTGTCATTCTATAAGTATATTTACTAGGCCTGGTTAGGTTTTTCGGAATCCCTCTAAAACCGAATTAAATTAGGATCACATTTTCCAGTGGTTTTGAAGCGTTTTAAGCAACCTGGAAGTGAAGTAGCCAATTCGAAGCCGCTGCCTCCATTTTTGGAAAGAAATCGGCGTCAGTTAGTTTGAACGCGGATTGCTTTCCCCCAAAATCTCAGGCCGAGGGAAGCAATCTGCATACAAACTGAGTTAAACATGCGTGTCCGCCATTAACAAATTATTTCCAAAATTTCGGAATTTTTACGGACGAATTTTGGAATTTTTTGGGAAAACTTTCGGAAGGCATTCAGATTCGAAGTGCCAGCGCCACCCACATCCGGAACGAGTTTTGAACCATTTTTTTTGTGGATCAACCAGGCCTAGTATTTCCTACACTTGCTTGACTCGCATCAGATCGTCCAAAGATGCCTGCCACAGGTTCAGGCAAAACAGCAGGAGAAAAATGCTGCTAGCACAGGCCTGGGCCAACTTGGGCCCTCCCTCCAGGGGTTTTGGACTTCAATTCCCACCATTCCTAACAGCCTAAGCAGAAAAGGAAAGGGACTGAGGCTCTTGGGAATGGTGGGAGTTGAAGTCCAAAACACCTGGAAGGAGGGAGGGCCCAAGCTGGCCCATGCCTGTGCTAGAACATGGTCATGCCGCCCGGCAACCACACAACACCCCGAACCAATCTGTTCGAACCCACATCCCGACATCCCAAGCAAGGAAGCCTTTGGGCCAAAAGTGTGCCCAGCTTCGTTGCATGGCATCGCACCCGCTTTCCACCCACCCGCTTTGCCCCCACCCACCTTGCAAGAGCGCAGCATGTCGGCGATGGCGCGGCGGCTGAGGTTGGCGGTGGCGATCACGTCCTCCTGCCGGCATGAGTTGCCGGCCGCCACCGCCTTGGCCGTGGCCATGGTGATGCCTTTGGTCATGCGGATGAAGTCCTCGGGCGTGGAGGTCTTGGCGGGGGGCACCTGGGAGGAGAAGACCTGCAGCGGAGCAGAAAGGAAAGGAAAGCGGCAGGGTCAGGCAGGAGCGGAGAGGGGGGCAGCGGTAGCGTGAGGGAGGGAGGAAGGGAGGGGGACTCACGGCCAGCTCCTGGCGGATGTGCTCGATGGTGGCCTCCAGAGCCCGCGTCCCCTTGGTGGCCTCGTCCTCCACCGCCTTCACCGTCTTCAGCAGCGAGGTGACGTTGGTGACCATCACCTGCAAGGAACCCTGGGTTTAATATGTCATTTTGAGGGCCCCGAAACGGCCCCTTAGTTGCCATGCACGCTGCAGGATGCCTTCAGGGAGGAAAGTGCCAAGAGAAGAGCAGAACTGAATCTGGCTCTTCGGGGAGGTCAATCCTCACAATAAAATTGGGGGGAAAGTACAAATCTCGGCATGACTCCGCAACCGGGCCTTTCCGACAGGCAGGTTGTGATGTTGAAAAGAACGCTGTTGGTGCAACTCCTACAGATGTGGAAACGCAACCAGTTGAGCAGCTGAATCCCATTCATCCAAACAAAGGAGTACTTAACCTTGAATGTCTTTTAATGAACTTTAACTGTGGTTTTTCCCCTGCTGCTATTTAATTCTGTTTCAATGTTTGCATATTTGTATATTTTAAATTGTATGCTAATCCTTACAATTTAAAGAGGGGCCACAGGTGGCGCAATGGGTTAAGCCTTGTGCTGCTTAACTGCTGACCTGAAGGCTAGCAGTGCAAAGCTTTGGGTCGGGGTGAGCTCCTGCTGTTAGCCCTAGCTCCTGCCAACCTAGCATTTCGAATACATGCAAATGTGAGTAGATCAGTAAGTACCATCTTGGTGGGAGAAGGCAAAAAGATGATCCTAGTAGTCATGCTGGTCACATGACCCGAAGGTGTCACCGTGCGCCACCTCAGCTTGGAAATGGAGAAGAGCACCTTCCCCAGAGCTGAAGGTGACCACCACCTCCAAAGCCAGAAATGAAAGGAGAAGCCTTTGCCTTTGTCTGTGTACATGGATCTCATTGTATTAATGGTAACAAGGCATTGAATGTTCGCCTGGGTCAGTGTTTATATATACTGTAATAGGCTCTGAGTCCTTTCGGGGAGAAAATAAATAAAGTGTTGTTGTTGTTGTTATATGTTGAGCTGCTTTGAGTCACCTTCGGGAGAGATAAAGCAGGGTATAAACAAATATAACAATAGTTAATATATATGTATCTTTTAATATATGTGTTTATAGAATTTTTGCTATGTTTGTGTATGTTTGTGTTGTGACCCACCTCGAGTCACGAGGAGAGGTGGGTGAGAAATAAATTATTATTATTATTATTATTATTATTATTATTACTACTACTACTACTACTACTACTATGGGTCACACCTCTCCTGTCCGCTCCTCTCCCCTCCATAAGAGGACTTCGTGCCCGCACTGCAGGGGACGGCTTGCAACCGGATGCCCCTCCTTGCCCTCCAAAAGGTTAGGACTTGCAAGGTGGCCCTCTAATGGCCACATAACATCCTCAAGGGCCACTCCTGTCAGGATTTGGGAATCGCCTGGCATTGTCTAACTGATAGCAGAGGGAATACCTCTGTCCTAACCACCTGGAAAAGAGTTAAGCCACTGCAATTAGAGAGTGGAGGTCAATGCAGTGGGAGTAGTATGTAGGTTGCAGATATACTGAGTAAGTTTGATGAGGGTAGATGCAAGTTGTTGGAGAATTACTGCTCTGAGTAGTGAGGAAGGAAGTATATTTTGGGCAGACTTGGTATGCTGCTGCAACAAAAGAGAAAGAAAACCTTCCTGCTGATTCGGGAAAGAACAAAAGTCTCTGCGTGTCTGTCTGAGGAGAAAACCGCTCAGTAACGACGGTGCTTTTGGAGACCTGGTTCCTTAAAACCAGAGTTTTAAAACTGCACAGAAGCCCCGACAGACAACTCCTACCTTTGCCGAATTCTTCAGCTGGTAGACAGCCGGGTCGTCGCCCGATTTGCCGGCTGCGGCCTTCGTGGCGCTGATGAGATCACCCAGGGCTTTGGCCACATCCTTCACAGCGTTGATCAAGACCACCTGAAAGGATGCAGGGCCCACATTCAGGATCGGGGAAGGGGGAAAGAAGAGGGCACCACTCTAGACACCAGGCACAGGCCCTCTTCAGCCCTCCCCTCCAGGTGCTCTGGACCCCAACTCCCTCCAACTCGCTTAAGCGGCTGAGTGGGGAAAGGAAGGGTCCGGAGGCTATGAGGAATGGTGGGAGTTGACATCCAAAGCGCCTGGAGCAGGCCTGGGCAAACTTCGGCCCTCCAGGTGTTTTGGACTCCAACTCTCAGAATTCCTAACAGCCGGAGATGGCCCGTGCCTGCTACACACCTTGTTCCCTCCCACGCTCCCCTTCCTATAGCTGACCTGAGTCTCGGGGTCTTCAGAGCCCAGGCTGGCGGCACCCAGCTTGACCACCTCAGCCAGGCGCGTGATGGTGGCCACGGAGGACTGGGCGGCTTGGGCCAGCTTCTCCTGGCTGGCGGTGGCGTTCTGGACCAGCACCTTGGTGTCCTCCACCAGTGCCTTTGCCGTCTTCAGGATGCCCTCCCTGCCGAGGAAGGACCAGGCAGGCCTTATTGTTACCTTTTCACACCAATGTTGGGGGAAAATGTTTACTACCCACATTTATTTACATACAGTATTTATATTCCACCTCACTCCGCAGGGGACCCCGGGGCGAATTACAATGTACACATACATGGCAAACATTCAATGCTATAGACCACTGATTCTCAAAGTAGGCCGTACCACCCCCTGGTGGGCGGTGAGGCGATCCAAGGGGGCGGTGGGAGGCTCAGGGGAATTTGGGAGGCGGTGAACCCATTTAAGGGGGCGGTGAACAATTGGCCATTTAGGAGGGGTTGCACGGCCCTCTTCTTTGGCCCTGCCCCCTTTGCTTTGACCCCCACACGGTGCAGTGTGAAGGCTGCAGTGCAAAGGCCTCTGCGTCCTCCAGCGGAGCCTCCCCGCCACTGCGGAAGAAAGCGTGGCCTTCCCCGGTGGAGGCGGCGATGGAGGCAGCGGAGGGAGCAGGAGAGCCTGGGGCTTCCACGGGGAGAGCGGGCATCACTTCTTCGTCCCCTCAGGCCGCGGCTGCCCGTCCCCTCAGAGCCCTCTCCGGCAGCGGCACGGCGAGCTTATTAGATATTTGCATTATAATTTTTAAGAGTAGCAAAATTATTTATGAAGTAGCAAGGAAAATATGGATGGGGGGTCACCACAACATGAGGAACCTTATTTAGGGCTCACGGCATTAGAAAGGTTGAGAACCACTGCATTAATACATATATCTCTCTGTTTAATTGCTATTAAATTAAAAAATAATAATTTATAGGGGGGGCCATGAGTAATTTTTTTTCTGGAAAGGAGGCGGTAGGCCAGAAAAGTTTGGTAACCACTGCTATAGACATACAACACATATACACAGTCAGTCAGAGGCTATTTAACTTTTTCTGGCCACCAGAGGAGCTGTCGCTTCACCATCCATCTGTAACACTGATGAAGTACTTTCCTCATTCCTCGCATGCTTTTTGCTGGGGATTTTTTCTGGCCTCCTAAATTAGTTAAATTAGCCTCCCCACACATAGGTGGTACCTAAATTTCCTACTTGACAGATGCAACTGTCTTTCGGGTTGCAAAGGTCGACAACAAGCTACACAAAATTGGCCAGAAGCTCACTCCGACCCGGGCTGCCTTCGAACTGATGACTTTTCGGTCAGGAGCGATCTTAATGCAGCGGACAACCAGCCAGCCGCGCCACAGTCCCGGTGATAGAGTGGTATACAAATAAAATATTATTATTATTGATGAGATATTCATTGAAACACTATAGCAAAATGTATTGCAGGATGTCCCTGTCACTTTGTGCAGCTTAATAAACTTTCCCCATGTTTTTACGATAGAACCAATTACGAAATGACATTGAAAGCCAGGAACAAAAATGGCTGCTCCATAGTATCGTTTTTGTTTTGAAAGAGTTGCCTTGCTGCGGGGCCCAAAGGTCTCCTGCCCCCTCCCTGTACCTGTGGTCGGCAAACGTCTCTGCGTTCTCCCGGTTGAGGGTGCCAGCCGTAGCGAACATGATGGTGGTGTCCAGGTCGGCGATGATGCCGGACACGGCGCTGGCCGCAGTGATACAGGCCTGGGTGCCCCGGTTGCCGGCCTGCAGAGCTGCCAGGACGTGGGAGACCTGCGGAGAAAAGGGGCGGCATTTGCATCCGTGCAGATCCCACAACACAGCAGCCAGGGTATCTCTTGGAAAAGGGAAAGGGCCTGAAGCTGTGAGGAATTGTGGGATTTTAAGTCCAAAACACTTGGACCAGCATTTCTCAACCTGGGGATCAGGACCCCTGGGGGGTCATGAGGGGATGTCAGAGGGGTCACCAAATACCAGCAGAAAACACAGTATTTTCTGTTAGTAATACGGGTTCTGTGTGCCAAGTTTGGTTCAATTCCATTGTTAGTGGGGTTCAGAATGCTCTTTGTAGGTGAACTATAAATCCCAGCAACTACAACTCCCAAATGTCAAGATCTATTTTCCCCAAACTCCACCAGTGCTCACATTTGGGCATATTGAGGATTCGTGTCAAGTTTGGTCCAGATCCATCATTGTTTGAGTTCACAGTGCTCTCTGGATGTAGGTGAACTACAACTCCCAAACTCAAGGTCAATGCCCACCAAACCCTTCCAGTATTTTCTGTTGGCCGTGGGAGTTCTGTGTGCCAAGTTTGGTTCAATTCCATTGTTGGTGGAGTTCAGAATGCTCTTTGATTGTAGGCGAACTATAAATCCCAGCAACTACAACTCCCAAATGACAAAATCAAACCCCCTCCCAACCCCACCAGTATTGGGGCGTATTGGGTATTTGTGCCTAATTTGGTCCAGTGAATGAAAATGCATCTTGCCTATCAGATATTTACATTACGATTCATAACAGTAGCAAAATTACATTAATGAAGTAGCAACAAAAATAGTGTCATGATTGGGGGTCAACACAACATGAGGAACTGGATTAAGGGGTCACGGGATTAGGAAGTTTGAGAAACACTGATCCACATCAAACTACTTATTACACACCCAGGGTGAAGTGACAATGAGATATCAGAGCATGAATAGATACAATGCATGCAGCAGGCCCTTTCTGGGTACCTTCTCCGAGACCCTCCGGGCGCACTCGATCAGCTCCTTCTTGGTGTAAGCGTCGCTGGGGCTGCACTGGAGGGCACCGGCCTTGGTCACCAGAGCGGCACAGCCGTGGCCCAGCTCCTGCACCCGGTTCTTGATGTGGGAGCCAATCTGGGGGTGGAGGAAGGACACGAGCCAGGTTGCAAGAGAAGCCTCAACTCACCCCTTCTTCTGCACATCCAAGGCCAGAAGGTGCATTTAGTGGTGCTCAGGAGGGAGAAAGGCGGCACGTCAACCAATATATAGGGAAGCTGAGGAAGAAACCCAACCTACACACTATCTCCAGACCCACCAAGAAAATCCAACACATGCTCCGTTCAGCAAAGGACAAGAAGGATCCTCTCACTTCTGCAGGAGTCTACCATATACCACGCAGCTGCGGACAAGTCTACAGAGGGACCACCAGATGCAGTTATTTATTTATTTACTGTGTCAGCAGCGAAACAAACAGTAGTGCTGCATGAAAACAAACAAACAAAGACGTGTGGGTACGAGGGAGAGGGCCTTCTCCGCTGTGGCCCCCCGCCTTTGGAGCTCGTTACCTGGGGAGATCAGGCAAGCCCCTACCCTAGCAGCCTACAAGAAAGAGCTCAAACATGGCTCTTCCGATGTGCCTTTGGAGAGTGACCACTCAACCCCATCGTTCGTTCCCACCTCCAATTCGCCCTCATGAGAAAGCAGCTCCCCCTCTATAAAGGTTAATACCCGGAGGTTTACCACAGCGGTAACAACAGCTGCTAAAAGATCTTATCAACCGAACGTTGCAGGTTCGAGACCTCGGGCTGGCTTGGGCAGCCAGCTGTCAGCCCTGCCTTCTGTTTAGCTAGGCCAGTGGTTCTCAACCTTTTTTGAGCCGCGGCACACTTTTTACATTTACAAAATCCAGGGGGCACACCACCAACCAAAATGACACTCTGAAGGTACAGCTGACAACATCAGCTGTACCTTCAGAGTGTCATTTTGCTGGTGGTGTGCCCCCTGGATTTTGTAAATGCTAATATGACCATATATTATTAGTAATAATAATTAATAATAATATATTGGGCATATAGTATATTTTGGACATATATTTACTGTGTGTGTTAATGTATATATGTGTCTATACATACACACACATATAAATTTATATTATATTATTATATTATAATGATAATAAATAATGATAATAAATAATTATTGTTATAAATAATAATAATGCAAATTTCTGCAAATTTCAAAGGTATGCCAAAATTTATTTTCCATTTTTATGGGGAGACCCATGAATATCTATTTTGTATATGTATTATGTATGTGTTGTGATGAGCATCCTTTGCCAACCCAGGCAGGCACCCGGAAGTGCCCTCCTTACAAAAAGGGGTTGCATCACTCTTTGCCTTTTGAATAGCTCGACACTGCCTCTGCTTGCCCAGGACTGGCCTTTCCTCCCAGGGAGTGGGAGTGAGCTTCCTGTTCCCATTTTGCATGCTTTGCACCTGCTTCTCCTGCTCCCTCCAAAGGTAAAGCCACCCAAAAGCCCAGGAAATGGGGCTTGCATGGTGTAGGGAGGGCCAGAGAAGGAGGGGTTCCCTTCTGCACGTGGGAATGCATCTCCCGCCGGGCTCTCCGGAAGACGCAAGCCGGACAAACTCACGAACCAGGAGAACGGCTCCCCGCAGGTCCCAGGCCCTGCCTGAGAGCCGAGTTTGTCCGGCTCGCGTCTTCCGGAGGGCCCGGCGGGAGACACGAGCTGGTGAAACCTAAGCGGAGGAGGGAGCCTGGGGGCAAGGAGGGAAGGCTGCCTCTCCGTGGGCAGAGTCCGGCACGCGCAGGCGGGCGGGCGGGCCTCCCGAGGGGCAGGCAGGCGCACGGACCCAGGAGACTCATTTCTGGAGTAGGAGGAGAGCGTTGCCCGGCCCCTTCCCTCCTGAGCCTCTCCTGCCTCTCTAGGTCCTAGAGAGGCCCGTGTTCCGCAACCGCTGATGCGCGATCAGCTGGTGTGCCGCGGGAAAACCTCGGAGGGGGGAGAAAGGCGGGGGGAAGAGGTTTTCTTGCGGCACACCAGCTGATTGCTCACGGCACACTCGTTGACAATGACTGGGCTAGGCAGTCGAAAACAAGCCTAGCTGTGAGTAGATAAATTAGGGACCGCTTTGCGGGGGAGGATTTTTGTAACGCCAATAAATAAGGAAGACCGATTGCCTAACGGGCTGGCAAGGTCTTCGTCAGAGGAGGATGACGCAACAGCACCCCCTGTGGCGCAATGGAGCAACAGCACCCGGTGACACAAGTGGAAAGAAGCAGGGAGAACCCGAGGCTCAACTGGAAGATCCTCCTACTATATGTTGTATGTGCTGTATGTCAAATACAAAAATGGCAGGGATTGTCTGCTTGTATGTGTACTGTAATCCACCCTGAGCCCCCTTCGGGGTGAGAAGGGCGGAATCAGGTTGCATTGCAGTAGGCATTTTGTGGTTTGCCCAAACAGAAATCCAAGGACACAAAAGGCCGGGCAGACTAAGTCAATAGCAGAGCTCCTGATGAACCAACCTGGACACAGCATGTTACCTGAGAACACAGAAATGCTGGACCACTCTCACAACCACCACGTCAGGCGACACAGAGAAGCCATTGAAATCCGCAAGAGGCACATGGACAATGTCAACAGAAAGGAGGAAACCATGAAAAAGAACATCTGGCTACCAGTATTAAAACAAAAAACCTCTGAAATCAGGACAGTAAATAAATAACAACACACTGAAAATGGGAATTCCAAACAGGAAACAATCAGGGCCAGCTAACACCTCCCAACAAATGATTCCCCCAGACAGGAATCAGACAGGCCTTGAAGCTGCAAGGCTTTGCAATGCTAATCAAAGTGATTAAGTGCAACATTCGCACTTGCCTCCAACAGACATGAGTTCCTTCCTTCCTTCCTGGACCTCCCTTGCTTAGTTTCCAATATACCACACAACGTCTGCCATAGATGTGGGTGAAATGTGAGGAGAGAATGCTTCTGGAACATGGACAGGCAGCCTGGAAATCTCACAGCAACCCAGTTCTTCGGGCTATGAAAGCACTGGGTTGCTGTGGCACTTCGACAACACAATATATACATTAATAAGAATTGGGAACAACATTTGGAGGGGGGGGGTCATTTGCCTTAACGATGAAGGAAAATACCCTCCCAAGGTGCCTGCCTCAAAGGGATCTCCAGAAGGAAGCCTTCCAGCTTCGGATGGGCTCTCGAGCCGCCCCTCTGAACAGGGGGCCCCTGCTCAGCACCAGCCGTACTTATCCCCCGGCCCAAAAGGCGGCCCTCACCTCCTCATTCTCAGCTGTGATGGCAGCTGGCTTGGCCTGGTGGGCCAGCTGTCCGTAGTCGCTGGTGAGCTGGTTGGCCAATGTGCCCAGTTCATCTGGGTTGGTGGTCGATTTGGTGACCTGCGGATGTGGAAGGACGTGCCATGGTGAGGAGGAGCACCCTTCCACAGGCCCTTCCGCCCCACCTCTGCCCCTCGCCAATCTCCCCCAGCCCCCTCCTCACCATCTCTTGGACAGTCACAGCGATGGCCTTGGCAGTCTTCACCATGGTCGTCTGGTAGTCCACAAAGGCCCCGTCCGGTTCCCCGACTGGTCCCTCGTCCAGCTGCAGAGAAGAAGGACAAGACACACTCCTTCCATGGGATGCCGTGATGGAGCGCGGGCTACTCCTGTTCAAGTCACCTTTTGGGTCACAGTGGCCTCAATCTCCTGGTCAGGTGTCCAGGGCCAGTTCCTACTAACAGTTTGGCACTGGGCCAGGTGGTTCCACGGCCAGAAGGTTCGCCAGTTGGCACTTCACTGTGGTAACCACTATGAACGCTGCAAGGACTTTTATATTCTGTTATGATTCTGTTTTATGTTTAATTGTGTTGTAAGGTGGGTTATAAATAAAGATTATTATTATTACTACCGTACTATTATTATTAAGGACCCTGTTGCTCTGACTGTCCATGCAGAGGGCCCCTCTGGCCCAGTGCCACCAACCCTCATGGGCCTTGGGGTCACCCCTGGAATGAGTAGCCGAACAAGCAGCCTCCTGGAAGTTAGCCCTCAACAGAGGGGTTCTGTTTTCCAGAGAAATATGGAATGAAGGCACCCCCAGCCAGGAAGGGGGTCTTGCAGGGGAGAAGCAGGAACCAAGCAAGCCCGCCCTTCCCCTGTTTCTCTGGGGCAAAAGAACAGGGCCCGAGGGGCTATTTAAATTTTTAATATGCATTGAATATGCTGGAATGGTTCTTAACTGTGGATTTTTACTGTTTATATGTTTTTCTGTTTTTTTCCAGCCCAAGTAGGATCATATCCTTCCCTGGAGGTCATTTGTGTGGTGTGTCTAAGGCAGTGTTTCCCAACTAGTGCGCCATGACCGATCATCTGGTGTGCCGTGGGAAATTGGAACCTCCAGGAAGGGGGGGAGTCTAGTGGTTCTATCATTGGTGGGGTTCAGAATGCTCTTTGATTGTAGGAGAACTATAAATCCCAGCAACAACTCCCAAATGTCAAGGTCTATTTCCCTTGAACTCCATCTGTGTTCATATTTGGGCATATTGAGTATTCATGCCAAGTGTGGTCCTGATCCAACATTGTTTGAGTCCACAGTGCTCTCTGGATATAGGTGAACTACAACTCCAAAACTCAAGGTCAATGCTCACCAAACTCTTATAGCATTTTCTCTTGGTTATGGGAGTTCTGTGTGGGAAGTTTGTGTCTTTCCGCCATTCCTGCCAGGATATCTATGTTGTGTTCATCGAAACAGGTCCAGGTTTCACACTGAGCGTATAAATACATTTTAAAAACACATTAACTATATGTATGACTGTGTTAGAG